>CM045462.1:28238133-28550532 GCA_024666655.1 Dascyllus trimaculatus | reverse complement strand
TAATATTGGCAATTATGACGTCATTCCGATAATAAAAAAATGAGTCGATAATAGTAAAGACTTTGAATTTTGGTTTTTGCCGTTGGTCTGTGTGTTGTGGTTTGTGCTCATGCCTGGCTCCTCAACCCCTCCCCTCCCCGACGGTACTGTCGCATGTGTGTGATGTCATAAGACTGCGCGGGCAGAGAAAAATAAGCAGCATGGTGGCACTGACCAGTGTGGACTTTGTTTACTGTCACAGAAGAAGTCGTTTCACTAGGACTGGTCCCGAATATTGGAATATCCGAATATTTGTTCATTGTGGTGGTATTCGGATAATAATTTTGATACTCAAAAAGTCGTGCGTGCCACCGAACGCCACCGAGCGTTGCCGAGGCTGTAGTAAGCCGCCGGGCGCAGCTGAGCATCGCCAAGGCTCTACTACGCTGCTGAGGCTCTAGAACGCTGCGGTGGTTGTAGTAGCGGACCTGACAACTCCGGCGTCACGCTCCGTTGCGCAATCGGTTGACATTATCGGTTATCGGCTGCAAGAAGTATAAAATTATCGGTTATCGGAATCGGTTGAAATTGCTGTTATCATGCATCCCTAAATAAAACTGCACGTCACCGCCTTCAAAGTGCTAACCTTGAGGAAGATGCAGATTTAATTAATTTATGTGACTCACAGAATTTCTACAGATGCAGACACATTCGGGTGAATCGACGGCAAATCCTCAAATTATTAGAGCGATTTTCAGGTTGGAAATGTGTGAGAATCCCTCAGAGCAGATGGAAGATAAAGACGGTGGAACACTTACTGCCTGGGGCCTGGTCATCCTGGTCGTCTGGGAACAGGTCGTCCAGAGTCTCTTTACTGGAGTCAGAGTCCTTCTCCTCCTAAAGGGAGAACGGAGGACAGAAAGCAAGAGGAGGAGAGGTTACAAAGGAAGCAGCTGAATCCGAGCACTGCCAACTTATCTGCTGATGCAGTCGCTCTGCAGCCTGGGTTCAGTCACGCATATTTTAAAGTGCTTAAAATACTTGGGATCGCTTGTATCAATAGCTTTCGCTCGTCTCTGCTGCTGATAAGGAGAAAAAAATCAGTAAAAACTTGCAGGAATCAGTGGGAGAGACGCTGCAGCAGAGAATAAGAGGCAAAGGAGTGAAAGCAAGTAGAGAACTGGTGGCCTGGAGGTTTTCATGCTGGACGTTTATGGCCAGAGAGGAGAAATAAGAGCTCCAGATATGAACCATTTAGGTGCAGCAGCTTTTCCCTTCAGACAGGAGAACCAGGAATGTTCGAGTTTTATTTCATGCAATTGCAAAATAATGGGCTTTAAGAGCATTTTGTCAAGAAGTACAACACTTCACTGAAAGGAAAAACAAGCCTATGCCATTACTGCATGTACATTAACATAACTAGATGGTAATATAACCATGCAGTGGGTTCAGCAGTAAGGAGGCTGGAGATGGATGCATTAAACGATACGTCACTTCTGATTTATTTGTTCTTGCTGACAATTCATCACACAAATAAGCAACCAGCATCGTTGTAAAGGTCAAGTCACACTGTGTCATTTGAAATGTGCCAAACACGTTAAGAGAAATCCAACTGAGAAGAGCGGACCAGAATTTGTACACAAAGTGCATCCGTCCAGCTCTACGGGTTAAACACAGATATAAAACCACTTCTGCACTCAGCAAAGCTCAATTTGCCCTTGTTACACTGTTTATTTTTAAAATGATAAAGATTAAGTGACAAGGGTGCGAGAAAAAATGCATTCAAAAACTGGTGGAACACTTCAACACTCAGAAATCGTGAAATTAGATCAAAAACTGAAAAACAAAGACATTTTCAGTGGAATTAAATACAATTAATTTGTGTGATTTTACAGTCACACATCATAAAAGGACAAATTACCATTACATCTGATATATTTCTAACAGTTTTGCCTTGTTTTGTTTTGTTTTGTTTTTGTTTTTTGACAGTCAATAAGTAAACTAATACTTCTTTTTTATAAGTGCAGGGAAAAATCAGTAAAACAGCAGTTAAAAAATGATTTACTGATATTAAATATTTAATTATCATTTTTGCTGATTTAAATACACTTAAAAATAGTGTAATTTTAACGTTAACATAAGAAACGTTTAATAAGAAACAAACGTATTCCACAAAATATAGATTTATAATTATATTATCTGTAAACTGGGAAAACCTGTACAATCACAGTAAACTGTTCACAAAATTACAGTTGAAAATTGTTAAATATCGTTTTTGTGCTGTTCTAATACAAGTTATTCTAATCGATGAAGTCTATCAGTATCGTCACAGGTACGCAGGCCTTGTGGACGCCCGATCCCATCAGATCTGGGAAGCTAAGCGGGGCTGGACGTGGTCAATACCTGGATGGGAGACCGTGAGGGAACAACAGGAAGCCTGGGTGGATGCAGTGTGAGAGTGAGTGGTTGGTGGTGGTCGGAGGGGCTGATGGTGCAGCCTGGCCTCCATCAGTCTACCCCAGGGCAGCTGTGGCTACATATGTAGCTTAGCATCATGGAGTATGGAGTGAATGAATAATGCAATGTAAAGAGTCTCTGAAAAGCGCTATATAAAACCAATGCATTATTATTATTACCCTGCTACTTGTTGTAGTTTTGGACTCTTACTTCAGTCATGAGGCGGTCAGGCTTACTGTACATGAGGATGTGATATAAGATCTGTAGATGAACTCACAGAGGGCGACAGGTCCTCGTCGTACTTCTTCAGCTGGTTCATGAACTCCAGGTGCTTCTTCTCCTCCTCCAGCTGGGCCACGCTCTGCTCGCTCTTCTGCAGCTTCTGCTGGGTCCCGGCCAGCTCGTCCCTCAGCCACTGGTTCTCCTGGCAGAGCCGGCGGACCTGAGCCCGGAGCTTCTGCTTCTCCGACTCCACCGAGCTCAGGTGGCTCGACAGCGCCATCATCACCTGGGCAAAGAGGGGGAGGGGGTTTGAAACAGACGGTACTTCCTGTATCCCTGAGCATGAATGAAAACGGCAACCACTAGCCCTGTTCAGAAGAGACGAATGTTACCTGGGGACGTCTACAAGTTTGTAGGAACGTGGAGGTTGTCTGTAGAACTAAGAACTGTGAGCACATTACTCCTGTTTAAGCTTATTATTCTGGCTCCCAGTGTGTTTTAGGACACATTTTAAGCCTTTATGGATGAATTTTAAAGCCCTTCGATCTGTGCTATGTCTCCAGTGTGCACTTTAAGATCCCCAGTCTTTTGTCCGTCTGCCTAAGGAGATCAATCTGTGACCTTGTTGATGTCTCTTCTGAAAAAAGAACAACCACATTTCTACCTTTTCTTCTAACCACATGTGTTTTTATCCGTCTTATCTGAAGATTGTTTGACTTGTGTTTTATTTTGCTGCATTGTGAAGAACTTATTATCTCATTCCTTTGCAGATCTGCCATGTCCGTAGTAAAAATTCCACAGTAAATTACCGACCATGTTCAAACAAACACAGAGGGATCGGTATCTTGGTGATTAGTGGATCTTTTATTGTATCTTTGCAAGCTTTCTTGGTCTCTCTTCATCTTTTTTTTACCCCTTTGCTGCTCAAGAATTATTACTTTTGCCAAGGAGGTCATGTTTCTGCTCGCGTTTATCTGTCTGTCTGTTAGCAACTTTACGTGAAAAGTTCTGAACGGATATTGATGAAATGGGACAAGGAACAGATGATTAGACTTTGGTGCTGATCCGGATCACCGTCTGGATCCAGGAATGTTTTGCAGGATTCTTTAGCATTGGGAGATAGGGACATGTCCATGCATATGTGCTTGTAACTCCACAACAAATGTCCAGGCTGCTTGGTAAAAACACAGGATCAGTTCCTGCTAATTTCTACAACATGCCAAAATTTGATCCAGATCTGGGAAAAATTCCAGATACTACGATCCAGAACAGGAAAAACTAGAGGGCCTGTTGAATGGTCATCACTGTAAAGCGATGGTTCTCAACTGGTCCAGCCTCAGGACCCACTATGTCTCTATCAATAACGGTCTCGACCCAACTTTTTGAAGTTTGCTGTTCCTGTTAACAAATTAATGTTTATTTGGATGCAGTCTTAACACATTTTGATACAGCCTGGGAAAAATTGGCTTATTATTTGCTCATTTTGGTATATTTTGACACTTTTGCCAAGTTTTGGGCATATTTTGACCCATTTTGACAGATTCTGAGCACATTTTGGTTCATTTTTGGCACATTTTAGCATAAATTTCTCCAATAAGCTGGCAGAGACAAATCTAGAGGTTAATAGTGGGCAACTACTGGTGTCACCACCACTAAATATCCTGCTACTGAAAGCAAACTGTGCCATAAGAAACACGTCCTTCAAAATAAAAGACTTTATTCCACTACTTTTTTGGGGGGGCTGGGCATGCTTCTGCGACCCTCTAAAAATGGTTTCGCGACCCACTTTTGGGTCCCGACCCACCAGTTGAGAACCACTGATGTAAGGTAACAGATGAAGATCCAGACATGCAGCCAACACCAACATGTAGCTGAGACTCTGCTGAATCAGGAGGATCCAACAGATCTGTTGTAGAATCAACAGCTATGGCAGTGATTCCCAACTGGTGGGTCGGGACCCAAAAGTTGGTCGTTTTGTGACCCCCTAAAAGCCATTTTTAGGGGGTCACAGAAGCATGCCACCCCAAGTAGTGGTAAAAAGTCTTTTATTTTGAAGGACGTGTTTCTTATGACACAGTTTGCTTTCAACAGCAGGATATTAGTGGTGGTGACACCAGTAGTTGCCCACTGTTAACCTCTAGATTTGGTTCTGTCAGCTTACTGGAGAAATTTATGCTAAAACGTCCCAAAAATGAACCAAAATGTGCTCAGAATCTGTCAAAATGGGCCAAAATATGCCCAAGAACTTGGCAAAAGTGTCCAGATATACCAAAATTAGCCAAGAAATGAGCCAAAATTTCCCTAAATTGTCTCAAAATGCGTTGGACTACACCCAAATAAACCTTAATTTGTTAACAGGAACTACTAACTTCAAAAATTTGGGTCGCGACCGTTATTAATAGAGACATAGTGGGTCCTGAGGCTGGACCAGCTGAGAACCACTGATCTACGGAGCTGGATCCAGAAGAAACCACCATTACCCAGAAAGAGATTCTGGTGAATAACTATTGAACTAATGATGATATCAATGTGAATCCAGATGCTAAGGGTTTGTATTCTGGGTCAAGGAGTCTAATAATGGAGATAAAACAATCCTGGGAGGATTATTTCTGGGTGTAAATCCCTATTAATGGAGTTTTCGCTCATCCTGTTTGAATCCATCACACTACATACAGACTCATGAGAAGCAGAACGAGCCTCATGTAAATAAGGTTATACTGACTCTTTTGTAAACATTTTTTACACCAATTCCAGTATTTCCTACCTACAGCTACCAGTGAAACCTTTAAACTCCCTTTAATATTTCAGATTATCTGCAGATCAGACGTGTAGGGTTTGTATACACTCCCCACCGTGACTGAATACGTGCGCTCTAATGTTGTCGTGAGGCTCTTCGGGGTAAAACCACTCCACTAATAAGACTAGAAGGGGTGGAATTAGACAAAAGGTTTGCAGCGTTAAAACATTTGAGAGTCTGAGCAGGAAAATTACGCTTTGCCACAGCTGCAAGCCAAAAAGCTGGAGGTAGGAATGAGAGTGCGCCCGGTGTACGTGCAGCGAATTGTGCATTTAATCGTCTGCGGGGAGATGAAAGCACCGACAGTGACTCACCGCTGACTCAGTGTTCGCCGAGTGAACGTCGTTCGTTTTTAAACTTCGCCTGCAGATTTGCTTTTTTTTTTTTTATGGGCTGCGCTTGTTCGGGGCATGACATTAACTGTGTGGTGTTAAAAGCAGCGATTTCAGAATGCTGCGTGGAGATTTACAGCTTAAAAACAGAGAGAACCGTGTCTCTATGAAAGGCACGGTGGTTTGTGAACTTAGAGGGCGAACTTCACTAATTCACAGCGGAACATCTGTGAATGTTTTGTTTACTTGCTCTGTTATTGTGTGTAGTGCAACAGCAAGGCAAGCTGCAGTCAGGTAAAGGTCAGTCCAGCGTTTTTTTTTTTTAAGCTTGTCATGCAGGTAAAAACAGCTTGTCCACCTGCTGTCCTCGAGCTCCGTGTGCTGGGGATGAATAAACTGTTCTTCTGCGCCACAGACGTCTCACATCTGTGGCTAATTTGGGCGACCGGTGGGGGTTAAATGAGTCAGACTGTGCACATATGTTCGCTAAATAGCTACTCAGTTGTTCTGCAGATTAGGATAAATGGGACGTGCATGCATTAGAGTGTACTATTGTGAATTTAAATGACCTTTATTGCAGAGATAAACATGACACTGAACCCCAAAACCTGCCGGCCGGCTTGAAAGGAAGATTTGTTTTCTTTTTGTAATCACTAAAACCATTTATCAGCGCCAGAAACTGTAAACACAAAAAGAATCGATGGATTTTAAATGTTTTACACGCAGTCCATCAGGATAAATAACCAACAATGAGCTTAGAACGTTGATATTTCATCAAAAGCGCTTCATCCTATGAGTCTCGTTTAAAGATTTAGCAAAAATAAACTGCACCGGATTTTGTCTGGCAGCAAGGGTGCTGGAAAAACTGAGAAAATAACAGCAAAAATCTGCAAAATAATGATATTTTAGCTGATTTAAATACAGTACACAGTGGAATTTTATGGTCACAAACCGGTAATTGTAAAAACAGAGTAGAGCGGTGGCCTGGTTTTATACGATTAACATGTAAATTAATGCTTTTGTCCGTGATTTTACTGGATATTATCTGTAATTTAACTAAACAGGGAATATATGTCGAATAACAGCTTTAAAAAAAGATCAATTTTCAGTCCTTAAAACCATTTTTTTCTTTCAAACAACTACAAATGTCGGTAAGATGATTTATAATTTATGTACCAATTTGTATTTTTGCTGATTTAAACAGTAAAAACAGCAGAATTTACAGTCAAACACTGTAAAAAAAATGTATTATCATTTATAAAAATACTGATTTTTGCTGTGGACATTATTTATAGCTTTGGTGCGTTTTTTTGTTGTTGTTTTTTGTACGAATAACTTGTATATAATATGTTTTTAATGCAATTTTACTAGTTATTATCTGTAATTTAACGTAATGGGGGACAATCTGTGAAATACCAGTAAAATGTAGAAAAAAATTACAGGTAAAAACCATGAAATTCACTTGATATGTAATAAAACTAGAAAATATTATCTATAAAAATATGTCAGAGAAGATTAAAGCTGTGTTGTCTGCTGGGTCTTCAGTCCAGACTAACAAACCTGTAGAACAACAAGCCTGACATTTCAGTTTGAAGAAGCTCTGCAGACTCACCTGAGCCTCGCTCAGCCCGAGTTCCAGCATCTCCAGGGACTTGCGGATCATGTGCGACTTCTCCTCCACCAGGACGCCCTCCTCGTCCTGCTTCAGGCAGCGCAGCGTCCCCAGCAGGCCCTCCAGGATGGAGTGGTGCTCCTGCTTCAGGGCCTCCAGCCCCTGGATCACCTGCTTGGTCCTGGAGATGATCTCATCCTGAGACAGCTTCTCTCCAGGATCCTCCTCCTCCTTCACGCACACCATGGTGGACATGTCCTCACGCATCCTGCACATTTCAATCACACATTAATCTATTTTACAGTGTCTGCAGTCGCTTTAACTCACAATGTTTTATATATTATATCCCAAGAAAAAGATCAAATTTAATGTCAAAACACAGATTTCTGGAGCTCTGTGGTTTGCCTGTCGGGTCAGTGTTTATGTGTTCTTGCTTGTTGTCTGTCTCTGCTATTCTGTTTACCCTCACCCCAACAGGGTAAGGCAGATGTCTGCTCTCCCTGCACCTGGTTCTGCTGAGGTGTACTCCTGTTGCTCCTCTCCACTGTTGCAAATGAAATATAATAAAATGATAATTAATCACACAAACTACTGCAAAATATAATAAAACCATTCACATGAAATATAAATACAAAATAAAAACGAAGCGAGCTCAGAGGGGATCTCAGTATTTGAGGATTTGTTGGGCTTTCGGGCCTTTTTGTAGGGTCAAAACCTTAGTTTCAATTTTCAGGTCCATCTCTAAAATTAATAATGCTGTAGGATCTTAGCTCTAATATTTAGATTAGTTAGGTTAAATTCCAATATTAACATTAAGGTAGGGTCTTACCTACACTGTTGCACTAGCTAGGTGATTCTCTTTAATGATAACACTGTTGGATCTCAGTTTTAACGTGTTATAGTCAGGATAAGTACTATTTTCTACATTTTTTGTAGGGTTTAATCCCTAGTGTGTAGACTATTTAGGTGAAACAACACCATAACTAACACTACGTGGTCTTAGCGACAACAATTAAACTTTTGGAACAACAGCTGTTTAATGTTTTATATTTAAAAAAACTGACTCGACTTACTAATGATGAGTAGAGACATTCATTTTGTAAATCCACACAAGAACGACGGAACTGAAAGCAGCTTGTTGTCATCTAATAGCCACTTGTCTTATGACGGTCACGCTTGAAAAAATAAAAATAATGTACACTGAAGGCGGTAAGATGATAGTAGTGATTGGGGTTAGCTCTGTAAGACCAGATGGAACGATCGGGAAAAGGGAAAGTCGCTGCTGCTGACTTACTGTGACGACCACATAACCTTCAGACGTTTCCTGGTCTCAAAGCCAGAAAACAGCCTTTTACTGCCCCCCCAGTGATTCATCTCCCTCTATAATCGATACCCAGCTCTTAAACAAAAGGTTGCTTCTGAGTCCGGGTGGTTCAGGCTGAGAGAATAAATAAAAAATGCTCATGCTTCCCTCTAAATCTACCCTCAAGGTGCCTTTGCCTGGACCTGAAATGCTCGGTGAAGTCGGTGCAGCAGCAGCAGCAGCAGCAGCAGCAGCAGCAGGGTGTTGAGGCAGAAAGAGCTGCATAAACAAAGATTACATGTAGCGAAGCTCCAGAAAACTGAGGCGTCATCACTTCAGGTGCAGCTGCGATGAAAAGTCGGTGCCGAGCCTCAAACCCGCTGCCTGCTGACAGCTCAAATCGAGATCTGAGGTGTGCGGTCGGTGTGTGGCTCACGGACGACGACAGATGTGAGGTTTGTGAGGAAGGAAAACTCAGAAAGACTTCCAGCATCGTAAATTAAAGCTGAGCTCGCTGTCAGATTGGTTTTATTATCGCAGTTATTAGCTTTAACTGCATCTACTTAGCTTAGCATCACCAAAAACCCACTACAATATGACACATCGGGTTTAAAATACAGTTTTAGTCTGGTGTAAATACGACATCTCTGTCACAGTAACAGAACACAGTAAAGCAGCACTGATCCTAATATTCCCATCCATGATCACAGCCTCCCATAACAACTCTACTCTGTGCCACTATAAAGCAGCACTCTGGGGTTGCAACGATTATTTTCTCAATTAATTAATTACTTTTTTGGTCTAAAAAAATGTCACACAATGGACAAAACAGGCTATTTATTTCACCTTAGGCTCACATAAAACTAAAGCGGGAACTGTTTTCTGAAACGTGCAGACTAATTGATTAATTGAGGAAATAATTAGAAACTTAAATGGAAAATAAAATAACCGTCAGCTGTGGCCTCATCCTTGATCAGGGCTCCTTAACAGTTATTTCCTTTCTCAATTAATCTGTCGATTATTTTCACCATTATTCAATTAGTAGATGTCATAAAATGGACAAAACAAGCTTTTTTATGTTATTTTCGGTTTCCAGGATAAAAATGGGAACTGTTCTCTGAAATTCCGTAGATAAAATTAGATTTTTCTGAAATAATTACCAAAATAAATGGCATTTAAAAGACCTTCAGTCATATTCTTTTTCTTGATTGGGGCTTCAACTAACACTAATTTCTTTTGACAATTAACCTGTCAATTACTTTCAAGATTAATCTATATTATTTATTTGGTCAATACAATGTTCAAATTTTTTTTAAATAGAGCTTCAACTAACAATTTGGGGGTTTTTTGTCAATTATTTTCACCATTATTTAATTAAAAATGATATTTTTGGTCTATAAAATGTCAGAAAATGTACTAAACCATCTGTTCATGCTACCTAACTTAACAGAAATTATAGTGGGAACTGTTTTCTGAAATTTTGTCAATAAAATTAGATTTTTCTGAAATAATTACCAAAAAAATTTGGCAGTTAAAAAACCTTCAGTCATATTCTTTTTCTTGATTGGGGCTTCAACTAACAATAATTTGTTTTGGCAATTAACCTGCTCATTATTTTCAAGATTAATCTATATTGTTGATATTTTTGGTCAATAATATAGTTGAAAAATGAACAAAACAAGCTTTTTTATGTTACTTTCGGTTCCCAGGAACTGTTTTCTAAAGTTGCGTAGATAACAATAAATTTTTTTGAAATAATTAGCAAAACAAATGGCATTTAAAAAGACCTTTTGTCATATTCTTTTTCTTAAATAGAGCTTCAACTAACAATTTGGGGGTTTTTTGTCAATCATTTTCACCATTATTTAATTAACAATGATATTTCTGGTCTATACAATGTCAGAAAATGGACTAAACCATCTGTTCATGCTACCTTACATTAACAGAAATTATAGTTGAAACTGTTTTCAGATTTTCTGAAATATTTAGCAAAATAAATGGCATTTAAAAACCTTAGGTCGTATTCTTTTTCTTGATTGGGGCTTTAACTGACAATTAATTTGTTTTGGCAATTAACCTGCTGATTAATTTTAAAGATTAATGTATATTATTGACATTTTTGATCTATAGAATGTTGGAAAAATGGACAAAACAAGCTTTTTAATGTTATTTTAGGTACTCTGAAATAAAAATGGGAACTGTTTTCTGAAATTTTGTAGACATAATCATTTTTAGGAACTAATTAGCAAATTAAATGGTAATTAAAATACCCATTAGTCGTAGTAGCGGTCTTGATTCGGGCTTCATAAACAGTCATTTTCTTTGTCAATTAAACTGTCAATATATTTTTTTTAAATTAATTGATTATTATTGATACTATTGGTCAATAAATTGTCAGTAAATGGACGAAACAAGCTTTTATGTTACCTCAGGTTCTGGGGAGTTACAGTGGGAACTGTTCTGTCACTATATTGCACTACCACCAGTGTATTCTATTTTATTTTATTTATTCTGTATTTTGATCATTTGTTTGTTTCATGTATGGCACTAATACAAAGGTGAGGTCTTTTCAGTTTCTCTGTACGTCCTGGAAATACAGAGAAACTGACAATAAAAATATTCTATTCTTCTAAGCTATTCTATTTTCTAAAAGTTTGTAGGCAAAATTATTTTGGAGGGAATAAATTAGCATATTAAAAGACAATCTAACAGTTGTATTTGTTTTATTCTGATGATTATTTGACGTGTTGTTGGGCAGAAAAAATGTCAGAAAATTGTGAAAAAATGTTTGTCGAAGCGCAAAAGCTAACCAGAATTACTCCATTTCTCACAAGCTTAAAGTAATCAAACCTGAATATTGATAATCAAACCAGACTGATCAATCACTGCACCTCCAACGAGCACCTACTGACATTAACAGCATGGATTTAGTTGCGATTTAAGAAGCTGGAATCAGAGAACTGCTCAAGAAAACTTGCTCAAACCAGCGACTCAGTTATCAAAATAGCTGGCGATCAATTTAATAGCTGACAACTAATCCATTAATCGCTGCAGGTTTATCGCACATAATCAGATCCTTGTGATTAAACACTTGCAGGTGTGGCAGGTAAACTGGATGCTGTCGTTTGCTCAAGGTGCATTTCGGCGTGTTGCTCGGCACACTCCCTGTGTATTTCTTGCCCATCCATCCTGACTTTCTTTGCTTTGTAATCATTACACACACACACACTTAAGAGGATTATGACTGAGCGCTTCGGCAGCACTTGTAGCGTGCCACCTGATAAATCTCTGCAGGCTGAAACAACACCGTCCCTCAGCTGAATAATTACAGAAACACCAACGGGAGTCACTGTGATAAATGCAGGACTGAAACTCCTGGGTGTGTCTGATCCAGCATCAGCCCGGATGGTGCAGTGGTGCAGCGAGTCGAAGCAGCTCGGTGTGAAAGCAGCACCAGGTGAAGGCGGCAGACGTGCCCAGAGCTGCCTCGGGCTTCTCACTTCAGCTCACGTGCAGAAAAGAAAACACCAAGCTGAGGAGAGCCCTGAGAGGACGAGGCAGCCCTGATCGCTCCATGTGACTCGGCAACCGGCCTGCAGCCAATCAGCTGAGCAGGAAGCAGGAAGTTGACGCCGTGCAGGAGGAGGAGGAGGAAAAACAGCAGCTCCAGGTGAGCAGGACTCAGCGGCACGAGAGGAATTAACCTCCAGCTTTTACTGCGCTGCCAAACTACATTTAAGTAAAGATTTAAACATGTATGATAAAGTAATAACGCTAGAGACTGAATGTGTTTGTTTGCTAGTGTCCTACTTGTTCCTGACATTATAATATCCCACAAGAAAATAAAAGATAAACAGAAAATGAACGAGCAAGAACTGTGAGGAAAAACATGCCAAAAAGTTCACAGCTTCCTGCTTCTCGAACATCTTTATCCTGCTGGTCAGTCAAGTTATTTACATATTTGATCTTGAAGGGAAGTTCTCAGTATTTTTTCTTTTAAATCAACCATGAATGAAGCACAGAGCTGCAACAATTAATCAGTTTAAGTAATTTTTTAAAGAAAAAAAAAAGTCCAAATCATCTGATTGCAGCGTCCTAAATGCAAATATTTTCTGGTTTATTTCCTCCTCTGTGACAGGAAACTAAATATATTCCGATTGTGGACAAAAACAATTCGATTTTAATTTGAGCTTTAAGAAACCAATCAACATTTTTCACCATTTTCTGACATTTTATTGAATAAACAACTAATTACTCGAGAAAATAATCCTTAGTTGCAGCCCTAATCAAGAAAAGCCATTCAAGTAATGGTTATATTACCTAGTAAATAATCTGCAGATTGTTTCCTCAGTTAAATATTTTGTCTACAAGCCGTCAGAAAACAAGTCCTGCTACAATTTTCAAGAACCTAAAGCAGCATAAAGTGCTTGTTTTGTCCAGCCAAAGATATTCAGAGACTCAAAATGGACTTAAATTATACAGTAGTTGGCGCCCGATAATTATCTGTTAATATTGGCAATTATGACGTCATTCCGATAATAAAAAAATGAGTCGATAATAGTAAAGACTTTGAATTTTGGTTTTTGCCGTTGGTCTGTGTGTTGTGGTTTGTGCTCATGCCTGGCTCCTCAACCCCTCCCCTCCCCAACGGTACTGTCGCATGTGTGTGATGTCATAACACTGAGACAAACAAGCAGCATGGCGTGGCACTGACCAGTGTGGAATTTCTTTACCGTGTCAGAAGAAGACATTTCACTAGGGCTGGTCCCAAATATTCAGATAATAATTTTGATACTGGCATTGTTGTGCACGCCGCCGCCGCCACCGCCGAGCATCACCAAATGCTGCCGAGCGTTGCTGAGCGTTGCCGAGCGTCGCCAAGGCTCTAGTATGCCGCCGAGGCTGTACAACGCCACCGTGGTTGTAGTACACAGACCTGCCAACTCTGGTGTCACCCCCGGCTCCCTCCCGCTGTCCTGCCCCCTCCCCTCCGCCCGACACCGTGGCACATACCAAATATTCAAATATTTGGTGATTATTGGATCCAGAGCACAGATATTGCTATTCGGACCAGCCCTACATTTCACTCACAGTTTATGCTCTACTCAATGGTTCCATTTATTTGTATGGGTCTGAATTATGGTAGGAAGTGGATTTGTACTCAAACTACAGTTAATTAAGTAAAGAAATATCAACTGACACTATCAGTTATCGGCTGCAAGAGGTATAAAATTATCGATTATTGGTATCAGTTGAAACTGGCGTTATCGTGCATCCCTAATTTTAATTCAAATAAATAGCTTGTGAATCTTGGGATTGATCTCCCCTTGTGGATGGTAATTCATCACTTATTCGGTAAAATGCTCATTTTGTCAAATAAAACCAGTGAAGTCTTCAGTGCCATTGAGTAGGGGGTCCCTCACTGCGATACATCAACTAAAAACTCACAACCTGACGTCCCTGTACGGCTCACTGGAGGGAAAAATCACATTCATCCTTCAAAGATTAGAGTAAAACTAGTTCTTACACTAAAACCTTCCAATGAAACATCAGAAGGGCAAAGACGTGAAGCTGAAAATCACTCAAAAAGCGTTGTCTAAACACTGGGAACCGCAAACAACAACCATCCCTGCAGGGTGTGTGATGCACAAGTGAAAGTGACAGCACAGGGCCTTTTTTTTTTAACGAGTTCTTATCCAACAATCTTTTATTTCTGGCATCGGATGAGTCTCAGCGCACGAAGCACCGAGGGGAAAGACAGAGGAAAACAGTGTTTGATGTTAACTTTTGAAATGTAAATAGCTGAGCTCGGGGAAGGGCGAGGGGGACGCCGGAGACACATGTGCTGGTGGGTCGGTACGTATGAGGGGGCTGGGTTCTGTTTGGAACCGGGCGCTCTCTCCGGGGTTTGTGCATGAGGATGGAGCCGGCAGCAGGAGGAGCAGCGCTGCGAAGAACGATCTGAGTCAGCGCTGTGTGGGCAGTCATTAGATTATCAAAGCAGCAATACACGACCACGTTTCCAGGCGGAGAAAGAGCCCCTATACGTTACAATTACCGGATTATTTCACCTAAGCATGCTCTTATATGTGCAGCGTGCTTCATGGATGTTTTTAATGATGCAACAGTTGTTTTACATGTATTGAAAAAAAACCTCCTTCCAGTTTGTCTGAAACAAACAGCACAAAGAACCGGGTAGGGTGGTTCACAACTAAACCGTCTGACAAGGCTGCAAACAAAGAGAAGCACATTCTACAGACTGACAACACACCACAAGACCGTCCCACCCAGTTTGAATAGGTTTAACAGCACAGAGCAAAAATGAGTTAACAGACAAAATATGAAATAAAACACAATACAGTTGCAGAATACCACTTTAAACCTGCAGTGATTGTGTTTTTCGATCACTCGCTAGCAGCTAAGACAAGATGACATTAAGCTAATATTGTGAACTTTTACATCTACCAGTTAGGGAACGACATTACAGGGTTTCTCCAGCTCAGAATTGGACTTCAGAGGTGACTATGTATGACAGAAGGCATGGTCAGTCCACGTAAAGTAAAGGCAACAAGTCTTTGTTACCTCCACCAAGGAGGTTATGTGATGGCCGGCATTGGTTTGTTTGTTTGTTTGTATGCAAAATAACTCGAAAAGTAATGGACAGATTTGGATAAAAATTTCAGGAAATGTGTGAAATGGGACAAGGAACAAATTATGACATTTTGGGACTGATCCGGATCACCGCCTGGATCCAGGAGGTTTTCAATCTAAGCGTGAGCAGGTGGACAATTAAATGCAGTTTACTCTAAAAGCCACCAGAGGACACTCTTGTTTTTGGGGTAACCCCCTCTGACCACATGACATTTTGGGTCTCCACGCAACAGACAGCGACAATGACGGACTTCTCTTTCCTTCCTGAGCGACATACAAACGGTTGGGCCGGCATTCTTATCTCCGGTTGTCTAAGAAGCTGGGAGGCTGTTAGGAGCTGCCGCGCTAGAAGCTGCGCCTGTTCATTAGGTCGGATGGGGTGAAGGCCGCATTGTTGGTAGGACATTTGAACTGTCTGTAATTACATTTGTATCTGTAACGTTCCATACAAAATATGTGAATTGGGAGATTGTGTTGGGGGTGGACTGAAGCTCCTTGGCGGAGGTATGAGCTCTCTGAGGGCTTTTCTAGTTTTGTATGTGACAGGAGTCGATGCATTTTTCTGTTATTTCTGACAATTTGATGAAAAAATGAGTATATTATTCTTGAGTAAACTAAACTCTAATTCACCAAATCGGCTAAATGTCTTGTACTTTAAATTCTTATTATTTTGGTGCTGGTGGTTTTCCTTTGCCGTTGGGTAAAACCTCTTTGGAGGAGATGCCAAAACATTTTCCATGCAGGACAAACTCTGCATTAGCATACATTTGGAGTCCGGTGTTTGCTCTCCTCTTAACTCTGTTTTGGCTTTTTCACCGCTAAATATTCAGCTTTTTTACCAGCTAGTCTCCAACTTTGTCTGTTAGCTGTTTGGTGCTGAGTCGGGGTTAATCGCCACTCGATTTGGGCTGCTTTCCCTTTTACTTTCTGTTTTACTGTTCTCAAAATACCCTTCACTACAAGAAACAACAACATCAACCTCCAAGTTCCAACCTGCACAATGAAGACTGGGATTCTGCAGTGAGTTTTCCGTAAATAGCTGTAAAGATCTACGAAGAATATGTCTGTCTAACAGGGACGTTCCTGCATATTTGCTGTCTGACTTTAGAAGATGCTTCACCTTCCAAGCATGGCCGATTGTCTGCAGTGAGCTAGCAAGAGTAGCACAAGACACATGGAGTGATAAAGCTTTGTGTATTTAGCTGATCTATCTACCAAAGATTATTTTACTACAGCTGCAGGACCTAAACAACTTCCTGGGTTCCATCTAGCAGGGCTCTGTTGCCTGATGTCGATCTGTTTTCTGACAACACCATCATCTGTCCGGCTAATTTTATCCATCTTTTCACTCCGGAAGCATCGCTGATTGGATCGATGTATCTGTTCTACTTCACAGGAGCTTCCTAATGAGCTACATGCTGCTAGCAAATCGTCTCTGGTCTTAATGAGTTCAGTTAGCTCCTCCAGAGCTAAAGTAAAGGCAGGATTCACCTGTTGCAATCTGAAAATAAAATTACGTTAGTCTCTTTTACCTGTAAAAGTCAACAGACGTCTGTAGTTGGCTTTTGAGGTGTTTTCACTTTCGTCTCCGTCTGCAGTGGCGCATTAGACTATTTGCATGTTTAGCGCCGCCAAAGACTACTGTGATTTGTTAAAGAAACACAAACAAGCCTGAGATTTTTTTTACAGCTTGAGCAGAATGATAATTAGGTGCAGCCAGACCATAATGTACTCGAGAATAGGCTAAATCACTCCAAAGGTCCATAAAACTTGCAGAGTCTCTATGGATTCATGAAAACAAATGACCCTTTCCACATAAAATTACACATGTGGCTCATTTTTAGCATAAAGAAGTAACTATAGCTGTTGTAATTCCTGCACATGTCGCGCTGTTCCTTCATGCTTCAATCTCTAAACTTCACTGTTCTTGCAAAACATCACTCTTACTCAACTGTGAAGCTGCGAGTGATGCGTCACATGAGGACACTCGCTGCTGGGGTGAACAGACCAGGCAGTCACGAGACGACGACGCACCGAACACAGGAAATGACAAGTAGGGAAGGTATTAAAAACAGAACAAATGCAGTCCTTTCTTTGCGGTGGACATGAGAAAGTCCACCTAAAAACTACTGCATGAATCAACTTTCTGCAGCTAAGCTATGTGTCATCCAACAAAATGAGTCGCAGGCTCTCTTCTCATCAGGACTCCCATGATAAAAGCACCGAACCCTTTTTTTATTCCTATGAGCGAGCCTCGGGCGAGAGATTAAATTTATCATTTGAATCGCTGAAGTGGTTGAAGATGCTGTGATCCACAGAGACAGCAGTGGCAGCGCTCTTCACTGCAGCACCCTGAAGGCTGAGAGACACCCAGAGAATATCCTCGATTCATTTCTTACACAGACGCCGGCGACTTCCTTCAGACTCTCCACAGATACAGTTTAAGGTTTCCAGTCAGCGTCAAAAGAACTGGTTTGAAAAAGAGTTCCTCCTGATTGGGTCTTTCAGTGTTTCTGTACTCCTGTATCAGACACTTTTCATATCTGACAGCATTTTACACCATTCAGCTGAAGCCAGAGTCACTTATAACAGAACTGTTTCGCATATGACAACACGATCGCAGCATGATGTCATGATTTTTGAACATTTGCTTGACATAAATTCAGACTCCCGATCAAAAATATACCAATTTTCAATAAACAGCAGCTTTCAAGTGATGACGTTTCTATGCAGGAGCCTCAAAGTTAACTTATATTGTCATAAAGGTTTCTGCAGGCCTGACACAGTTACTACATAAGAGCCTGGTTTAATTATCTGTGCTCACTTTGTGTCGCTGTTAGAATCATTTTAAATTATCTGTTCAAACACAGCTGGATGAAACTAACAGAAATGTCTTTTTTAAATCACTGCTTTCACACTGTTCGGTGCCCATTTCCTCTGTTGTGGTTTAACACCACCAACTGTTTGCCTTGAAGCACCAAACTGCACCATATTTAAAGGCATTTCAATCAGCAGAGAGGCTGCAACTAAGGAAGATTTTCATTTTTCGGTTTATAAATGTCAGAAAATGAAAAAAAAACACATCTGTTTCCCAAAAGCCAAGGTGACAAATGTCTTGGTTTGTTTACAACTCAAAGATATTCAGTTTTCTGTCACTGAGGAGGAAAGAAACCAGAAACTATTCCTATTTAAAAAGGAGCAAACAGATAATTTACAATTCTTTTCTTAAAAAGTAACTCAAACCACTCAATTATCAAAATAGTTGGTGATTAATCTAATAGCTGACAACCACCTGAATAATCTTTGCAGCTCTAATGATCTACTGACTTCGTGGATGCTGCAAAGCCAAACCTCACAGCACCGCCACGGGCACGTTTTGGTTTTAAACAAGGGTTGAGCTTAAGGGAGCTAAAACCACACATGCAAAACTAACAGAGGCATAAAAATGAAGTGAAAAGACGGTTTAATCGCAACTATTTGCATAGGAATTAATCAACAACTTAAATTTCATTATCATGACAGTCAAATATTGTGAGTATTTTCACATATTTTTTCTTGGAATGGATCATTTTTGCATTTCTATTCAATCAAACAAAAACAAACGAATAAAAATGATGATGATTTGCGCAAAACAAACATGCAGAATATGATGTACAGGCCACGTTACCTGTCTGTAGCACCAGAACGCTTCTTTAAAATTGTAATTTCTGACATATTTCACTTTTATACAAGAAATTGTGGGTTCAATGATTTGGATATTTTCAATATTGTGATTCTGATAGTATTCTGAGGAACTGTTCAGCCCCAGTTTGGATGTTTTGGACATTTGAAAATGTCACCTTGGACTCTGGGAACTTGCTTGATAAACTGATAATGAAAATAATCATTAGTAGCAGCGCGGCCGTCCCTACAAAAGCTTTCATTACAACACAATCTGCTGCAGCTACCTAAAATTATCATTTCCCAGCCGCAGTAAGAAGCCACACAACCCCTCTGGGAGCTCTGAGCCAACAACAAGCTGCCCTGGGGGGAGTAGAGGGGCGTCAGGCTGGGGAGGAGCCCTGCAGGTCGTCATGGCTGCTCCTCTGGGTGGATTAAACATTAAATACTGCAGCACAGTACGAGCAGAGCCCTCAGGAGGCCTTGTGCCGTCCGTTGTGCTGTGCAGACTCAGAGATTGTGCGTTTGGGTGCATCTCAAATATTCATAGACACCTCTCTCTGGTTTCCCAGCTGTGAGTCCCACACTGAGATCCACTGTCCGTCTGAAGCTCAACACAGGCGGCTTTCACAGCCCTCAGCCCGCCCTGAATATCAATGAAAGGACTCGGCCAACTGTCACATGACAAATTGTAGTCATCATCCACGCTTTATCTGGCTTCAGTGGCCAATAAGTGTGTGTTTCCACCGGCTGTTTCAGTTAGATTCACGCCGCTGTGCTTCTAACTCCAGGTGGACACAACCCCAGTCATGTTCGGTTTATCACACCGCTGTTTTGTACTGATCGCCTGCCTGATTCCACCTAGTTTTCTCCTTTACTCTTTCACTTAAATCCATCTGAAAAAGCAACTTTAACAGAGACAGAAAATTTAAAACCAGAAAGAATCTTTGAACTAATCATGTGTGAAAGCACAGTTCAACTGAATCAAGTCTGACCTTAAAATTAATATGTTTCATAAAATTCACTTTATTTCACGTTTTGTTTAAAAAATTGCCAAAAATAAAGGGTTTGGTCTGACTGGAGTCTGTAAAAATCTAAAAATTCTGCACTCCTTGGTGCAACTGTGAAGTTATTAGTGACTCGGCTGTGACCGACATTCATGTGACAACAATTCTGAGAGTTTTAGGCTGAACTGCAGGCTGTGTTTAAACTGAGTATGCAAACAAATCAAAAATGCTAATAGTGAAATATCTTTAGTATTTAGAGTCACGTGTTTCTTTTTCCAGAATTGATAACACCCATGGATACTTGGAAAAATGTTGTAAATGTTGTTGAGGTGCAGGACTTTATATTGCAATGAAAAACGAGCCCATAGTGAGTAAAAATGTCACAGGAGCAAAAAAGGCCCAGAACGGTTTAATAAGCCAATATGCTAAACGTTAGCTCATCGTATTCATGTGATTCGTCTTCACGTGTGTTTACACTCGAGTTGTATGTAATTCTTGTCACTTTCTCCATGCATTTATACACACTGTGGCATGTCATTAACTCCTCTGTACTCTCTCCGTGTGTCTTTCTACAAGGATTTCTAACTTTGGTGCTGCACTGGTCTGATCTACGGTTACTGATCCCACCAGCCTGTCCAGTGTTTATGTTTCGTCTTGTTTGCCGTCCTTCTGCTATTCTGCCGTCTCTCTCCTTCAACCTTACCCCAACCAGGTAATGCAGATGTCTGCTCTACCTGAGCCTGGTTCTGCTGGAGGCCATTAGTTTGCAACACCTCATACATCCTAAATTGCAGCCTTTTGTTAACTGCATTGTTTCAAATTGTGATTTTAATTTAAAATTGAATATTCTTCGGTCTACATGTGGACCATTGCGAATCACCATTTTTATATCCATCACAGGGCAAGAGAAACTCAAAAATATAAAGTAAAATAATCACAACATAGGCACATTATTTAGCCCTAGTGTTGTTTGAGATGTAATTCATATATAAATTCACAACAGAACAGTAAAACTGAACATAATACTGCTCTACAGTGGGAAATTTTAGCAAGCATGTTGTAGTTGTATGTTTGTTTACATGCTTGGTTGTAACATTTATTTGTAGTGTTGTTATTATTAGTAGTACATATTAGTATTTGTGTCAGTCAAGGAGTAGAGTATATAATCTTGTGGGATCTTAACTGTAGCATTTAAGCTACTCAGGTTTCCTAAATATTATATATATAATATTGTAGGGTCTTAACCTCAAGAGTTAGTAAGAAAAATTTGATTTTTTAAAATAATTTAGTAGGGTTTTAACTTTAATATTTTTAAATACTTTGTTAAATACATAATATAAATAATCCTATAGGGTTTTAATCTCAATATTTAGTCAGGTACATTTGTATTTTATACCATTCTGTAAGGTTTTAACTGTAATATTTGTAATTACTCAGGTAAACACACATAATAAATAAGGCTTTAAGGTCTTAACTTTAGTATTTCAACTCATAAGGTAAGTTTACACTCTAATCTTATTTGTCTGTTGAAAAATCACTGGTTTAAATGTGCCGTATAAATAGCCAGACTTTGTCCGAGGTATGTGGCTCCTACTTGGATTAACCTGAAGAACCAGTTGGCCAATACTTCCATGTAACCTCTCTGCTAACTCCGAGCTAGCTCCCACTGACAGACAACGTACCGGCGGCGTCTAATTCCTGCGATTAACATAAACACCGACCCCACATTTAAGTAGCTAATTCTCTAAAACAATGCTCCCAAACGTTATTTAACATTAATGATTCAAACATAAGCGTTTTGACATGATGACACTTTAAAAAGCGCGTTTGTAAAGTGGTTAATTAGCTAATTTCCAAGAAGTACACGGAGCCATTCCTACCGTTCTCTGGGACATCCGTTGCCAATGTAGCCCGGCTTTAACGTTCCTCTTTCCGCCTTTTTAAAATCTTTTTTCAAAATGGAGTTAAAACCCGAAAATGTTTGCCGATAAGTGCAGAGAGAAAAAAAATCACAGAATCTCCACAGTGTCTCCGCCTGCTGGGGAAGGTTCCGCCGACTGAGCTTCACCGCATCAACCGCCGCTACTGCTGCCCAGCTAGCTCCATAGCGTTAGCCGCCGATCTGTCAAAACACGGGGTTTAGTCGGAGCCCGCTCTCCGCTGCGTCCATGGCCGGAACCGCTCCGTCAAACTACCGGGACAGCGGCTTCATGGGGCGGCGGGAGAAAAGCTGACGAGTCGCCCATGAAGATGACAGCTCCCCGGTGCGCTCTGCGGCTGGCTGGCTGACTGGCTGGTTGGATGACTGGATGACTGCGCGGTGCGTGAAAATGGCGTTACCCGGCGCCCCCCTACTCCTCCCCGGCGGCACTGATGTCATCCCGGCCGGATTAAAGGGGAAGCTGCGATGGAGCCGAGCGGCCAGATTTATTTAACGCAGTAACAGCAGCAAAAACAAGAAGTGCTCAATATACAGGCTGTTATATGAAGTAAAACTAGCAGTGTTACTTAATAACATGCTGACATTAGCAGGTAGTCTTAGAAATAAAGCATTTCTTAGAATATATGTGGATGTAAGTCTGATATGGTTTCAAAAATAAAAGTATTTATCAGGTAATTCAAAGTCTGATTCACAATTGCACAAAAGTAAAAGCAAAATTCACAATTTAAACATCAAAAATAAGGAGCACTGGTAATGCATGTTGAATTATAATGACATATTTTGCTAAAAGTTTAATAGTATTTAACATAAACATGCTTGCAGTAGCAGATTATGTGAAAAATTTTGCACTTTTTGGAAAATATTTGGATTTTTACAACTCCTGCAGATCAGTATTGGTTTCTAAAGTCCAGTAATGGTCAGCTAATTCAAATTTTGATTCACAATTACACAACAGTACAACAAAAATGTAGTTTTTAAACAACAAAAACAAGACATATTGGCAATGCATGCTGCATTATTCTGAGATATTAAGTAAATATAACAGCATTAGATCAAAATCTTAGCAAGGAGAATGAGAAATTAAGCATTTAATAGACAATATATGGATTTTTAAAACTCTTAAATATCAATATTGGTTTTAGAAATCCAATACTAGTCAGGTAATTCAAAGTCTGATTCACGATTACACAACGGTAAACGTAAAGTTCACTTTCCGTTCTTTGGCGAGCCACCGTGCAGCCCTGCATCTGTAACCAATCCATATATTTTCTTAGCTCATCATTTATTTTGAATGCAAACTTTTAGTCTGCAAGGTCACCAAACAGCAGCTTGATCTAAAAAAAAAGCTGTGGAGTAGAAGTTCATGTAACTTTAAATTGAAATTCAGCACAGAAAAAAACGTGTCTTCTGCACCAAAATGTGCCAGAACAGACGAGAATTTAGTGAAACTGCAAGAAAGAAAACTCAGAAATAAACAAGCGCTTGTCATCCAGATCTGTGTCAGTGCATTTTAATTTAATAATATGACTGTATTCTTGTAATTATTTAGGGAGTCTGATTGAGCTACTAGGTTTAAAGAGACTCGACAGATTCACTTAATTTAACTGAATATATGTGACAAAGAGTTTCATATTATTTGAAATACAAATATACATTAAATACATAAAACCAGTCAGCTGAAGTGGAGCCATTTTCAACTATTATTTAATTTCTTAATTTATTACCTCCGCCAAGGAGGTTATGTGATGGCCGGCATTGGTTTGTTTGTTTGTTAGTTTGTGTTCAAAATAACTCAAACTCATGGACGGATTTGGATGAAATTTTCAGGAAATGTGTGAAATGGGACAAAGAAGAAATGATGACATGTTGGTACTGATCCGGATCACCGTCTGGATCCAGGTGGACAATTAAATGCGGTTTACTCTAAAAGCCACCAGAGGGCACTCTTGTTTTTGGGGTAACCCCCTCTGACCACATGACATTTTGGGTCTCCACGCGACAGACAGCGACAGTGACGGACTTCTCTTTCCTTCCTGAGCGACATACGCACGGTTGGGCTAGCATTCTTATCTCCGGTTGTCTAAGAAGCTGGGAGGCTGTTAGGAGCTGCCGCGCTAGAGGCCGCGCCTGTTCATTAGGTTGGATGGGGTGAAGGCTACATTGTTGGTAGGACATTTGAACCGTCTGTAATTACATTTGTATCTGTAACGTTCCATAGAAAATATATGAATTGGGAGATTGTGTTGGGGGTGGACTGAAGCTCCTTGGCAGAGGTATGAACTCTCTGAGGGCTTTTCTAGTTTAGTTTGTAAAAATTCAGAGCCACAAGTGACACCATCTGACCTCAGCCCACCTTAAAATAACTAAATAGAAAAGCAACCAATTGTCGTGTTTGAGAAGCTGGAATAATGATATTTGCATTAAAAAAAAATAACCTGCATGATTGTCAGAATAGCTGCTGATTGTTGCACTGCTGCAGGCAGTTGAATTTATTTAAAAAGAATTTTATTTTAGAGGCATTTCGTATGTTTTAATTGCAAAATATATGATATTGTGACATAAGTAAATCTAGTAATCTAAATTTGCTCACAGCCTGGAGCATTTCCTAAACAGGCCTGGGTCAACTGAACATGGCAGTGCTATTTGAATTAGCGGTTAGCATTAGCAGTTAGCTAAACAGTAGCATCATCACTGGTCACTACCTGGAGCATCTCCTAAACAGGCCTGGGTCAGTTGAACGTGGCAGTGCTGGTTGGATTGTGTAGGAGCAGTGTGAACTGGCACTAGGGGGGATGACTCTGGGACGCCAGAGTTCACCTCCTAGCCTCCTGGAGGTGTCGTGGGACTAAGTAGGAGAAACACTGTTGAAGGGAGGTTTCCACCTGATGACCCCCAGAGACGTGTTAGGAATCACTGCTCACTGGTAGGTATAGAGACAGATTAGGGATCCTAGGTCCTTCATGGAGGATGGATCCTTTCTTTCTGAGCACAAACGTCTCGTGTTTAAATTAACTATCAGAAAACTATTTAGTATAAAGTGGCATTTAAATAACTCAAAATTGCACTTATTTACATTCCAGAGAGGGTTTCTGATTATTTCTCAGAACAGAAAATGTAGAAACTTAACAAAGAAGTGAGTTAAAGCTGCAGTGTGGAACTCTTGTCTCCCCCTACTGGCCGTGAGAGGAATTACAAAAACACTGATGACTTGTTTTTAGACTGTAATCTAACCCTACCCGCATCAGAAGCTTTTCTGGGATGCAGAAACCAGATTTAAACCCATTTAAATGTAAAAATCCTGCATTAAATTCACCTAAATCAATCCAAACACTTGACAGGAGCGTGGGTTAATACTGCGTTTATTATCAGGAGGGATTCGAGCTGTTTTTCTTGCTGCTGGTTCTCTCTGTTATCGTCCTCCACATGCTGTTCAGAGCCACTCGGGCCATCAGCAGAGTGATGGTGAAGTTACGTCGGTACCAATCCCTGGATTAAAAAGGAGAAAAAACAGAATTTAATACGATGATGATTTGAGATTAGAACCCCCCTTAAGTTATTATTATCTGAATATTAAGAACACATGAGTCTGACTTTAGTTCTTACTAATTGTGCCTAGAGTGTGTGTTTTCCTTCACATAAATAACATTTGCATCATAAATTGTTGCAGCAAAGGAACAAATTAGTGCATAAAACTGCAGATCAAGTGTTTGATGTTCACAGTTTCCTGGAGGAGGAAACCCAGACCTGCTGCTTCGTGTTTACCCCCAAATATTCAAACTAAATCTGCACCCGTGAATCCAATCGTGCCTTTCTTTGCTCCGTGTTCTGCTGGAAGCTCATTATGAAGATTTAAATAGACCAAACTAAGACGCAGTAACACCTGGGGGAGGAACAGAAGGGAACTTTCTCTTTGATTTACTGTAAAGTGAAGCAGGAAGAATGAAAAGTTTAAACCCCACGCACGGAAATAAAGACGGCGAGAGGTGACGAGTGTGGGCGGGAAACTTCGCTAAACCTTCGAAAACACTTTGCAGTTCTAATTTACTGCAGTTTAAAGGCAGCAGCCGCCGCAGACGGCGACCCGGCCGGCTGTAAAGCTACTCACTTGTTGTAGTTTGCGTGTCTCGTTCTGTTCTTGTCCAGGAAGCTTTTGTAGAACTTGGCCATCTCCTCGCTGTTCAGAGAGCGTCGCCGTCCTGAGGGAGCAGCACACTGTAATCTCATCCCCGTAAATCAACCAGCTGTTACTGAGCAGGTGTGTTTTGATGAATTCATGCATGACAATCCAATCTTTTGTGTAACCAACAGTATAATAAATGCAGAAAAGGACTGCTGGTTCTCACCGTCTTCATCGCGCAGAGTCAAGCCTTTTGCCTTCAGCTGTGAGATGATAAAAGCTTCTTTTTCCTGCAGAAGGAATAAAAAATATAAGTTATTTCTCAACCTTTTTATAACACGCACAAACAGAAAGCTGCAGACAACATATCAAACAACTCAGGAACAAAACATTAATGGCTAATCCCATCTCAAATCATCATATTTACAGAATAATTTCTGCTCAACCATCTCTGATTTGTCTGAAATTTTTATGGCATAAAATATAAATATTTATAAAGATATTTGTGAAATTTTAGCTTAATATATCAAATACTTTCTGAGATAACCGATTTTAAAAATTGCCAGGCTGTTTGCACAACATCTCAGGAACTCTTCAAAATAAAAGCCTGTAATAGTTACTCTTATTTTTCAACATGTCACTGATTCAGAATCTGCAATACTGAACAAGTAGATTCAATACAGAAGTCAGCTAGTGATATTTTCTGTAACTGCATGTCACAACAATACAAACAAAACCTACAAGAGACTTTTAATGTGAAACACCTGGTCACAAAAATAAAAGAAAGTCGTTCAAGTTTATAACTACTTAAGCAGATATGACAAGTTGGACCACAAAAACTGACTTTATCCTATTTTAATTTGAATGACATCATAGTGTTTTATTATAACAACAATACTAGGCGTAACATTTCACTATATTATTTTATTATATTATATTTATTTCTTGTATTATCTTTAATTAATTCACTCATTTAACATTATTTGTTGTTGTGCATCAGGATACGTTTCATCAGCGGCTTGTAAATCAATTTAACTTGCATGAAAACTGATGAAGAAATAAAGTTTGACTGGCCATTTAGTTGATAATTCAGTTGATATTGGACGTACTTTAATGAATATATATTTACTGTTAAATACAGTCAAAGTCAATGGGTTTGCTTCCTTGTTGAATTTTAAAGACTTCATTATTATTATTATCATATTGCGTTTGTTGTGCGATGCTGCTCTCTGCTGGTGAAAAGAAGATTTTACACCCAGATGAGCTCCAGATGCAGAGATTAATAACATCCACTGACCTTAGAGTCTCCATTAATAGTAATAAAAAATGATAATGTGACATTAATCCACACAGAGAAGCTAAAAAGGATTCAGAAAATTGAAATATAATGCAGTTTAGTGAATCTATGTGTTTTTTTTTTACTTTTCCTCGTTATTCCATCTCAGATCACCAGGCTTCTTCTGCTCAATCATGTCTGAGTTGTTTGAAACTTTTTCCATAATAAAATCCGGGTGTTTAAAATGGTGTCTGTGAAATTTTACATTAACATATCAAACAGCTTCGATGTCCGTCGACCTTTCAGGAGGTTTTTTTCACGCATTGAAATTTGAGGCTGTTTGAACGGCAACATCTCAGGAACTATTAAAGATTAAAACCTGACATCTTCACTGTTATTTCTCATCGTGACTCTGATTAATAATCTACAATATCAGACAAGTAGATCAATAATGTCTGATTACAGGTGAGTTGAATTATGAAAAAAATAAAACAAAGCCATCGTGAAAAGTCCCGTCTTTGAGCTCATGTGAACAAAGAAACTGACAATGCAGAAATAAACTAGTGATATTTTCTGAACCACATGTAGCTGCATGTTTAAATTCAAGCACCTTTTCCAATACATTTATGAATTAAATAAGTATAACAGACAAAGTAACTGGTTTTCTAGGGTCCAAAAAATAATTTTCTTTGTTTTTTATGGTACAACTTGTCAAAACCTGTTCAATCGATTATGAAAGTTCATTTACAATAACTTTCTTTTTCCATTTTTGTGACCACATATTTCATATTAAATGTATTCTATGTGTTTTGTTTTGTATTATTGTGACATGCAGCTACACCCATCCATCAATCAATCATCCACCCATCCATCCATCCATCCATTCACCCATCCATCCATCCATCCATCATCCATTCATCCATTATCCATCCATCCATCCATCCATCTATCCATCCACCCATCCATTCACCCATCCATCCATCCATTCACCCATCCATTCATCCATCCATCCATCATCCATTCATCCATTCACCCATCCATCCATCCATCCATCATCCTTCCACCCATCCATTCATCCATCCATCCATCATCCATTCATCCATCCATCCATCATCCTTCCACCCATCCATTCATCCATCCATCCATCCATCATCCATCCATCCATCCATTCATTCATCCATCCACCCATCCATTCATCCATCCATCCATCATCCATTCATCCATCCATCCATCCATGATCCATCCATCCATCCATCCATTCATCCATCCACCCATCCATTCATCCATCCACCCATCCATTCATCCATCCATCCATTCACACATCCATTCATCCATCCATCCATCCATCATCCATCCATCCATCCATCATCCATTCATCCATCCATCCATCCATGATCCATCCATCCATCCATCCATCCATCCATCCATCCATCCATTCACAAATCCATCCATCCACCCATCCATTCATCCATCCATCCATCATCCTTCCACCCATCCATTCATCCATCCATCCATCCATCATCCATTCATCCATCCATCCATCCATCATCCTTCCACCCATCCATTCATCCATCCATCCAGCCATCATCCATTCATCCATCCATCCATCCATCCATCCATGATCCATCCATCCATTCATCCATCCATCCATCCATCCATCCATCCATCCAACCATCCATTCATCCATTCATCCATCCATCCATCCTCCATCCATCCATTCATCCATTCATCTATCCATCCATCCATCCATCCATCCATCCATCTTCTTCCTCTTATCCGGGGTCGTGGAGGCAGCAGATGAAGCAGGTCATCCCAGACCTCCCTCCCCTTTCCACTTTCCAGCTCTTCCTGGGGATCCCGAGGCGTTCCCAGGCCAGACGAGATACATGATCCCTCCAGCTGGTTCTGGGTCTGCCCCGGGGTCTCCTCCCAGGCGGACGATCTCGGAAAACCTCCAAAGGAAGTCTCCCTGGAGGGATCCGGATCAGATGTCCAAACCACCTCAACTGGCTCCTCCTCAGCGGCTCTACTCCGAGCTCCTCACCCCGTCTCTAAGGCTGAGCCCAGCTGCCCTGAGGAGGAAGCTCATTTGGGCTGCTTTTACCCGCGATCTCGTTCTTACAGTCACCACCCAGAGCTACATGTGGTTCAGAAAATATCCCTAGTTGACATCTAAGTTATCAATGTTTTTGTTTATGACGGCTTTTTCTTTTTCATGTTTCAACTCACTCATAATCAAAGACTATTTGATCTACTTGTCCAATATTTCAGATTCTGAATCAGTGACATGAGAAATAACTGAGAAAACATCAGGTGTTTATCTGTAATAGCTCCTGAGATATCGTTGTTTATTGTTTATTTAAAAGGGACAGCGCACATTAATGAACAAACGTAAAAAAAATACATATTGTGAATGCGCCAGAGTTAGCATAAATGCTAATTTGCATCTGTTGTCCCTTGGCGGGTCACAAGAGTAAGCAAACATTAATTGAACAAGGCTTAGAAATACACAAATACAACACAATCAATCAATCAATCAATAATACATTTAAGTAGATTTTATAAGTGCTGGAGTTAAAGTGCTAAAGTGAAAGTGCGTATTGCCAGCTGTCGTTCAAACAGCCTCAAATGTCAGTGTGTGAAAAAACTGTGAAAGTGAGGTCATTTATAAACAGCTATCTTAGAAAGTGTTTGATATATTAGTCTAAAATTTCAGAAATGTCTTAATCAGTGCTCATACTTTATGATATAAACACTTCAGGTAAATCAGAGATGGTAAGGAGAAGTTATTGAGACTTAATTGAGGTGGTTCTAATATCTAACTGGTCTTAAGTTTTCATCCTGATGTTGCTTTTTATTTAACTTAGAACCCTGAAGAAACCTTCTGGAAACATCTGTTGTTATTCCTGTTTCCAGATGACAACCCCTCATCCCACCTCTCTATGAAGTCTGGTTTTTCAGAGACTATTAACTGTCCCCGTTTCCTGCTCACCTTGCTGAAGGTGAGGTTCTGCTTGGCCCAGAACTCGTGGTTCCAGTCCTCGGTCTCCTGCCTCAGGTGTCTCAGGCGTTTCTCCAGCTCCGACTCGTTCTCGGGGACGTGGTAGACGATGGGCCGGAGGTTCGACAGGGGGTTCGGTGGTCCGATCCAGTCGTGTGTGGAGCTCGCTGCTGGTCTGAAGGTGGACCTCTGGAAAAATGATAATAAACAAGGGAAAGAAACACTGTGAGACGACATAAACAGACCGACACACAAGATGCACGAAAGTTTTTATCACGAGTGGCATCGTAGTTGGTTAAAAATTCAACCGACTAAAAATATGTTGACGATGAAGGTCATCCATGTCAGTAAATGTATTGTAGATCAGCTGCAGTACCAGGTTGTTCCACCAGGTGGAGCCTCTTACCGTTTAATACTGTAGAGACCAGAGGAGGCAGGCTACAGGTAGTTAATGTTGGCAAACAGAGAGCATTGTGGGAGTTTCGTTACTAAAGAGGCACCATGACAAAGACGCCTGTGATGATTAATGACCTCCGACCAGAGCTCATGTGTTGAAGACAAACTGAGATTAAGTCCAAGGTTATCTAAGTTTTATCTCTGTAGCATAGATCATGTGTCTTCTAATTAAAACAATAATATCCGCATGGGATAAATGTCCACTGTGTAGGGTTTAGCTAGCAACGGGCACCATGACAAAGACTTCTGAGACACTTAATGCCTACCATCCAGAGCTTTAGTCGTAGAGATGAGCTGAAGTGTTTTAAAACAGCGTTGCTTCGACCTAGTAGCTGAAAATCCATCTGACACACGACCACATTCAAGACAGCTTCATCAGGACGTGAAATTATATCAGTTAACTTTGTGTTATTGATTAAAACCCTCTGAGGCTGACAAACGCGCCGGCGCATCAAAATGACATGACCGATTTAAGATGACGTAGCAGCAAGACGGAGCCTCGCAAGGTCTCCATTTCAAATCGTGTTGAAAGTGTGGATTTCAAGCTATCTACCAGTCTTTGAATTGTGTTGTTCGGCCAAGTAAAACCGGAGTTATGACCAATAATAAACACCATACTTTTTCTCACGTTTGGAGCGTCTTTGGTGCAGGATGAAACGGTAAAAACTGGTGATTCTGTGACGAGTGCTGGGAAGAAAAACACTCCATTCCTATTGGTCGAAAGCGCGCCACGTCAGCCAATCACAAAACTATATGGTTGCTAGGCAGAAAGTGTGAGCAGATACTATTTATATTAGCATTCTAAGCTATAAAAATGGTTCGTTACACATGTTTGTGGTGTCCACAGGGAAAAATCGAACTTTTTCTTAATTTTTGTTTTTTTTTTTTGGCAATTTTAGGTCCAGTGTTTTCATACATTATATCAACATGAATGAACAGCTGTACAACCACCATCAGAAGTGGTGAAAAACAAGGGGTTATTGATTGTTGACTGATCAGGCTGTTGCATATCGATCAAGAAAATAGATCAAAATCTGCATCCCTCGTATGAAATTGATGCCGACAAGAAAAAGACCCTTTAATTACCTTCTCTTTTCTCATATCTGTTGTTGCAGGATCGCTTTTTTTTTTTTTTTTTACATTTTTACTTTCCAGTACTTGTTTAATAAATATATATATTTAGTAATGAACCACGCAGTTTAACCAGATTGTGCGAAAAACAAAAGAAGGATGCGATCTTCATAACAGCTGTGGAGCCACGACTAAACTTCAGGAACTACTAGATTGAACTGCAGGCAGTGTTTCCACATTACATGGCGGAGACAAGCATGGAAGCAAATTATAAATGTGAGTAATTAAATATTTATAGTATGTAGAGCCACCTTCTCCCCAGTGTTGGTAAGACCTGTGGACACTTGGAAAAAATGCTGTAAAAATCAAGTTTTGTAGCCTAATTTTTGTGAAATAAAGAAAGAAATTCAACCTTTATTCTTTTTTTTATGATTTATGGCATCATAACTGTGTCTTACTGAGTTCTGTCTCCTCCTTCATGGTTGCTCTGTTTACTAAGGGGTGCAGGACTTTACACTGCAGTGAAAAATGAACCTACAGTGAGGAAAAACGAGACAGGAACTTCCTGCATGCTGAGGGTTAAAGTGTCGCTTTGTAAAACCGTCATCTGTAGAAGGTCGTTTCCTCCACTGAGTCAAACGCTGCTCAGATATTCATCTCGCGTGTCCAAACATGAGGCTGAACTGCAGCAGTTTGTTTATCAGTTCTGAGCAGACGTCAACATGTGAAGAGCGGCGAGGAGGAAAAGCCGATCCAAGACTCAGAGGAAAGAATCGAGGTGAGTACAGACACAAAACACTCATTTAGACCCACTGAAATAAAGTAAATACAATACTATAGATGCACAACAACTAGTTTGTCCATTTAAAGCTGCTGTAGTTGTTGTTCTTTACCTTTTAGAGATAGATTTGGTACTTTTTGATCTACTGCATGTATTTGACAGCTACAGTTATAAACTACATTACAGATTGTTTTACATACAAAAAAATACATTATGAAATTTTACTTTCATGACATTTAACAATCTACTTTTTAGATCCAAATAACACAGAAAAAAACAATTTGAAATGCAACTTAAGCAAAAAAAATTAATGACGAATCTATTATTTATTGATTTCTAATAATATATTCTTTATTTAAATATTGTAGTTTTACATATATTTCACAGCTACAGTTGTTAAATTATTTTTTCAGATTAGTAGTTTAGACAAAATAAGTACTGATGGAGTATTACTGGTATTATTAGTAAATCTATTAATTCATCAAATACTGTTTTAGGCTCATGATTTTATGTGTAGAAGAAAAAATTAAAGCAGCAACAAATTTTTGTATTTATTAATCGATTTATTGTCAGTGATTTGTTTATTTATCTATGATTATTAAATTGTTGGTTTTTTTAATAATTAATTATTCAAACTATTGTATTTGACAGTTAGGGTTTCTGAATACTTCTACTAAATCATGATATAGATGACAAAATAACAGTTTAGTGTGAAACTTAACCAAAATTCAAAATGACGTTTAGTAACTTTAAATATATTTGACAACTACAGTGACAAACTACTTTTAGAAATATGGTTTTCTATAAAATTTTAAAAAGCATTAAAAAAATTATTATTTTTATTGGTGACAAATTTAACATTATTGTTTATTATTTTTAAAATCAAATAATTATCAATTTATTATAATTTGCATTTTAAATCTATGTTGCAAATTATTTTTGTTAAATCTGAGCAAAAACAAGTTATTATTTCCATTGATGACTAATCCATTAATTAATATTTAATTATTCAGAAAGATCTATTAATTATTCAATTATTGCATTTCTAAATGTAGTTGACAGCTATATTTACAAACTGTTTTTAAACTTATGTTTTATATACCAAAACTATAAAAGCAGCAAAAAAAATATTTCATTAGTGCTTAATCTGATATATTTTTTCCAATTAATTTTTAAAATATCATATATTAATTATTAAATTCTTGTATTTTTATGCGCATCTGACAGCTGCAGTTCATTTTTTTATTTTTTTTATTTTTTTTGCTAATAATTTGACATTAAAGAAAAATCCCAGCAGCATCAAATCATTATTTTTATTAGTTATTGATCTAAATATGTCTGGTTTTGGCCAATTAATTAATATTAAAAATATTGAAATTACAGTTATATAAAAAAAATTAAAAAGCACTTATTTGAGAGAAAAAATAAACATTTTAAATTACATTTTAATATTTTCTACAAAACTTTATGATGCCACAGCATCCAAATTATTCAATTTAATGCAGAAATAACTCAGATTTAATGTAAAATAATACGGGGTACTGTAAAATAGCTGATGTACCGACTAAAACCTGTTGTCTAGTAACAATTTGAAGGATTATTTTACCATTTAATGGAGTATTTTTGAACATAAGGAGTAAAATCGGTGTCATAAGTAGATTATGAATCATTACATATCGAACCTTGGGAGTCTTGTCCTGCGGGGCCGCCGCTCCGGAGCTGCTCATCCGGCTGCAGGCTGCTGATAACCGGGGAGGAGGCAGCGGAGCCCGGAGGAAGAAGCTCCTCCATGTTGCTGCTGCAGCTCCGGCGGCCATTTTAATTAACCGACACTAAAAACGGCGTCTTAAACTAAACACATGACGTTAATAACCGAGTTACCGACCGACGTCCCGCCGCTGATGTTTACCGACAATAACGTCCACGGAGCTCGTGTCCTTCTGCCAACCGTGTGGTCACGTGACCTCAGCGGGGAGCGAAGGGGGCGCTCGGAAATCTCACCGGAACAGCAGAAAAAAACAACAACACAATAGTCAGCAATGCAAAAGAGGAATAGAAATTAAAAACAATGTGTGGAAAAAAATCAGTAATATAAAACACACAGGATAAAATATAAAAATTATGGGTGGCTTGAATTTAAAATAAAGTAAAAGAAAAAAGAATATTAAAAAATCTGTTTTCAAAAATGGGGAAATAAATAATTTAATGCATAAGAAAAAATAAATACATTCTAGCTCTGAAAAAGGACATGAGTGACAGTTATTTGTTTATTTCTACACTTCTTTCTTAATTTATTTTGTATTTCTACATTTAAATATTTCTCCATTTATTTATTGGTGTATTTTAAATTAATTTTTATTTATCTTTTTATTTATTCTACATTTCTGAATTTCTACATTGTTCTTATATCTGATTTCATTCATTTATTTTGCATTTCTTTATGTCTGTTTCCTAATCAGTTTTGTACTCTTATATTATATTTTTACATTCATTTCTGCATTTCATTTTTCTTATTTATCTATATCTATATTTCTAATCAATTTTGTCTTTTTTTATTTACATATTCATACGTGCATTTCTACACTATTATTTTTAACCTTTCTATATTTAATTACTTTTCTTTTTTACATTTATTCTTACATTTTTGTATTTAATCCAGGATTTTTACATTTATGTCGGCATTTCATTTTTTGCTGATATATATATATATATATATATTTCTATATTTATTTGTACATTAATTTAGTTATTTATCTCCTTTATTCTTTAGAGCTTATTTATTTTCCTACAATACAGTATTTATTTTTTTCGGAATTTATTTTAAAATGTGCATGTATTTAATTATTTACACAGTTATTTAATTATGTATGTTTCTATTTATTTTTTAGATTTATTTATTTATTCCTGCATTTATTTATATATCTATTTCTTCGGTTTTTAAAATTTCTCTTACTCTAAACGTTTAAACGTTACAACTGCCTAATAAGCAGTCTGCACTCCTTTTCCTTTCCCCGCCTTCGCCGCCGCTTACAAACGGCAGGACGTACCACCGAATGAAGCGCGCCTCCTGTTGGTCGACCAAAACTTACACTGGGTTAAAAATAGTAAAGCCGGTGATTCTAAAGAAAACACGTTCGTATGACTTGTTCGGCATATATTTGAATTTATGACACGTTAATTAAACATCGACGAGTGACTCTGCTTTGAAAACGTCGAGCAAATTAAGACAAAACGCGGTAAATTCAACGTTACTGATGAAAGACGAACTCCGCGTTAGTTCAGACTGCGAGCAGGAAAGTAACTACTAGAAGGTAGCTAGGTGGGCTAATGTTGAGCTTTAATCCCGGGAGGAGCGCACTTTTCCGCAGAGCTTCAGATGGCTGTCCGCTGGTTATGCAGGTAAGAGTGAAATATTCAAGCGGGGGAGTTCGGCTCGGATTATTTGGGAGCGGAAAACCCGGAGCTGTTTGTCAGAGGTGGGGCAGAGTCAGGTGATCAGCGGCTGCTAGCTTCACACACCGACGGCAGCCTCCACGGAGCGGGTCGGTGAATAACGGCCGCTTTCCTGCCTCCGAAGCCTCCGTTTATTTATTCAGCTTCGGCTCCGCTAACGGCTTTATTTTTACACCGGGTCGCCGTGAAGCGCAGCGGAGCGAGAGGGAGGCTGTGGGAGGGGCGACAGCAGCCGACCGCAGTCACTCGGTGAGGCAGGCAGACGCTGCTGGAGCTGACCGGAGCACCACCACCACCACCACCACCACCACCGCCGCCGCCGCCGAACCTGCCCACATTCCGGCTTTATCCACCTGGATGCCGCTTTCCTCCCCCTGCTTTGGCTGATGGAAACAGACATCCGCGAAAATGTGCGCGAATGTGTTCGGAGTTCTGAAGAGGTGAGCCCAACCGAACCGCTGATGCCGCTGCTGCTGCTGCGGGGATGTGGCCGTGTGTGTGCGGGGATGCAGCTGACAGCTCCCGGGGAGGCTCCGGGCTGCTCGGCGGGGAGGTGTGGAGGTGTGGTGCAGCTTCGGGGCGGATTATCTGCGTTTTCTCTCCGAGCCGGTGGATTCCTCCGCAGACAAGCCCGGCTCGGCTCGGCTCGGCTCGGCTTGCTGTGGTGACATAATGCGCAAAGCCGTGCAGCAGGACCGGTGCAGGCAGCCCGGAGCTGGGGGGAGATGTGAGCAGGAGGTGCTGGATGCATGTTAGCAAAGGGCTGGGAGACAGATCACCATTTAATTACTCACTGCTGATCATCTGTTTCTAATAAAAACCAGGAGATTAAAGGGTTACACCTATTTATGAAGGCACACAGGTGATACATAAATCTAAATTCATCAACAGATAAGGATAATGGAGGGATCTCACCTTGTTGAATAGAAGTAAAACCTGGAGGTGCATGGAGGAGGAAGCTGCCTCTCCACCCTGAGGTCAGTGGCTGATCTGGACCGGGTGTCACGGGAAGGAGACCCGGTACTGACCCCTACGTGGAGGGCCTTGGCTAGCTGTAGGTGATGCTTGGGTTGAACAGGTAATCGAGTTCAGATCAAAACCGCAATTTGAAACGCTGCAGTCAGCAGATTGCTAACTTATTATCTGTCAAGCAACGCGTCTGACTCTGATTTTGATCTGTCGTTGTTGGTAGTTTTCCAGGTCCATCCCATCCTGCATTCCGGTAGAACATGTTAGGGCTGTTTCGCTGCATGTTAGAGCCTGGAAACTAAGAATTATAAGGGCGAGAATCAGAGTATTCTAGGTTCAACTCCTTGGTAGCTCAACAAATGTTCTGTCTGGTCTTGATGGCGTCTCGTGCTAATGCTCCATCCTGTTATATAGTTACGACACATTGAGCGTCGAATATAGTGAAGCTTGACTTTTAAAGATTTTGTATCTGCCAGAAAAATCGCAATAGGCGTTTGCGAGGTCTGCAGGGGAAGCAGGAGGCCTCGTCGGCTGCAGACTAGCTGGCCTCGGGAGACCTGCACAGTGGCTGCTGGGAGAGCGATGATGATGATGATGCGCTTGTTGGGCTCTGTTAATACAAGATCAATTGTTTATGATCCATGACGGGAGCATGATTAGGGTTTGTTCGTGCAACCAAACTTGGTGTTTTCATTCTGTGCTTTAGTGTCAGGTTAAATCTGATGCATTTAACACGTTTTAGCTCGCTGAAGGCTCGTTTTTCACTGCAATCTAAAGCCCTGCACCTCTACGGAAACAGAACAACCATGACTAACCGTGCACCGTTTCTCCAAGTGCCCACAGGTGTGATCAATACAGAAAGTAATGGTGGCTCTATTCACAATATAGATATTTAACTTAATTTAATTAGCTTCTGCACTCGTCTCCTCTCTGCTCGGTGTAAACACTGCCTGCAGTTCATCTGAAAAGTCCCTGAATTTTTGCCACGTGACCGTTGGTTGCAGCCGAGTCATGAACGGCTCCGTGGTTGCGTAGAGGAGCTCAGAATTTTTTGTTTTTTACAGAATCCGGTTATTGCAAATGATTTATTTTTGGTGAATTTTTAAATGAGACATGTAGAAGGAAGTCATTTTGCCGAAATAGCACAGTTTTAAGCTTATATTCGGTTGATTGTGGCGACTGAGTAGTGCTTCTGAAACGAGTAGTTCAAGGACCATCTGGAAGCTTATTGTTTTTACCATTTCTGACTCATAAATGCTGAAATTTTGGTGTTTTTTTTTTTTAATATTTGTGGAGTTTGGGCGTTCAGAGTGTTAATGGATCTATGAAACCCTCGGCTGAACAACCGTCGTGTTGCTGTGATCGGTGCACGTCACTGTCGTTTTATCAGCCAGGCCTGATGTTACCTGCAGCCCGGTTAGCCTTCATGCTGTGTGACTCATGTGAGGGGAAAGCTGCAGCTTTTAAAGCGGCACATCGGCCTGAAACCGGCCCTTTTCCTCGTCTGTCTTGGATCCGACTCGGGGAGGAGGTGTTTGCCAGGCTGGAGTGGATTTTGCCGAGATTATCCTAATAAATGCTGAGATTTGGAAGCGGTGGCCCAGCATGTGCTCATCCACTGTTCTGGAAATGCCCGGCCCCTCGCCCTCTTACATAAAAGTGCTTTAGGGAATGCTGATACATAATCCTGCCTATCCTAATAAGCGTTATTGATGCCGTGGATAACTAAACATCATACTGCAGCATGTAAACGCTTCGCTTTCAGGCACCTCGGCTGATGATGACGGTCTGCCTCGTAATGCAGCGTCTCCTCAGAGCCACGTTCTGTTGCAGGAACTTAAATCCACTCCTTATCTTAATCCTGGTGTTGCCCTTCACCCGGTAGATGTGCGGAGCTGACTTTGATGTGTGCTGGACGTTTCCTGCTCCCTCCGTCCTTTTAAATCCAGAGTAGGTGTTTAAATGCTGCCGGTACAGTAGACCAGACGTTTGCATTGTGACGACGGATGAAGCGACATTTCAGATTCAGCAGTCCAGCTGTGCTCACGATAACGATGTATAACCTGCATCTCAGGCTGATTTGAAAGGGTTCCTGCGATACTTTGCAGAGTGGTGTTAAAATAATGTTTGTGCCGGCTGTCGGTGTGGAACTGACACAGCAAGAAGGTGTTCAGAGGCAGTTATTGAACCAAAAGCAAAACGCAGGAGTTGAACTTCTGCAAAATGTTACTAAGGGAGACACAAACAACTGCAAGGAGTTCCCAAATTGCTGCAAAAAGCTGCAAAATAACTATAAAGATACACAAATTGACAACAAGGACATTCAAAGCGACTGCAAAAAGACTCAAATTGACCAGAAAGACACACAAAATGTGCGCAGAGACATGCAAAATGACTACAGTGGCATGTAAGCGACTCTGTGTGCACTTAAACTGACCACACATACACGTCAAATAATCACTGGCACAAAAGGACTTTTTAAAAAAAGCGAAATAACCACAGAAAGACGCAAAGCTACAGCTGCAAAGAGCAACAAAAAACCAGGAAGAGATGCAAAGGCGTGACGGATACAACGAAACTACAAAGACGAAACCTGAGAAAGTAACCTTGAAGACCTGCAAAGCGACTACAAAGAGATGCAGAAGAACACATCACGGCTGCAGAGATGCACAAAGTCTTCAGCTCATCCGAAACATATCGCTGAACGAGACATAAAACGGCTGTGAAGAGATGCAAAACGACTACAGGGAAACAAAACGGCTGCAAAAAGACAGCGAAACAAGGAAGAGATGGAAAGTGATTACCAGAAAAACCCAGAATAACACTGAATAGTAGCTACAAAGAGACGCTAAGTGATCACAAGGAGATGCAGAGCAACCACAAGGAGATGCAAAGGCACAACACAGACGTACACTATCTCCAAAAACATGCAAATCAACTTAAAAGAGATGCAAAATTTCTGCAAAGACATCCACGTCGACTACAAAGAGACAAAACGTCAGCAGAGACAGACAGGTGGACCACAGAGACACTCAAACCTACTACAATAGATGCACAGGAACTAAAAAGTAACGTGACTAAATCTGCAAAATGACCACAAAGAGATGCGACATGTCGACAAAAACATGCAAATCAACTGCAAGAAAACCGAAATGTCTGCAAAGACATGAAAAGCAACTTCAATAAAAACAAAATATGTCTCCAAAAACGTGCAAAACGACTAAAAGGAGATGCAAATCGTCTACAAAGGCATGTCCAGGAACCACAAAGAGACACAAAACAGCTACAGAGAGACACCGATCAACCGAAAAAGAGACTCAGACCTACTATAACAGATGCACAGGAGCTAAAAAAAATAGAAAAAGATGCAAAATGACTACAAAAACTCACAAAACATCTCCAAAAACATGCAAAACAGCCGCAAGGAGATGCTAAGTGTCTACAAAGGCGCGTAAAGCAACTACAAAGAGACACAAAACATCCACAGAGAGGCAAAGATCGACCATAAAGTGACCCAGACCTACTATAACAGAAGCATAAGAGCTAAAAAGAAATAGAAAAAAGATGCAAATCAACCACGAGATGCAAAATGTCTACAAAGAGATGCAAAATGTCTACAAAGGCACGTAAGATACTACAAAGAGACACAAAACACCTACAGAGAGACACAAATGGACTACAGACAGGCTCAAATCAACTATAATGGATGCACAGGAGCTAAATAGATAGAAAAAGATGCAAAATGGCCACAAAGAGATGCAAAATATCTACAAAGACATGGAAAGCAATTACAAAAATCTCACAAAACATCACCAAAAACATGCTAAACAACCACAAAGAGATGCAAAATGGCCACAAAGGCACGTCAAGCAACTAGAAAGAGACACAAAACAGCACAGAGAGACAAAGATCGACCACAAGGAGACTCAAACCTACTATAACAGGTGCACAGGAAGTAAAAATAGATAGGAAAAGATGCTAAATGACTACAAAGACATGCAAAACAGCCACAAAGAGATGCTAAATTTCTACAAAGGCGTGTAAAGTAAACACATAGATGGATGGATGATTACTTGGTTGGTTGGTTGGTTGGTTGGATGGATAATGGATGGATGGATGGATGATTAGTTGGTTGGTTGGATGGATGGAAGATGAGTTGGTTAGTTGGTTGGATGGATGGTTAGTTGGTTGGTTGGATGGATGGAAGATGGATGGATAATGGATGGATGGATGGATGATTAGTTGGTTGGTTGGATGGATGGATGATGAGTTGGTTAGTTGGGTGGATGGATGATTAGTTGGTTGGTTGGATGGATGGATGATGAGTTGGTTAGTTGGATGGATGGATGATTAGTTGGTTGGTTGGATGGATGGATGATGAGTTGGTTAGTTGGATGGATGGATGATGAGTTGGTTAGTTGGATGGATGGATGATGAGTTGGTTAGTTGGGTGGATGGATGATTAGTTGGTTGGTTGGATGGATGGATGATGAGTTGGTTAGTTGGGTGGATGGATGATTAGTTGGTTGGTTGGATGGATGGATGATGAGTTGGTTAGTTGGATGGATGGATGATGGATGATGATGGATGGTTAGTTGGTTGGATGGATGATGGATGGATGGATGGAAAGATGGTTGTTTGGTGGGATGGTTGGATGATGGATGATTAGTTGGTTAGTTGGATGGATGGATGGATGGATGGATGGATGGATGGATGATTAATTGGTTAGTTGACGGATGGATGGATGATGGATGTTTGGTTGGTTAGTTTGTTGAATGGATGGATGGATGGATGTGGGTTTTATTTATACAGGGACAGTGTACAATTTCACATTAACCAAAATAGAAAGATGCATTCTACCAGGTTATAGCAGAAATGCTAATTTCACCTGTCGTCTGTGGACAGGTTGATGTTGGAGTCTTTACATTGGACTGATTCTAAGCGTAGATGGACACATGACCATGTCTTTATACATTTACATGCCAATTTAAACGCCATCATTTACATACATTTAATTTAAATTAGACTGAAAAATATTCATATTTACCATTACTGAAATTTAATCCCACCCTTTCTGCACATCTCTTTTCAGGCAATCAGTCTCTCATCACACAGCTGTTAGACGTGGGTACAAGCTTGACTTTCTAGTAGCCCTTCCATAGTTAAATCGATGCTATGATCTCTGTTGGCAGTGTCACATCGTAGTTACAGAGAAGGCCGATCTGGCAAAGGCAGTTGTACATTTTGGGATTCTGCGTTCTCCTCTAGAAGTGGATCGAGTTGTTCGAGTTATTTTGCCGGTGCAGGTGCACTGATGCCGTGCATAATTTCACAAAGCGAGTCACAAAACAGCTACAGAGAGACGTTTTTGGACCACAGAGAGACTTCAAGCTACTAATGTCTACCAGGACATGCAACACAGCTGCAAAGAGATGCAAAACAGCTACAGAGAGACCCAAATGACTACAAAGAGATGGAAGATGACAACAGAGAGACGATAAAATGAATAAAAGAGACAAGTCGGTTCCAGAAAAATCCAAAATAACCTTGAAGGCGTGCAAAGCAGCTACTAAAAGGGATGGTGAAGAGGTGAAGCTGTGCATCAGCCGCAGTTCTTCTTCATATGCAGATTATTTTCCTGCCGTTCAGTTTGTAGGATTTCAGAAGGAATAAATAAACGTGTCGTCTTCAAATGTCCTGTTCTGTGGCAGCCAACCTAAAAATATTCTGTTTACCGTGATGTGACACGGAGGAGAGCAGCCAGTCTTCACACTGGAGACGCTGGAATAAAAAAAAAAAAGCTCTGGCTGAAGGAAATTAATCGTCTCAGCTCATTAATCCGACGCTTGTTGAACTGGGATCAGACTCCGCGGCTCGAGGCACCTGTAACGCCGGGGAGGTCTGGAGATTCACGCGAAGCCTCCGAGTGGCTCTGGGTGTTGGTCCGCTGCTTCCCGCTCGGTGTCCAAAGGAGCCTTTTTAAATGTGGATCAGCATCATGTCAGCCGGCGGGCCTGATGCTCCGCCATGCTCCGAACGGTTGTCATGTGGGTGTTCTTCTTGTCGAGACGAAATGTAGGTTAAACTCATCCGTTTTCCTGCACGGCTGCATCTCGCTGAATACATTATGCAGGTCTTTAGCTGGGCTGTCAATGGATCGATCGGGAGTTACGTCTCATAAGAAGTAAAGACTCCTCAGTGCATATCAGGAGGTATTCCAGTCTTTGAAAGCTCCCGGAGATCCCTGCAAAGCAACTGTTTTACCGTTTGTGATGCGTGTAATGTTCAGGTTTTGTTGACACTTGCATGACATGATGTGTTGCCTTCATTTGTGTGTTCGCTGCATCAGTGTTCTCCTTTAAAGGTCCCGTGTTTTGCCTTTTTCCAGTAAATTAATGAAAGTCTCACATGCATCCATGACTGCTTGAACATTTTTTTATCAATCAATAGACGCTGCAGTTTACCAATGTTCCCTAAACGCCCCACATTGCAGGCTGCAGTGCTAAGACAGGTGAGCAGCCGAAATTACATTGAGCAGAGTTAAACGAAGGCGTTCCCATGTCAGATTAGTCCACGATGGAACGGAGTGATTTTTTCCTACATGAGGTCTTTTCTATTAGCGGAAAAAGTCTGACACCGTTCAGTTTTTCAGCACCAAATATTGCAAAGATGGCTCATTTCATCATGACTGTATCACTTCTGGTTTTAGTCCTGTTCCAAATGGGCTGTTTCACTCATACCCCTCTTCCACCGAGCTGGTTCCAGGTCTAGTTCGGAGCCAGAGCCTGACTTAGCTCCACTTCTTTGTGTTTCCACCTCCTAAGCACCGACTCCAGGTTCTATAAACTGGAGCTCAGCAAGCACCAACTCTTTGCTGGTCCAGAGCGAAGCACCGAGTCCGTCAGGGGCTGGGGGCGGGGTTATGGTGACCAACCATCAACGGTGGAAAGGGACACACAAGCGCTAATTAGTGTCCTTGTTCTCCAGGACGTCCCTGGTCCCATCACACATGTGTTGGAATGACTCCTGGAAGTTTACCACAAACTGTTGACCTGAAATCCGCTACAGTTGTGTCCCACCAGTAGCGTGATCACGGATGTGTCCAGGCAACAGGAGGACCTCCGCCTCACAATCAGCCTTAAGACCATCTATAGAGATAAACATAGATATTATCATCAACTTACTGTTTAACTGCTATGTAATGGATGCTAGCGTAGTGGTTTTACGGTGACCCAATGGCTCCAACTTGACTCCTTATCAATGGAAAAGCAAACAGGTTCTTAGGAGGAACCAGATTTGAACCGACTAAGCACCAGAACTAGGACCTGGTTCTTCTTGGTGGAAAAGGGGTATCAATGCTGCTGTCCCCGCCTCCTTCAGGAAGAAAACTCTCTGCGTTTGATTGTCAGCGCTGAGAAAAACAGCTGGCCACGTGGCTGCTGAAACCAGCTGACCGGGACTTTCTAACTTTTCAACTTCTAACATTCTCTGAACAACTATTTGACGTGGAAATATCTCCAATGTTTTTAGCTCATGAGTTTGGTGGGTTTGTCAGACGACGATGTGGTTACGAAATCAGTATTTTAGCTGCAGAGCCACGTCTCAGTCACTATTTCATACTCATCCAGTTGTATGACAATCAAGAGAAAAATCTGCAAATGAGAACAGCTTTACTGGGATTTCGCTGTATGAAAATGCAGTTCATGTGAGCACAGAGAGCAGGAGAGAAGCTAACAGATGCTAGCATTTACGGTAACCCACCCAGTCCTTGTTTATTGGTTTAGATTCAAGTTTCCACCATTTCTGAAGGTTCCTCAGCACTTCTTACATTTTTAAGAACCACAAAACACAACCTTTAAAACACCTTTTAAGAGTTATTTGTATCAAAAGGCTTTCTTATAAATTTTCTTTCATTTTTTGAGTTATTTGTTTCTTGATGTTGCACTTTTCTTTTGTTTTTGTTTTTTTACTTTATGGCTTTTTTATCATCCACTGCTCGTCTGTTTTAGATGACATGTATTTTATTGTGTGCTTTATCTGTTTAGTTGTGTAGCACTGTGAACTTTATTATTAATATTATGTGAATTGAAACCTCTCCAACCTCCAATACTGGATTTAATAAAGTTGGAATTTAAGGCCAGGCTGCTGCATTAGATTGTACCAGTGTGTCTAATATAGCTAATAATAATTCAGTTTTTAAGGTTGACAAGGTACCAGCTTTAAATAATCCTCCGTGCTGTGGCTTCAGCTCATGCAGAGGACTGGATTTCCAGCATGTTAAGTGACCGAACATCCAGCAAACTGGAGTATCATCATCGTTTGTTCAGTCTTTGTGGTGGGCGTCAGTCCCCGGAGCATCACAGCCGCCTTCCTGGCTGTGTCGTGAGGTCACAAAGTGCTTTGTGCAGGAATAGCTTTTTGTTTCCACACAGCTCAACACAAATGCCACATTATTTACATGTTAAGTAGCTTGTGAGCGCCGGCTGATCGCGGCCACACTGCTGCAAATTCCTCTGGTGGAGATTTCAATGCTTGGCTGAGAGTTGGCAGCTTTGGCGGGGAGCCAGTGATTAGCTGGAGGTCCTGTTGAACCATTGGAGGCCGTGGAAAAAGGAAAAGAAAGTTCTGAAGTAATCCGCCCATTCTGACAACAATGTGAGCTCTGCTGAGGCTCTTTGTCCTCATTGTTCTGGCTTTCCTTTCTCTTGCAGCCTGTTTGGGAAGCCCTTTGATGGTGGGAAGAGGATGGACCATGGTGGTCCACAGCAGCAGCAACATCCGATGGAGCAGCAGCAGCAGCCGTATCACCCGCAGCATCCCGCCATGATGCGGCTCTACGAGGTCCAGAAGGAGGTGGCGTCTCTCGGGCCGCAGGTCTGCACCTTCAGCGGCCTGCAGAACGACCGAGATTACAAGCGTCTGGAGCGAGAGCTGACCCGGCTGCTGCTGGAGGTGGACCAGGTGGACACGGAGGGCAAGCCGGAGCTGCAGGGGGCTCGAAAGAGGGCGGCGCAGGAGGTGGAGGGCCTGCTGCGCTACCTGGAGGAGAACGCCACCCATCCGTCCCGTCTGGCCATCGAGGACCTGAGCACCAAGGCTCGGCAGCTGGTGGACGAACGCGTCGTGGCTCCACAACGAGCCGGCGGCGTCGCAGAGATCAACGACGAGCTGGTGGACGCCCTGCAGGAGCTGGTGCTGAGGCTCACCCAGGTGAAGACCGAGGGCAGGGTGCCGCTCCGCAAGGCTCGCTACCGGGCGCTAACACGCCTGTGCGCCGTGCAGGACGTGGTCGAGGGGCGAACGCAGCAGCAGACCCTGTCGCTGCCGCTGTCGGGCGACACCCACGAGGCCGTGCACCGCATCAACCAGGTGATGGTGAAGGTGAGCGTGGCCCGCAGCCAGCTGGTGGCTCTGCTGATGGGGCTGAGTGGGAGGGACAGCTGCGCCCACCTGTCACGCATCCTGACGGAGATGCAGGTCGAGCTGGACGCTCTGGATGTATCCGGAAACGCGGCCATCAGAAACTACAGGAAGCAGGTCGTGGAGGAGATAAACGGGCTGCTGAAACACCTGGACCTGGAGGGGGAGGGAGACGACACGCGCAGGTAAAGAACGAAGCTCCTCAGGTTGATGGAGATCATTTAAATAATCAATAACTCTGCTCTATCAACCCTCTGCTAACTCTTTTTAGTTATATCTCATAAGAATCAAGACAAGCCTCCTCAGTGCTTGTACCTGGAGACATTTAAGTCTTTAAGAGCTCCTACTCTGACTCTAATTAGTATCTGGTTGTCAGTGCAGTCTGCTTATCATTAATACTAATAACACTGAGCTTTATCACCTTTAACCCTGGAGACTCCAAGCACCTTCTGGATATTTCTTTTGCTCCCGTCGCATTTTTCCTCACTGAAAACCAAGAAAAAACAAAACCTGAATTTAGCAGACTATTGGTTTTACTAAACAACATTTGGTTCCCACAGGTGAGGAAAAAATAGTGACTTACTTTGAAAATTAAACTGCTTACATTTATAATTCGTTTCCACACTTGTTTCCTCTCTGCTCTGTGTAAACACTTCCTGCAGTTCAGTCCAAAAGTCTCTGAATTTTTGTCAAGCGACTGTTGGTCGCAGCTGAGTCACAAATGGCTTATCGGTTGCAAAGGGAAGCGAAGAAATTTTTATTTTTTACAGAATCTGTTTATTGCAAACTGTTTATTTTTTGACAATTTTTAAATGAGAAACGAGACAACAGAATGAACATTTGTCTAATACTAGAGATAATAGTAGCTCCACATGCTATAGATATTTGCTGTTTGCATTTTGACAACATCTAACCATCTGAAAGTTTGAAATTCTATGAAACGTTCAGCTTTCATAATCTCTGACCGATAAATGTTTAAATTTTGGCAATTAAACAGCAGGTTCTGGGGTCCAGAGGGTTGAGTGAAACTATTGAACAGTCTGTTGATTAGTTTTCTTACTGGTACCAACATAGACAACATCTGCGACATATTTCTAAGTGTCCACAGGTGTTACTAATCAGTCCCTCCAGGATTTCTTGGGTGTTTTTCCAGATTGTTGCTCCTAAAATGTCTGAATTCGCAGGAGCTTTTCTAAAAAATTGCGATTTTAGTTGCGGTGTTTTAAGCGTATTTGTTGCGATTAAATAGTGGGAGACAGTAAAAAAATTGCTAATTTTTCTCTGTTTTGTATAATTCATTAAAAATGTTAAAAGTTTAAAAGTTAATGTCACATCCTGGCACACGCGTGTTCACACACACACACGCTCACAGCTCGTCACGTCAGTTAATGAATCTAACTGACCTTCATTGTTTCAGTGCTGCCACAGATCTGGATGCAACAGCTTCATCACGGTGGTTTGTCTGGTCTGTGGTCCGCTGGTTTCACCCATTCTCCTGATATGTTTACGGTAGAAAAGTGTTTGTCAGTGGATGGTTTTGGTTTGTGTTCCACCTCAATATTCCACGGGGTGAAAACAGTTTAGCTCCGCTTTGGTGAAGAACATCAGGGAATTGTTTTGCTGTAGTTTTTGTTGCATCTGTATCTTCAAACCATAAACAAGGAAGTGAATCCGGTGACGTACGTGCATTACTGGGGACTGCTGTGATTGGTGGAACTCACGGGAGGCGGGACAGAATTGCGGAAAAGTGGCGGCGATTGGACAAAATTGCAAGGTCGCACAGAATTTATGGAGATTGGTTGAATTTGTGTTAATTGTTACGATCGCAGCATCACAAATCCCTGGAGGGACTGACTAATACTGGAAACAAATGAAAGCTTTACATACTATAAATATTTAACCATTTCCATTTTTACAGCCTCTACAAAGTTTCTTACACTACTCTGCTCATCATCTGTAGAAAGATGTTTCACCATGCTGGATGTATCTTCAACTACTGTCTCCTCTGTTCACTGTTTCTTTAATTATTGATCCAGTCTCTCTGTGGAAACACTGCCTGCAGTTCAGTTGAATAGTTCCTGATTTTTAGTCAAGTGAACGTTGATCACAGCTGAGTCAGTCATGGCTTCTTGGCTGTGCTGAGGGTCACAGAATTTTTTGGTTTTTGCACAATGTGGTTAGACCGAACACTTAATTTTGGGGATTTTTTTGTTAAATTAAATATTTAGAACACATGAAAAATCGCAATTTTAAGCTTAGATTTGGTTAATTTTCCCAATGGAGCTGTAAGTCACACGTGATTTGTTCACAGACTTTTGGAAAGTTTAGAACCCAGAGAATTTTTCTGTTTTTACAGTTTTTTGATTTAAAATAAGAAAACGATATGACGCCTTTCAAAGCTGCTGCTGGGTTTTGGAATTCGGAGGGTTGAATGTCAGAAATTCACAACTAAAGATATTTAATTTATCGTTACAGACGAGTGTAGAAACCAGTAAATGTTCACGTTTAAGTTTCCAGAGTCCGAACACTTGAACAGGAGGATGAACTTCCGTTTGATCTGAATTAGACTCACGTCACCAGATGTCGGGCTTGTTTTCGCAGCAACTCGCCCACCAGACCCTCCATCGTGTGGAGCAGCAGACTCTAGTGCCGACTGAAGCACCACTTCGTTCACACGTCTTTGTGCCGCCTGGTTTCAGGCCTCAATTACTGCAACAGAAAAGTTTATTCTTTGACAAAGTGTGAGCTGAAAATAAACACTCGTCAATGAAATGGAAAATGTGTTTTTACAGAGGATCGCTTCTCAGCAAGGTGATAAATTAAATAGAAATCAGAACAGATAAAGGGATTTTAGCGCGACTAGCTAAAATAATGCATTTAAGGGCTTTTATTTTGGCAGCAACCTTCTGGTATTAGCTTCCCCTCCTGTTGCTCAGCTCAGCAGGTCATTCGGAGGGCATGTCTGCAGATCTGAGCGCTGGAACCAGGCAATAATAAACCACGATGACTGAATGTTGTCGTGTTATCACTGAAGGGTAATCAGGCTTGTTATTATGCAGCTATGAAGCACTGATCTAATGGAGCAACTGCGGCAGGGGGATCTTGGAGGACTGTGCAGCTTGTGAAGGCCCTTGAAGCCAATATGTGATTCATAATATCTGGCAGTGATCACTACGTACGAGCTTTAAACTCAATTAAGTAATTACATACAGAAAGCTTGAGCTGAGGCAGGCAGCGGCTCAGGTGTGGAAGTCCAAACATCCCGATTAAAATCATGAAGACTTCACCCTGTGCGGTTTCTGGGCGTCTTATTTACTCTGGTCAGGGCTCATTTTTCACTGCAGTATAAAGTCCTGGAAGCAGAACAACCATGAAGAAGGAGAAAGAACTCAGATATGCCTTCCGTGCAGAACAGCAAAGTCATAGTTCCATAAATCGTAAAAAAAAAAGAAAAATTTAAAGTTAAAATTTTTTCGTCTTTTTCTGTCTTGCAAAAAAATTAAACACCTGAGTTCAACAAAGTCTCAGAATTTTTGTCACAGGACTGTTGGTCACAGCTGAGTCAGTGAAAGCTTCATGGTTGCACAACGGAGCGCAGGATTTTTAGCTTTTTACAGAATCTGTTTCATACAAACGGCTTATTTTTGCTGAATTTTTGAATGAGACGTAGAATAAAGTGAATTTGATGAAATGCTCTATTTGAAGATTTCCGACAAAACGCCACGTCACGAATGAGTCACTCAAGGACTGTTAAAAAGATCGAAGGATTCTTGCTGTTTTTACGGTTTGTGGATCTGACAAGTTGTGTCTTTCAAACTTTGGATTTTGAGCTTCAGAGGGTTAAATAGAAAATAAAACGTCTTCTCATCAGCTGGTGTTCAAGGCAGACAGTCTGTGTTTAAAGAGACGTGGTTAGAGAGGGAGCAGGAGGAGTTCATTTCTCATGTTTTATGCAAAATGTCAAAGGTTAGATTTAAATGCACTTTATTATTATATGAAAATGTCTCCTGGGTCAGTCTGGTTGATTCTTACTGAGGTTTGATGGTCTGCGGTTCGAGTCAGGAGGTTTCAGAGCGCTGATTCTGTTTGTCTCTGCAGGTACGACTTGGCGCAGAACAACTCCATCCGTGAGATCGAGGCGGTGCGAGCTCACGTCTCCCACCTCCGGGAGGGCGTCCTGCGACACTGTGCGATGGGCGACCTCGGCTTCAGGCCCAAAGCTGAGCTGCAGAGCCTCCTGACGCACCTGGACCAGGTGGACACGGCCAAGAACCCGTGCATCAGAGAGGCCCGCCGCCGCGCCGTGGTGGAGGTCCAGGCCATCATCACCTTCCTGGACCTCCGCGAGGCGCTGGCCCGCCGCCAGCCGGGCCCCAACGAGCACCCGTCGCACCGGGCCGTGTGGCTGGTCCTGGGGAGCCTGTCGGACCTCCAGGCCCAGGTGCTCGGCTACGAGGGCAAGCGGGCCGACAAGAGCTACATGATGCTGGAGGAGCTGCTGACCAAGCAGCTGCTGACGCTGGACGCCGTGGACCCGCAGGGCGACGAGACCACCAAGGTGGCGAGGAAGCAGGCGGTGAAGTTCGCCCAGAACATTCTCAACTACCTGGACATGAAGACGGACGAGTGGGAGTACTGACCCGCCTGACGGGACGTCGCTGCAGAACGAAGGGAGCTGATAATGTGTGTAAATAATAAAAACTGGTACGTTATCATTCCACGGGCTGTAAATATTGACTCAAACCCCCAGAATGCACTGCAGCAGCGCTTCTCTTTCGTCTCTGTGTGGTAGTCATGGCCGACCCTGCTGAGAAACACGGAACTCCTTTTGTGAAACACTTTGACATTTTTTTTTTTGTGCTTTTTGGAGATTTCTTTTCATATCTCCTATCTGTGTGTGTGTGTGTGTGTGTGTGTGAGGGAGTGTGTGAGTCTGTTGTGTTCGCTGTGTGCTTGTCGAAGCCTGCTGCTGCCAAAGCACTAAATAATGCCTGTTCCAGTGGTCGTTTCCTGCAGACTGCACTTGATGTTGGTAAATCGGCGAGTGTGACGGATCGCTTCGCGGTGGCTTCCCCCCGTCGCTCTGATTAGTGTGAGCTGCTAATGGAGACGAGCGACGCTGCTTGTGTTAAATACAGCGACCTGATTAGACGGAGCGGAGGGCGAGATACCTGCTGGTTCCGACTGATCCGGAGCATAAACGGGAAATTTATTTAATCTGCACCGAAATGTGCGTTTGTACAGCTGAGGGAGGATCTATGGCGAGCTGTTTGAACATTTAGTAGCAGGACTTCTCTAATTCAGTTAGCCAAGAAGAACATTTATCACCATTTATTGACCAGGAAATGTTGTCATTTTTTACATGTGATCAGATATCTAGAGTTTAATCCTAACTAGTCTTAATTTTAGTCCAGGATCAGGTTCAGGAAGTTTGAACCAACATGGAATACACTGTAGAAATCACAAACTGGAGCTCTGCCTCGTCTAAATGTCATTACAGACGTCCTAAATTAGAGTTTTGATTTTGCAAAATGACGTTGCAGATGTCTGTAGTTACGTCAGAAGCTACGGCAAGTCGGAGGCAAAGGCGTTTTGCTTTTCAGACGCGTTATGGCCTCAAACATATCGCAACCGAAAATGAAAATCCAGCAGTTTTAAATCAGAGCCGGCTCGCCCGTTAGGCAACATGGGCAAACGCTAAGGGCGCCGTGGCCTCCAGGGGGCGCCACACTATCTGTAAAAATTCACCTTCAATGTAATTATGTTAAAACTAGTTGCAACTATTAAATCTTAAAATGGAAAAGCTCACATCTATTCATATGTAAATCCGGCTCTGGTAACTCAGCGACTTAACCCTCTGAACCCTGAGCAGCTTCTGGGCGATTTTTTTAATCATATTTTTTCTCGCTGTGGTTCATTTTTCACAGCGACATAAAGTCCTCTAGGGCAGTGGTTCTCAACTGGTGGGTCGGGACCCAAAAGTGGGTCGCGAAGACATTTTGAGAGGGTCGCAGAAGCATGTCCCCCTCAAAAAAGTAGTGGTATAAAGTCTTTTATTTTGAAGGATGTGTTTTTTACGACACAGTTTGCTTTCAATAGCAGGATATTTAGTGGTGGTGACACCAGTAGATGCCCACTATTAACCTATAGATTTGGTTCTGCAAGCTTAGTGGGATAATTTAAGCTAAAATGTGCCAAAAATAAACCAAAACTTGCTCAGAATCTGTCAAAATGGGCCAAAATATGCCCAAAACTTGGCAAAAGCGTCCAAATATACCAAAATGAGCAAAAAAATAAGCCAATTTTTTCCCCAAACTGTATCGAAATATGTTGAGAATACATCCAAATAAACCTTAATTTGTTAACATGAACAGCAAACTTCAAAAAGTTGGGTCGCGACTGTTATTAAGAGAAACAAAGTGGGTCCTGAGGCTGGACCAGTTGAGAACCACTGACCTAGGGAACCAGAAAATCCATAGAAGAGAGCTCAGACATGTCTTCTGTGCAGAATGACACCGTTTGAATGACAGAAATCATGAAAAAGAAAAAAGAAGAGTTGAATTTGATTATGTATCACGCAAAAATTGGGGTGGAAAACGGAGGCGCTACATGCTACAGATAATTAACTGTTAGTAATTTGTTCCTGTAGTTGTCTCCTATCTGCTCTGTGTAAACACTGCCTGCAGTTCAGCCGAGGACTTCCTGAATTTTTGTCATGTGACTGTCGGTCGCAGCTGAGTCACCGACGGCTTCACGGATGCACCAGGAAGCGCTGAATTTTTTGTTTTTTACAGAATCTGGTTAATGCAAACGCTTTATTTTTGGCTAATTTTAAACGGAGACTTGAGGAGCGACTTGGATGAAATGAAATGTAAGAATTAGGAGCTGAGATGAGCTGTTCAAGGGACCGTCGGTTTAGGGCTTCTGATTAACGGCGTCCTGCATTTCAACCCGGTCTGCAGGTTTTTGGGGGTTCAGAGGGCTAAAAGCTAAAACGGCTCGCCATAAATACCACAGGTTTCATTTCCCGGAGCATCAGCTGGTATCCAGGCCAGACGATCGGTGCTTAAACAGCCGGGCCGCTCTCCGCTCCGTCGGCGCTCGGTTTTCGAGGGAAATCTGCGTCGAGGTGCGATGTTGGGATGTTGAAACGGGGAGCAGGACGTCGGAGCACCTCCCCTTCCCCTCCCCTCGCCGCTTGTGTAGCTGTTCGTCTGTAACTCGTTTCAAATGTTTGTTGTGACTTCGTACGATCGGCTATAAATGGATCAGAGATGGAGGAGCGGCGGAGGCGAGTTTTTTTTGCTGCTGTTGCTGCTTTTTTTTTATTTTATTTTTTTGTTTCTACCCACTGCTTTCTACCGACGGAGGACTGTGAAGGTCCCCGGGGAGACGGAGGGAGGCGGCGATATCCACCGGATTGACACATCAAGGCTGAGGCTGGCGGGCCCACAGTCGGTCCTGTGCGGTGGGGAGTGTTGACGTGATGGCGGCCGACAGAGCCTTCTAGAAACTGCTGGAGACGCCGGGGCGGGAGGGAGGATGTAGGAGACTAGTCCGAATCTCTGTGCCTTTATTTTCACCTTCCCTAAGAGGCGGTTTGCGTGAAAAGCAGCAAAGTTCTTGAAATGTATCGATGCACAAGAATGAGGCGACCGAGGCGCCGTTGGCCGTTTGTCGCCGCAAGAAAAAAATTTTGCACTACTCAGAGATCAGCGTTTATTATCCCCCCCTCCTCCTCTGATGAAGTCGTGGTCAGTGATTTGTAGTAACACAGACTCTCTTTTCAGCAGCATGAGTCACGCTTTCACACTGCAAACAGCCTCGCAGACAGCAGCAGGAAAATCAAATGCTACAATTAGATGATCAGATTACTTCGCAGCTACACGCCGACCTTCAAATGAGAGCAGATGAGGAGATGATAGTGGGAGCTTTCTGGCGTATCGCAGGATTTTTACCACAGACTGTACAGAAAAGATCAAATCTGAAGGCCTCAACCTACGTTGTTTTTATCAGCCAGCAGGGGGCGCCTGCTCTGGCTGCAAATAGAAGAAGTCTATGAGGAAATGAGCCAACATCTGACTTGATTTGTTGGCTCAGAAAGCATTTTTCTGGTGAGAATATGGTTCCAGTTGGTAGTTTTAGGTCCCCTTTAATACAGCATGGCGTTCTTTTTAAAAAAAATTTGCTCTCAATTCGAGAAAAATGGACAATAAAGCATATTATTTACTTCATTTGGCCAAAGGGGCAAAAATCCCATAAAAAGGTGGATGTTGAGAGTTTAGAGACATGTTTTGTATTATTTCTAAGGAAATGCTGGAACCCTGTATGAAGTGAAACCTGGAAAAAAAAACATACGCTGTACAAAAATAGAAACGCCCCATGTGAAATATTGATGCCACATGAAGTGCACCACCTAAAGTGAGCGTATACTGTCTTATACAAAATGGATATGTCTCAGATGACTCCAGTCATGAAGGAACGTGTCATTGGCATGTTGGTGTGATGCGTCTGTTGTCAGACCAAAGGTTTCATCTGCTGTACGTGTCGCTGGTCTGAGACCATCCCACAAGTGAACCAGCCGGATGTGTCCATCCTGTGCTGGGGTGGTCACACGTGGCCGACGTGGATGAGGTGGATTTGCAGTACTGCCCGTCTGTTGGAAACCAACTCTCAAACGTCCTGTCGTCTGATAGTGAACATTCAGCTGCACATCAACCGCTCTGGTGGACATTCCTGCTTCCAACATGCCAATGACACGTTCCCTCATGACCGGAGTCATCTGAGGCGTTGCTGCTTTGGTCAACATGTGACATGTTGGGGTGGCCTTTTATTGTCCCCAGTATAAGGAGTGTCTGAGTACTGCTCATTGTGTTGGAGCAGCGTCTGGATATGCCACACCCATGGACTGAATGGAATTAATGCATCACTGAGGCAGTGGTGGACTCAAATTTGGACACTAATCAAGAGAAATATCCATTTAGTACAAGTACCAGACAGTATACGCTCACTTTGGGTGGTGCACTTCATGTGGCATCAGTATTTCACATGGGGCCTTTATATTTCTGTTCAGTGTACATTTAAAGCTTAGAAATCTCCAGAACAGCTACTTAATGGACTCTGAGATGTTTTTTAAAGGAGTGCTGGGAGTTTATTTCCTATCTGGTGGTCAGCTAAAGTTCCCTCCAGCATCCTTTGGCAGTGAGACTCTCCAGCAGCTGCTCTCTGTGTGGCTGTTCTCAGCGTGAACCGACACTAAAAGGTCGAGAGTCCCGTCGTTTCCCCGCAACAAGTTCCTCACGAGCGATCACACAAACTAAACCCCCAAAGATTTGCTTTCCGGAGACCCTCGTCCTGCTGCTCTCTGAAGACACGTTCCAGTGAACTCCCACAGACCCCCTTTCATCTGCGTTAAGCTGCTGTTGGAGGCGCTTCCTGGCACGACGCCGGCAGCTCGGCCTCCTGGGTGCGGCGCCGACTCATGCAGGAGGAAAATGAGATTAAACGGTGTTCGTCAAACATCGCCGGCCTGCCTGGCTGTTGTTGCTGCAACAGATGCTCTCTCACAGCGAACCTTATGCTCTCTCAGACCAAACACACCTTAAGTTCACTTTTTGTATGCAGTAACACGTCAACAGATGCACATTCAGTCCTCTGCTTCCTTTTTAAACATTCCTTATCAAGTTTTTCACTGTACAGAAAAAAAGACATCACCCCGTCTCGTCATCTCAAAGTGTCTCCAGATCATACAATCATGCAGATTTATACTCCGTGGTTCAGACAAAGGGAGCACGTCACCACTCGTCCACTAAAACTGTGCTGTTTCTATTAGATCTAGGTATCTGAAGCTGATTTCACCTCTAAATTCAAGGGAATCACAGCTGATAAGTGTCGTAAAACCAGTTTTGCTGCATTTCTGTGGAGGCGTTTTTACGTGTTTATGCTAAGAAAAGGGGAAAATGCATTTTATAGGTGTGAAAGAGAGCATTTTAAAAGATCCGGCAACGATTAACGTGTCCTTTCCGAATGTTTAGTTGGAGAAAAATACACTTGAAGCAATTTACAAGCTCACGTTCATCACATTAAATCAGGCAGCGTCGTCGTCGTCCTGCACAAAGACGACATTACAGTCCTTTAATCCTCTGAACTCCAGTTGTTTCTGGGTGTTTTTCTGCTCCTGCGGTGTTTTTCCTCACTGTGGGCTCATTTTTCACCGCAACATAAAGTCCAGCACCTCCATGGAAACAGAACAAGCATCACTAGATGGAGTGAGAATGAAGAAATGTCTCCTGTGCAGAATGACACAGTTATAATGTCATAAATCGTAGAAAAACGTAAAAAATTAAAATAAAAAACCTGAATTTGCTTAGTTATTTATGTTACAAAAAATACGAATCAACATTTTTCTGAGCGCCCACAAGTGTTATGAATATAAAGGGGGAAAAATTATGTCTGCATGCTTCAGATATTCAACTTTTAATTTGTTTTCATACTGCTCTTTTTAAACACTGCCTGCAGTTCAGCCGAAAAAAAACCTGAATTTTTATGAGGTGACTGTTGGTCGCAGCTGAGTCACTAAAGGCTTCACGGCTGCGTAGAGGAGCGCAGAATTTTTTGTTTTTTACAGAATCCGGTTAAAGAAAACTGTTGATTTTTGGCGAATTATTAAATTGAGATCGAGAATCAAGTAATTTCAATCAAATATCACAATCTGAAGCTTAGATTTAGTTTCGTTTTCCCGACCAAATGCTACAAGCAGCAGTTTGTTTCCATGCCGTCTCCTCTCTGCTCTGTTTAAACACTGCCTGCAGTTCAGCCGGAAAAACTCTGAATTTTATGAGGCGATTGTTGGTCGCAGCCGAGTCACTCAAGGCTTCACGGCTGCGTAGAGGAGCGCGGAATTTTTTGTTTTTTACAGAATCCGGTTAAAGAAAACTGTTGATTTTTGGCGATTTTTTAAAACGAGACATGTAGAATTGAGCAATTTACGATCAGATGAGAGGCACATCACAGAAAAATAGTGCAAAAACTGTCGAAAAGTTGAAAATCGCTCTTATAAATGGTGTAATTTCGTCAATTTACACATAAGAACAGTTTTTGTTTAAAACCCTGCGGCTGGTTTTGGGGTTCAGAGGGTTAAACGTCATAAATCATGAAATCTAAAGCACTAAAAACAAAACCTTCTTTGTCATTTTCCTTTAAAATAACACAACAAAAGTCTTTTAGTCTCATGATTTTGGTTCATTAACTGATTATTAAATGAACTGATGACACACAGGTTGAGTAAAGAGTCGAGCCTGAAGCCGGAATAATCCAGTTGTAGCTGTTTCCGAGGACTAAAAGCAGCTCGGGGTCTCGGCCGGCGTCTGGACCCGGAGTCCATTAGTCTGAGCCTGAAACGTTCAGAGGTTTTCTGAGGACGACTGAGCGACTGTCCTTAAAGGTCCTTAAAGGCTTCTCTTCCCTGCGCTGCCCTTCGGTTGAATGTAGCCACTGAGGAATGTTTTTGTGTTTCACGGCACCAAAGTTGATTCAAGCGAGGACAGATCGAGATGTTCTGGCTGCTGCTGGTCCGGTCTTAAGATCAGCAGCCGGTTGCACCTACAGGACCTAAGTCTGAGAGCAGAGTTAGCGCCACATGCTAAGTTCTGATTTGTTAAACGCTAATTTTGAAGCACAGCAAACCCTCGTCTGTATCTCTTGTTTCAGCTGAACGACCAAGATGGCCGCTGCGTGGATCCATGTCTGCACAGGTTCACACCAGCACAGTGGTTCTCAACTGGTCCAGCCTCAGGACCCACTATGTCTCTATTAATAACATTCGCGACCCAAATTTTTAAAGTTTGCTGTTTCTGTTAACAAATTAAGGTTTATTTGGGTGGAGTCTCAACGCGTTTTGATTCAACTTGGGAAAATGTTTTGCTCATTTTGGTATATTTGGACGTTTTTGCCAAGTTTTGGGGCATATTTTGACCCATTTTGACAGATTCTGAGCACATTTTGGTTCATTTTTGGGATGTTTTAGCATAAATTTCTCCAATAAGCTGGCAGAGACAAATCTAGAGGTTAATATTGGGCAACTACTGGTGTCACCACCACTAAATATCCTGCTATTGAAAGCAAACTGAGTCATAAGAAACACGTCCTTCAAAATAAAAGACTTTACACCACTACTTTTTTTGCTTCTGTGACCCTCGAAAAATGGCTTCGCGACCCACTTTTGGGTCCCAACCCACCAGTTGAGAACCACTGCACCAGCAGGACGTTAATCAGGGAGTTTTCCAGTTGCTGGTGGGCTGATTGAGTTTCCTCCTGGGTCCAGTCTCTGTCCCAGCTTCATATTTAAAGTGCAGACATGAGAGTCGGTGGTTTAAATAAGACGAACGGAAGCTGTGGAGCAAAATGCAGCCACTGCTGTCAGAAATAAGATGGAAGAAATAGAGATTATTCTGTTTTATTGCTTCAGTAGAATCACTACAGGTAAAGGTACATTTTTAACCACGTAACAGTGAAAAATCTTCTTTTAATTGCAAGTATTTTAAAATATTATGTTTAAATCTGCAAATGAGGTATTAAATAAGTAAAAATACCCTAATTTGAATTAATTTCCAAAGAAAAAATCTGAATATTGGAGCCAGTTTTAGGATTTTCATTGAGATATTACAGTCAAAGGTTTTCATAAATCAGAATTACTCAGCAGAGCCTCTAATAAACTCATTACTGCCGTGTTTTTGGGGATAAAACGTTCCATAAACCAGGCTTTAAATCAAACCGAGCAGTATATCTGAGCTGTGACAAGCAAAATCAAATTGTCTTTATCCGTTTTCACCCACAAACTTTCATCATCATGATTCGTTTTGGTGGTTTTATGCTTATTGCAGATGTCAAATTATGAATCTAAGGCGCCAAAAAACCTTTAAAAGTGAAAATCAGATGAAATAATGCAGTTCACTGATGCTATAAAAGGAAAGAGCTAACCTAAATGGAGAAGTGGGCTCAGGATTTGTGAAAATTTATGCTAATTTTGAGTATTTCCAGAGACTGGAGAGGGTTTGCCGTCACATTTTTATATCCAGGTGTTGCAGGACGTATGAGCGAACACAGGCAGGAGTGAAAATGTGACGTTTGCTGCGAAAAGGTGCCGCTAAAGTGGAGATTAGTGGCTCAAAATAGGAGAAAAATAGCTGAAAATGACCTTTAAAGGCACGTCTTATGATAAACTAAACTCCTAAATGTGTGTTTTAGATGTTTTCTTTATTAGGTGGAAGCAAAATATGCCAAAATCGTGTTCACAACCTGATTTTTGGAGCCTTTTATTCCTAAAAACAGGCTGAAAATAGGTGTTTTTTCTCACTGTGGACAGAATTTTCTGATTTATGAAGCAACAAAAGCTGGTTTCCAACGTCTCTTCTTAAAACGTTCGACTCTTAACATGTCAACAAGTGAAGTTTTTTGCAAATTGGAGCATTTTTTATTCTTTTTTTTTTTGCGTATTTACACATAAAACCATGATCTTGCAGCAGAGCCAGGGTTCTAACCGTCGGTGCAACAGGCTGCTGAATCTAAACGGTCTGAGGCGGATCTTCCTCGCTGAGCTTTTGCAAAAACTCCACCGTTCAAGCGCACTTCTCTCTGTCTGTTCAGTGCTTCTCTCTGCTTGGCCTTTCTTTGTGTTTCGCGGTGGAAGAAGGCTTTAGTTTTTCATTCCTCCAGACGTACGTTCTTCTTAAGTCGCCTTTAACTGCGTTGATTGTGACGGGCTTTTTGATGTTCCTCCTCCGAGACGCGCTTGTACAAAAAAAATAAATAAAAAGAAAATAAAGAAGCACACTGAGTTGGAGTGAAGCGCCGTGTGAATGCTCCGTGGATGCTTGTGTTCAGAGTTTGTATTCCCACTGCAGAATAAAGACGCGTGTCTCCATCGCTGGGCTGCCAACGTGTGTGTTTATTTTTATTTATTCATTCCTGACTCTGGGAGCTTTAAAGACGCGGGATTATTTTAGGAAAACGTACAGAATCGAGGGAGGCTGCCGGATAAAAGGCATTTCACGCGTGGCGGAGTCGCTGCTGCTGCACATGTGCATTAAAGTTTGATCCAGAGCAGGTGGAGGAGGCCCGGCTCCTCTGGTCAGGACGCAGGGCAGGAATCCTCCTGTCAGATCCACCTGATCTGTGGCTGAGAGTCGAGCACGTTTAAACCAGTAACTCACTTTATTTTTGTGCAGATGAAGCTACACTTAAAAACAAAAATGTCAAAACACACCGACAGTGCAGTGTCAGATTAGCTTAGCATGCTAACAATGGCTGCAGAATTAGCTCCGTTTAGACCCTAATGTAGAACAAGAGAGTTCAGACCTCCTCCAAGCAGCTCATTTCACCCCATATTGGGATTTACACCCAGAAATAATCCTCCCAGGATTGTTTTATCTACATTATTAGACTCCTTGACCCAGAAAACATACCCTTAGCATCTGGATTCACATTGATATCATCATTAGTTCAGTAGTTATTCACCAGAATCTCTTTCTGGGTAATGGTGGTTTCTTCTGGATCCAGCTCCATAGCTGTTGATTCTACAACAGATCTGTTGGATCCTCCTGATCCAGCAGAGTCTCAGCTACATGTTGGTGTTGGCTGCATGTCTGGATCTTCATCTGTTACCTTACAGTGATGACCATTCCACAGGCCCTCTAGGTTTTCCTGTTCTGGATCCTAGTATTCGAAATTTTTCCCAGATTCAAATCAAATTTTGACATGTTGTAGAAATTAGCAGGAACTTATCCTGTATTTTTTGCCAAGCAGTCTGGACATTTATTGTGGAGTTACATGCACATATTCGTGCACGTTGCCCTATCTCCCAATGCTAAAGAATCCTGCAAACATTCCTGGATCCAGATGGTGATCCAGATCAGCACCAAGATCTAATCATCTGTTCTTTGTCCCATCATCCAGCTTTCCAGAACATTTCATCAAAATACATTCAGAACTTTTCAAGTAAACTTGCTAACAGACAAACAAGCACCGATACAAACAGAGCGTCCTTGGTGGAGGTGATACCATAACGCTGATTAAACCTATTCGTCTGTCTGCACAATTACTTCAGTAACATTCTGATTTAATTTACGTTTTCCAGCTAAACATAGATTTTGTTTTTGCAGGATGGAGAAGAAAACACATTTATTCTTCTTATTCAAGGTCATGCCTTCATATGCAAATTAGATTTGCAGAAAATTTACAACAGACTCAAAAAACTCACGGCAAAAAGCTGAATATCTGTTAAATATTGACATTTTTGCTGATTTAAATGCACCAAAATAATAAAATAAAACTAATTTTACTGTCAAACATTGTAAAAGAAAAAGATTATAATTTATTTTTAAATACAGATTTTTTTTATGTGTGCAGTTTTTACAGTTGTCTTCTGCTTTTTTAGGGTTAACGTAACTTTTTTCTGGGATTTTACTTTATAATCTGTAATTTAGCAAAATGGGAAATTTTAAAATCTGTAAAATAAAATAGAACATAGTTTCAGAAATATGCAGTTAATTTTTTATGTCATTTCCAGTGTGTAGAAATATTCTGTCCTAATAAAACCTTAGATCAGACTCAGCCCTGGGTATGAATAATTCTGGCCTCCTGCTGCTCAACATTCAGGACGACCCCTGAGGTCACTAAAGGTCACCAAAGGTCACTAAAGGTCACAGTCTCTCGCTGCTGATTCAGCTCCAAGGTTTGTGGTGATGATGTCGTCGAGGAGACGACTGGACCGCCGTCACGTTTCTGGTCTCCATGGAGACGACCCGGAGGTCAGAGAGGCTCTCCTCGTGTGGGATCGGCTGGTCCACAGTGTTGGGTCTGAGCTCTGGATCACGTCCTCCATCAGCGGTCGGTCTGAGGTCAGCGGCTGGAAGTTCACAGCTTTTTGTCTGTATCGACTTTCTGTCAGGTCCGACCCAAACTAGCAGCTGGACGGACAGAGTGGCTGTCTGAGTGGTCATTGGTGTATTACTGTCGTCATTTTGTGTCATTGTGGTCTTTTTGTGTCATTTTGTCTCATTTTGTGTCCATTTTGTGGTTGTTTTGTGTATCTTTGTGGCCATTTTGTGTTTTATCATGGTTATTTTGTGTCTTTTTGTGTCTTTTTGTGTTCATTTTGTGTATTTTTGTGGTCATTTTATGTCATTTTGTCTTATTTTGTGTATTTTTGTGGTCGTTTTGTGTCATTTTGTCTTATTTTGTGTATTTTTGTGCCATTTTGTGTTTTATCTTGGTCATTTTGTGTTGTTTTGTTTCTTTTTGTAGTCATTTTGTGTCTTTTTGTCTTATTTTGTGTATTTTTGTGTTTTATTGTGGTCATTTTGTGTTGTTTTGTTTCTTTTTGTGGTCATTTTGTGTTTCTTTGCAGTAAATTTGTGTTTTTTGTGGTCAATTTTTGTCTTTTTGTGGTCAGTTTGTGTCTTACTGTGATTTTTTGTGTGTTTCTTTGCGGTCCGTAAGTTTGTCTCCGTAGTCTCTAGGTGAGCTTTAATGCAATTAATAACATTTAATCGATCAATAATCTCCTGTATTCAGCCGACACTCTACAGGGAGTTTAGATTAATCCTACAGGTCAGTTTGAGTCCGATGCACTTACAATGACATTATTATTATTAAAATAGAAATTTCAAACATGAAGTTTGTGCCTGTGCGTTCATTTTCTCTCACTTTGTGGTCACTTTGCTGGGCTTTATGGTCATGTTGTGTCTATATTCGGTTGTTTTCTGTCTCTTTCTGTTCATTTTGTGTCCTTTTGTGGTGATTTGGATCGTCTTTGCCACTGTTTTGCATGTCTGTGTCGGCGTTTTGTGTGTCTCTTTGGCTATTTTCTGCCCTTTCTGGTCATTTTGTGCTATTGCTGTTGTTTCGTGTCTGTTGTTTACACTTGGTTTGTGTCTCTTTGTGGGTCTTTGCGGGTCTGTTTCTTTGTTGTGTGTCTCCTTTGCATTTTTCGCATGCCTTTATGGTCATTTTGCCATTGTTTTACATGTCTTTGCCTTTATTTTGTGTCTCTTTGTAATCATTTTCATTGTTTTTTTTGTCTCTTTAGTGTTGTTTACTCTGCTTTTGTGGTCTTCTTTTGTTTTGGTTGGTCATATTACTACTCTGTGAGGTCATCTTGTGTAATTTTCTCTCACTTCGTGGTCATTTTGAACGTCTTTGCAGTCGTTGTGTATCTTTGCAGTTGTTTTGCATGTTTTTCCCTGTGCTCTTTGACTTTCTAACCAGAACCATTAAAGGACCAGATGTCAGGACAAACATCAGTCTTATAGATTGCGAGCAGGTAGTAAAGGAGGCACTTACGTTTGACTCTGACCTTCCTGAAGACAGTTGAAGAAGCAGCATTTAAGCAGCCCTGCTCCGCCTGCAGCCACCAGGGGGCGCCCCGTCCTCAGCAGTGCAGCAGGCTGTCAGCTGCTGGAGGCTGCAGGCTGCTGAGGGTGAAGCAGACGGTGGCATGTTGTGGCTCAGTGAGGCTGCTCTCATTATATAACCTGAAACACAGACGAGATAAACTCTCACAACGTTTCACTGCATCCACTGCACGGATCACCACGGCAACGCCACCAGTGATCCATACAGACCATTAAAGCTCCAGTTCAGTGGCGTCAGTGACCTCAGGGTGACACCAACATCATCACTCAGCTCATAAAGATCTATAAACCACTGAGCAGAACAGTCTGTTACTGTACGTAGAGTTAAGGTGGCTCTTGTGTAAGTATATGATCAGATTTACACCTTCTAGTTTTATAAGGAAACAACAGCTTCATAGTGATAAATAAAACTGAGTAAGAGATTGTTCCAACCTCACACACTGGTGGTGTGTAAAGTTTAATGTCAAAGTCCTGCACAGAAATGAATTAGTGTTAGAAAACAACAGGTCAAGGAGTTAAACTACACTGTGGTGTGAATATTTAAATATATTTCTAAGAATTTAAACCTGAAATAAGCAGATAATTGGACATCTGCTGAAATAAACTGATCTGATATGAACAGGAAAACATTTAAACTCTTGATATTTGCATTTTATCTTATTAGTAAACTCACCAGGAGGCCGCGAACATGTTAAAAACAAAAGACCTCCAACATCCAGCACAAACTATCCCACTGCTTCACTTTGTAATGAGACCAAATGCAGCACACCTGTGTTTTGTCATGCAAGTGATCATGGGAAATGTAGTTAATATATTCAAAGCTTGCAAGATCCAAATAGACCTAAACCTGGAAACTATAACAAGCTTGAACATGAATTAATTTAATGTCTGCAACGATCAGGTATTGTCTGAGTTAATTAATTAATAATTTTGTCAGTTTGAGACAAAACAAACGCCACAAATTAGCTTCAACTTTGCAATTTTAGCTTCTTTTGGTTACCTTTAAGGCATAAAGATCATGCACAGAAAACATCTTGTGAATTATTTAGTGCTTTTGAAAGAAAATTAGCCAAACATCAGAAAAAGGTGCTACTAAAAATACTGATTGCTTGGCTTAGCTTCATGATTTAGCATTTTAACTTTTTGTTATTATTTTATCGTTATTAGACAGTCAACAACAGAATATGGTAGTTAACATTAGCTAACAGCAGCCTTGATTAGCTTTAGCTATAGCTTGGTCAATGTTTTTGTTAGCATTCCTGGGAATTCTTTGGTGCTAACATTAGCTAAAAGCAGCGACAGTTAGCTTTAGCTACAGCTTTGTCAATGCTATAACTCTGTATTAATACGAAGGCTTAATTGCTCTTTTTAGATGAAATCCTGAAGAGAAAATATAGCAAACATTAGCTTGAGCTTTTCATTTGCTTTGCTTAGCATTATGATTTAGCTTTAGCCTTGCCAATGTTATTACTATTTTATTATTTTCAGAGAGTCTTCTAAAGAAAAATAAAATATGTAAATTCTAGTGTAATAAAAATAATTCAAACAATAAAACATGGTAGCTAATAGTAGCCACAATTAGCTTTAGCTGTAGCTAGATCAGTGTTAGGAGTCCTCTGAATTCTTTGGAGTGTTATGGTAGCTAACATTAGCTAACAGGTGCGACAGTTAGCTTTAGCTACTTTGTCAATGATATAGCTTTGCACTGACATTAAGCCTTAACTAGTTTATATAAAATCCTTAAGATTTAGCAGACATTAGCTTTAGCTTTTACTCTGCTTAGCATTATGATTTAGCTTTAGCCTAGAATTTAATTTAGCTAAGTCTTCTACAAATTAAAAAAATGTCAATTTTGTTGTAATAAAATAAACAACAAAACACGGTGGCTAACAGTAGCTACAATTAGCTCTAGTTGTCGCTCTTCTGATGTTAACATTAAAATTTAAAGACTTTCTTCAAACTTAAGGCCTTCTCAAATCACACAAGAACTAGCTTTATCTTTACAGCTATGCTTATGCTAGTTTTTATTCATTTCAAAGGGTTTTACAGGTCTTACAAATACAAAATATTTTCAGTTCTCAGAAAGAAGTATACAAAATATGAAGATTACACCAAGCTAAATTAGCTTTATGCTTTAGCCAGTGCTTTGGCAGCATTAGCTTTGTTAGCTTTAAGTTCTAAAGGTCAGCTAAAGATAAGATCATGTTAAAAAGAAGAAGTCAAGAGGAAGCCATTATTTTTGACTTTATTTTTAGCAAGACAGGAACAGACAAGTGCAGCATAAAGTCATGTCAAAAAACAAAGTGTGTCTAAAGATCATAAATACTACAGTCCTTTATTTATACTGTATTTCCTGCCTGTTCGCAGCTGTTTTATGTCAACATGACCTAAAAACCGAAGGCGTCTTGGCTGCTGTGCATCAGGGGGAGGAAACAGAAATAAACATGCAGAGATGAGGGCCGAGTGTCGTCTGTTTGGGGTTCAGACGACGGTTTGTCACCAGAAATAAAATGTCACAAGAAGACAAGTGCAGAACATCCAGGAGGTGGTGCAGAGCCCGAGGATGGAGGCTGTATCCCCATGTACGAGTGAATGTCTGCTTTTAACATGTAAAAATAGTGACACTTTGAACAGGCGGAGAGCTGCAGAGCGCCGGGAGGCAGAACCAGAATAAAGCGATGAGGGAGGACAGAGTGTCGGTGATGTGTGGAGGTTATGTCATGCAGGCCTGCAGCTGTCGGCTGGGCAGCGGCGCAGAAACATGGAGGGACGGTTATGTAATAGTCCAAAGAGCCTCTTTACTGGGTGAGAAAAGCCTCCATCGATTAGCTGCACAGCTGAGAGGGTTAAAGCAAAACACTTCATAATCTGTTTGACCTCTGAGGCGGATCCAAGGACCACCAGCAGCCGGTAAAACGCTCCTCAATGAGACACTGAACCGACTCCAGCTGCTCAGTGTTTACAAGGAAATGCACAATTAGATCAAATGTTTCTGCAGGAGAAGTTTGGTGCCAAAGTAGCTTCTGGTCTTATTGTAATCCACGTAGAAAATATGCACCAGACGTGTATTTTTAGAGTCGAACTCAGAGAAAGTAAAACATCTTGAGAAACTATAAACTGGATTATTAATAACAATAAAACAACATAATAAGACTTTATTAATCCCACGGTGGGGATATTTGCAGTGTTACAGCAGCAAAGACAGTGAAAACCTTTAAGAAATATAGTATAAACGTAAAGGATAATCCAAAATATATGTAAGTGATAGTTCTAGAAATGACAGTGTTACACATGCAGTTTCTTTCATGAATAGAAATACTGAGAGAAGTAATAATACTGCACAGATGTGTACATAAGTAGAAAAATAACAACATAGCAGAGATTCTACTATGTATGGAAAAGCAGATATGACACAGGGGTTTTAAATGTACAAAATAAATAAATAATAAATATGAATGTGCTATAAATATTGATTCATTTTGCTGTTTAGCGTCAATGCTGTCAGACACTTCGATTCATCACCTGCATGTAGCTGATGCTAGGTCCATCCATCTTCTACCACTTAACCAGGGTCGGGTCGTGGAGGCAGCAGTCTAGTCAGAGAGGCCCAGACTTCCCTCACCCCAGACACCTCCTCCAGCTCTTCCAGTGGGACCCCGAGGCGTTCCCAGGCCAGCCGAGAGACATAGTCCCTCCAGTGTGTCCTAGGTCTACCCCAAGGCCTCCTCCTGGTGGGACATGCCTGGAACGCCTCCTCAGGGAGGCGTCCAGGAGGCATCAAGAACAGATGTCCAAGCCACCTCAGCTGACTCCTCTGGATGTGGAGAAGTAGCGGCTCTACTCCGAGCTCCTCACCTGATCTCTAAGGGTGCACCCAGCCACTTATTTCGGCCGCTTGTATCCGGGATCTCGTTCTTTCAATCATGACCCAAAGTTCATGACCATAGGTGAGAGTAGGAACGTAGACTGACCGGTAAATAGAGAGCCTCATCTTTTGGCTTAGCTCCTTCTTCACCACGACGGACCGGTACAGCGACCGCATGACTGCAGACGCTGCACCAATCCTCCTGTCAACCTCCCGCTCCATCCTCCCCCTCATGAAGAAGACCCCGAGATACTTGAACTCCTCCACTTGGGGCATCGACTCTCCACCAACCCAGAGAGGACAAACCACCTTTTTCCAGTTGAGAACCACGGCCTCGGATTTGGAGGTGCTGATTGTCAGGTTAAAACGACCTAGAACACTATTAAAACACACACAAAGAGAGAAGACACAGAGTTAGAGTTCTTTTACTCTCCAACCCGCTCTGAAAACGCTCTGCCGAACCCTGTCTTTTTATTTCCTTAGGGTGGTCCCTAGTTACAAAAACGGTTGCAGCCTTCTAAAGGTTGGGGAACACACAATCTGCATCCTTCAGATTATCTCTGTCTAAGCAAGGTTGTGCGAATGTTTTTGTCTACACCAAGTGTCTTCATTCAGTCCAAGGCTGACATCCTTATTAGCCGCACACTTCTCCATACAGTCTTCCTCCTTGTGTAGGAGGGTTTTTCCTTGTCCTCGAGTCTGCATGTGAGCCTGAAAGACAGTTTGCACACATCCTGCACACCCACACATATATCACTCTCAAACAGTACAAGCAAATGTAAGATAACTTCTATGTACAATTACTCCAACACTGATCCTCATCCCAGTCGCTTCACACACGGCTGCAAACTGCCCCAGTGCACCCTGGAGGTCCAGGTTCGATGGAGCCAACAGGACCACATCATCCACAAAAAGCAGAGACGAGATCCTGCGGTCCCCAAACCGGACCCCCTCTGGTCCCTGGCTGCACCTAGAAATTCTGTCTATAAGAATTATGAACAAAACCGGCGGAGTCCAACGTGCACCGGGAACAGGTCTGACTTACTGCCAGAAATGCGAACCAGGATCCTGCTCCGGTCGTACAGGGACCGGACCGCCCTGAGGAAAGGGCCCCAGATCTCATACTCCCGGAGCGCCCCCCACAGGACGCCACGAGGGACATGGCTGTTGATGGTCCTAATTAGCAAATACGCTAAACTAAGATGTTAAAGGTTATATCCACTAAACATCAGCATGCTAACTCTGTCATCTACCTACTTTTATACTTGTTTTCAATTTACACAGAAAAAATGCAATGAATGGAAAATAAATTTAACACACTGCTAAAACTCTCCTATTAGAACCAACTCAAATCCAGCTTTACAGGTTTATTCCTCCTTTAATCCACATCAAAGACAAATAAAGAATCACTTCATGCTCTCAGCTTTCACCTGGATTTACCTGCTGAGCTTCATTACAGAAACACTGCATCATGTAATCTCATTAAACTCATCTTCTAATGATGATCGATCAGCCACAGACATAAATGTTGCTCCACTTCACGCACTGGAGGTGAATTTATCCTCATGATAAAAAGATTAAAGGCTGGATTTAATTAGACGGCAGGTCCTCTGGGGAGCAACAGGAAAACTGTGATCCTGAAAAGAAGCAAGACGTTGAAAGGTGGCTGATTATGAGGAGAGTTGATGCTGCTGCACAGCAATAAGAAGGATTTAATCAGTTTCAATCAGCTGGTTTTCTAATTGAACACAATGGCTGGTTCTGGCTTGGTTTAGGGTTCAGTTATCATCGCCTGTATCGTACAAATCCAGTATCTTTATATACATTATGTGCAGTACTTGCAGAGAAATTACATCTACTAAATAACATCACACAGCTGAATGTTTGCTGCATGAGTTTGACATTTATTTCCATGTTGTTTTTAGCTCTGAATAAATTATTCCACAGATTTGTCTCCAGCGCTGTGGGCGAAGAAAGTTACATAACCGAATCAGTGTTAAAACTCACCGATGCATAAAATCTTAAAAAGGTCTTAAATTACACCTTTTTTGTAATTTTAAAGCCACAACTCATCACTGAATTAATTTTCTTGAGGGGAACAATGCCTTAGGGTCAGCGTGCATCGTATAATGAAGGTGTAGTAACACAGTTTGGCCACTAGGCTGTTCCTGGAGGCTTGGTGGGCGGGACTAGTGGGGAAACACTACTGAGCATGTGCAGTGGAATGCAAAACATGAAAGATGTAAACTAGCAAGAATTTTTCACTCATAAAACATAAAACATCTTATCTATCATCTTAAATATACAACAACATGATTGTTAATTCTCAGAGACTTAAAACATAAATAAGAGAAACTATTAGGCGAACATCAGAAGAATAAGGTTTATGATTTAGCTATAGCACTGCCTACGTTAGCTTTGTTTTATTTGTTTATTATTCTTAGACAGTTTTCTACCGAGAAAAAATATTTTAAATTGTAGCGTAACAAACTATACCAAACAACAAAATATGGTTGCTAACATAAACAAATTCCCACAATTAGCTTTAGCTATAGCTTGGTCAATGTTAGCTTTTGGTTAGCTTTATTTTTAAAGTCCTGTGAGTTTTCTTCTAGTGTTACAGGAGCTAACATTATCTAACAGCTGCAACAGTTAGCTTTAGCTCTAGCTTAGTCTATGTTAGTTTTTGTAAGCATTATTTATAAAGTCCTTTAAGGTTTTTTGAGTGTTATGGTAGCTAATGTTAGCTAAAAGCTGCAGCAGTTAGCTTTAGCTATAAGTTAGTCAATGTTAGCTTTTGGTTTGCTTTTGGTATAAAGTCCTGTGAGGTGTTTTTTTGAGTGTTATGTAGCCAATGTTAGCTAACAGCTGCAACAATTAGCTTTAGCTATTGGTCAGTCAATGTTAGTTGTTGTTAGAATTGCTTATAAAGTCCTTTGAATTTTTTTTTTAGTGTTATGGTAGCTAACATTAGCTAACAGCTGCGACAGTTAGCTTAAGCTATAGGTTAGTCAATGTTAGCTTTTTTTAGCATTATGTGTAAAGTCCTGTGAAGTGTTTTTTTTGAGTGTTATGGTAGCTGATGTTAGCTAACAGCTGAAACAGTTATCTTTAGCTATTGGTTAGTTAATGTTAGCTTTTTGTTAGCATTACTTATAAAGTCCTTTGAGTTTTTTGAGTGTTATTGTAGCTAACATTAGCTAACAGCTGCAACAGCTGGATTTAGCTATAGGCTAGTCCATATTAGTTTTTTGTTAGCATTACTTATAAAGTCCTGTGAGTTTTTTTTGAGTGTTATGGGAGCTAGCGTTAGCCAAATTAAGCTTAAAGTGAGAAGTTGGATTGTTTTCTCATAGAATTCTATACAATTGAATTTGGGAGGAGTCGCCCCCTGATGGCTGTTAAAAGAATGCAGGCTAAAAGCACTTCTTCTTTGGCTTTGTTTTTCAGACTTCGAGGCTACATCCATGTTTAGATACAGCCTAATTTTTCTTGGCAGCAAAGAGATGTGTTTCTTATAATGGTGGGAAACTTTTTGACCTGCAGGAGTTTTTTCACTGCAGTACCACAGATGACCACTAGGATACAACATGCAGCGAAGTTTAGTTCATCCATGACGCTAACAAAAGGTTGATTTAAACATTTCAAACTGTTCAACACACAAATTAAAACAAAACAAGAAAGACATTAGAAAACATTTCTATTTCCTGTCTCCAGACTCGGAGGTCACAAGCGGACTGAAGATAAATGAAGCGTTCCAGCAAACGTCTCTTCATCTTCTCACCAAACAGGAAACAGCGTCTTCAGTCTGACGGCCATCTGCCTGCTGTCAGAGAGGTTTGGTGCTTCAGCTGGAACCTCAGCAGAGAAACATTCAGCTCAGGACGACAGCTGGAGACTCAGATTTCATTCTGAAGTTCAGGGAGTGAACAGAATTAATGCAGAGTCAGTGGAAAAAAGGGATTTCAGTCGGAGGAATGTAGGAGAGAGAAGTTAAAGGGAGTGACACGTACATTTACTGGAGTTTTAGTGATGATGCAACGACTAGCAAATGACCTCATCTTCTGCTGCTGCCTTCCTTTGTATTTTTATGAATTAAATCCCAGTTGGGTCGATGAAGTGTTGTAACATCAAGTAAAACCCAACATTCATTGTTTTCACCTGCAGTAGAACAAAAACTAGGAACATGAAAATACAACTGGCTTTATTTTAGTTTTTACGAAGCCTGTATTTAAATGCTAACTATTACTGAATTCTATTTTATTTATTTACATGTAGCTGGGATCAAACCTCAGTGTTTTATACGTTGTAATTATTTATGTATTGTGATGGTTTTTCAAAATAATACAAGATAAACTGATTCTGTGAAAGAATTCTGCCTCATATATAGTTTTCCGGAAAGTTTACAGAATTAAATTAATGTGTAATTTCTCATATTAAAGTTTGTGTTCATGCTTTCTTGTTTTGAGAAAAAATAAAATTTAGATAAGTTTTATTTTATCGTACTAATTGAGGTTAGGGTTCAGTAATGCGATGTAATAGTATTTCTTTCTTGATGTAATGCAGTATAATTTGGAATTGTCTCTTCATATTTGACTGTATTTTGTCTGTTTTGGGACATAAATGTTTTATTTTAGTGTCTCATTACTGTTTAAATGCTGCTTTAGAGGTGGTAAATGTGGTATAAAAATGTGATATTAAATATTTAGCCCCGTAGTTTTACAGTGAGCATTTCAATATTTGACATTTTGTTGTTTTTAGCTGTAATTTTTTAAACAATTTACTGTCATTTTATAGATTTTCTCTCTTTTGTTGTATTATAAATAATGTCAAGCAAAACCACAAAAATTTAAAATGTAAAAGCTGTATTTAAAAAAAAACAAATGATAATTTTGTCTTTTTCAGAGTCTGACTGTAAAATTCCAGGGTTTTTTTTATATTCAGCGAAGAATAAATCCCTATTTTAGAGATATGTGGGGTTATTTGGGGGAAAAAAGGAAATTAAGGATGATTTTTTAATTTTTTACAGATTTTACTTGTTCAGTTAAATTACACATATTTTCTAGTAAAATCACAGAAAAATAGTAATAAGAATAATAACAACAACAACAACAACAACAATAATAATAATAATAATATTTGACTAGAAAAAAGAAAAACAGCAAAACTTATTTTTGTAAATAGTAATTTGTTCTTTTTCAATGTGTGGCCATGAATTTATACCGTTTCAGTGAATTCTAATAAGCCAAAAATCTAATTATTTCCCAGATTTTTGCCATTATTTGAACTGTTTTGACAGTTTTTGAACGTCTTAATATTCCCCGTGTTTTTTATTGGTCTTTTCTGGCCCCGTTTCTCCCAGGTTTTCAAAAAGCCTTGCAGATGTTCTGTTTTCTCCGGCGTAGGTGGTCTAATGTGCAGTAGATGAGTGTTTTAGTGTGCGTGGTGGTTCCAGCGGTACCCGACACTGATGGGGACGCTGCCATATTTGGCCGGTTGCCACGGTAACAGCAGGAATTACTCACTGCTGTTCGGCAGCTGCCCTCCGCTTGGCCCGAGGACGTGCTGCTGTGTCTCCACTCCCACGTTTACATCTGCAGCTCAGCGCGAGCAGCCGAGGAGGAGGAGTTACCCAACATCACCAGCATCAGCTCAGAGGCCGCCGGGGCTGCTGGACCGGACAGATGTGGTTGTTTATCCTCCACAGATACAACCCTCCTCGTCTCCTCCTGCAGAGCTTCATTAGAAGACATCATGAGGGGATAAAAGGCCCTGATGCTGCCTTTTCTCTGTGTACAGACACGCAGCATGAGGCTTAGTGTGGAGCTGGACATCTGATTCTACTCCCATCCATAAGCTCCCTAATGCAGAGTGCTGCTCGCTGCAGTGGAGACCTGGACGATCAGCCCACTGAGGACTGAGGACACGATGTTCAGCTGGAGGATGGAGGATGATTCTCCTCCGTCGGGCTGCAGGGGGCAGCCGATCATCACCTGCTGGGCGTGGAAGCTGGACTTCAATGTGACGTTCATGTTTCAGTGTTTTACAACAAGCTCCAGGGAGAATCTAACTGGACTGGAGCTGAATCCCTGCAGGGTTTTAGGACCCAGAAGGACTGCAGGACTGTTCCTCTGTGCAGGAACTACAAGAAGGAACCAGGAGAGAAGCTAGTTAATGACTGATGGATGAGGCGCTATTACAAAAGAAAAACTCATTGTACAGCCTCGTAGAAACATGGGACACAGGTTCTGACTGGGTGTGATCTGATGTAGATCTTATGACTGACCTGATTTGACTCTACACTGTAAAAAATAAAAGGAAAAATCTGGCTGCAAAGGGTGCCAAAAAATATGTAAAAAACAAACACAAATAAAAAATAAAAATAATGGTGGAAAACTGTGCTGTTAAATAACTGTAAAAAATGAAAATTAGCGCAAATATTTGTAATTTTAAAAAAAATGTGGCTGATTTAAATCTGCTAGGACGGTAGTTTTATGGTCATGCACAGCAAAAAAAAAAAAATACTATTTATTATATTTAATACCATTTTTAATGTGGACATTAGGTACTATTTTGACTCTTTCTTACCGCTTTGTTTTTACAGTTAACATTTAAATTTATATTTTTTTTCTTAGATTTAAATACATATTATTTGTAATTTAACAAAACAAATAAAATCTAAAAAAATATAAAAAATTATTTACTATTTTTGAAACCTTAATATGCATCATATTTCTTTTAAATAAAGGCAAAAATCTATATATTTATATATATTTTAATCATTTAAATACAGTAAAAATAGTGTAATTTTACAGTTAACTGGACTAAATTGTACTAAAAATTATGAAATTACCCGGATGTGGACACAGTTTTGTCCTTTTTTTTTTTACAGTTAACATAAAAATAATTTAAACTGTATTGTTAAAAATGCTAATTTGTTCTTTTGCAGGGATGCGAACCGGGGATCTTCTAGCTGTGAGGCGACGCTGCTAACCACCGAGCCACCGTGCAGCCCTCTTGTATACATATTTTTGGCATATTGGTTCTAATTTTTTCCTTATTTTTATTATAGAACCCTGGAAGTCAGAATCGATATATAAAACCACCATGTGGGCACATAACGAGGTAAAAAACTGGATTTTCCCTGCAGGATTCTTTATGTTTACAATGAACTGTTATTTAGCCTCAGAGGACACTTGATGATAGGCGGACTGACAGCAGTGGGTCAGATGATGCTTTAGACCAGAGGTGTCCAGTCCTGGTCCTCGAGGGCCCCTATCCAGCATGTTTTAGATGTTTCTTCTTCCAACACAACTGATTGAAATGTTCAGCTCATCATGAAGCTCTGCAGAAGCCTGATAACCATCCTGATCATTAGAATCAGGTGTGCTGGAAGAGGGAAACATCTAAAACATGCTGATAGGGGCCCTCCAGGACCAGGACTGGACACCCCTACTTTAGACAGTAAACCTGCCATCCAGAGGCCCAGATCCGTTTAATTTAAATACTGAACCGAGACCTCCGGCGTCCGTGCAGCAGGTAAACTCATGTCATTGGAGACTCTGGATCTGTTGTTGCTTCCAGGCCTCCACAGGATCAGCTGCAGTCAGATCTATATTTTCCATGTGTGAGTTGTTCGTCCTACGTATGAGTCACCGTGTCACGGGACGCAGCGAGCAGAACATCCAGAACATCCAGCCTCTCAGAAAACACAAACCAACAGACACCTGGACCACAGAGCCGGTTCAACCCTACAGAAGATGGACTGACTGGAAATAAAAACACCACAGTAAAGACAGCCGAGGACAACGGGGCTCCGACTGAGGAACAACTGCAGGAAATGAATGTTACACTGATTTATTTTAGATTGGAGCAAAGATCCCGACCCGTCTGACAAACAGGAAAACTGTTTATGTACCAGGGTCCTGAAATGTGAGACTGACCAGCAGCACGGTTTGAATATTAACCAGGTCATTAAACAGGGTTAATTAGGCCACATTGTATCTACTCTGGAACTCACTAAACTGCATCAGACTGAATGTAAAAGAAGGAAAACAGCCTGAAAATTAAGTGCAATGTTAATAAATAAATAAAAATCTGTGAAATAACAATAAAAATGTGGCAGCAAAGGTGCTTAAAATATGTTTATAAAAACACAATTGAGTGCTATAATGTTCAAAAACTGTGAAAAGGTTGAAAATAACAGCAAATAGTGTAAATAGTCTGTAAAATAGTGATTTAAAGACAGTAAAACTAGTGTAATCCCTCACATTGTACAAATAAAAAATACTATTTATAACAATAGATATATATTTTTCATGACATATTGATTTTAATTTAACAAAATGGGAAAAAATGGTAAAATAACAGATTAAAATTAATTTTTCAGTCATCTAATTACATTTTTTTTACTTTCAAATAAAGAAAATATTTGTAAAATTACAATATTTTATTCTGATTTATATAAAATAAAAAAACAATTCCAGTCCAGTTCAGGTTTAAACCATGCATCATGATGCTGCCACCACCGTGCTTGACGTCGTAATGTTGCCACCACCATGCTTCACGTCATGACGCTGCCGCCGCCATGCTTCACGTCATAATGTTGCCACCACCATGCTTCACGTCATGACGCTGCCGCCGCCATGCTTCACGTCATAATGTTGCCACCGCCATGCTTCACGTCATGATGCCGCCACCACCATGTTTTACTATGATGCTGCCACCACCGTGCTTGACGTCATGATGCTGCCACCACCGTGCTTGACGTCATGATGCTGCCACCACCATGCTTCATGTCATGATGCTGCCACCACCATGTTTTACCATACAGTCAAATTACAGTTTTACTTTAATTGAATTCTGCTAAAAATATGACATTTTACTGACTTTTATTTGCTATTTATAAATCATTTTTACAGTTTCTGAATGTCAAACTATTCCAGCGTTTTAACCACACAGACAAGCTGCTGGCATCACTGGGAAAAAAAAGTTGTGTAACTTCATTTGTGCTGCTCCTGACTGCAATAAAAACGAAGAAGGGATGTGAATGAACCCTCAAAGAGCATCAGCTGAGTTCTAAGGCTCAAATATGAAGTCACTAAATGATGTAGCCTGATGTGACCTTGACTCTGAGTATGTTAGAATCACCTTCATTACTCCGACTCCACTCAGTCACCTCTGCAACATAATCCCAGATAACGGCCTGCGTTGTGCTGCCTATCTGCTCTGATATGTACTCAGTCTGCAGCACAGCTCAGGCCTCACATTTACAGTCTGATAAGATACTGACGGCTCCACATGAAGTCTATCAGCTCACTGACGCATTTATCCTGCTGGACTCAGGTCTGGACTCTGACTCGGCCTCCAGAGCAGTCACCTTAAAACATTCCTGTTCTCTATCAGACTTAAGACTTCATCAGGTTGTCCTCCAAGATCACCCCATAATATACTGCTTTCATTTACCCTCTATCTTTACAAGCCTTCCAGGACCTGCTGCTGAGAAACATCCCCACGTCATGATGCTGCCACCACCATGCTGGACGTCATGATGCTGCCACCACCATGTTTTACCATGATGCTGCCACCACCATGCTTGATGTCATGATGCTGCCACCACCATGCTTGACGTCATGATGCTGCCACCACCATGCTTGACGTCATGATGCTGCCACCACCATGCTTCACATCATGATGCTGCCACCACCATGCTTGACGTCATGATGCTGCCACCACCATGTTTTACTATGGTGCTGCCACCACCATGCTTCACATCATGATGCTGCCACCACCATGCTTGACGTCATGATGCTGCCACCACCATGCTTCATATCATGATGCTGCCACCACCATGTTTTACCATGATGCTGCCACAACCATGCTTCATATCATGATGCTGCCACCACCGTGCTTCACATCATGATGCTGCCACCACCGTGCTTGACATCATCTTGCTGCCACCACCATGCTTCACATCATGATGCTGCCACCACCATGCCCCATATCATGATGCTGCCACCACCGTGCTTGATGTCATGATGCTGCCACCACCATGCTTGACGTCATGATGCTGCCACCACCATGCTTGACGTCATGATGCTGCCACCACCATGCTTCACATCATGATGCTGCCACCACCATGCTTGACGTCATGATGCTGCCACCACCATGTTTTACTATGGTGCTGCCACCACCATGCTTCACATCATGATGCTGCCACCACCATGCTTGACGTCATGATGCTGCCACCACCATGCTTCATATCATGATGCTGCCACCACCATGTTTTACCATGATGCTGCCACAACCATGCTTCATATCATGATGCTGCCACCACCGTGCTTCACATCATGATGCTGCCACCACCGTGCTTGACATCATCTTGCTGCCACCACCATGCTTCACATCATGATGCTGCCACCACCATGCCCCATATCATGATGCTGCCACCACCGTGCCTCACAGTGGGGACTTTATGGTTGTGATGATATTCAGTGTTTGGTGTCCAACAAACACAGCGTTTAGTCTGATGACCCAAGAACCTTCTTCCAGTTGACTTCAGAGTCTCCACATGACTTCTGGTGACTCTAGTCCAGATTTAATATGAGTTTTTTCCAACAGTGTCTTTCTCTTTGTCTCCCATAAAGTTTTGAGTGGTGAAGAACAGACAACAGTCTCTCTCTTATCTCAGCTGCTGAAGCTTGTAACTCCTCCAGAGGAGTCATAGGTGTCTTGGTGGCCTCCCTCACTAGTCTCTCAGTTTTTGAGGACGTCCTGCTCTAGTCAGATTTACTCATGGTCCATATTCCTTCCATTTCATAATGAGGGATTTAACTGGACTCCAAGAGATATTCAGTGACTAGGATATGTTCTTCTATCATCTCCTGACTGATGGTTTTTATCAACCTTTTCTCAGAGTTTCAAGGAGTGTTCTTTCGTCTTCACAGATGATCCATATTTCTGTGTGACTTCTAGCTCCGACTGGCTGCACCTGAGTTGAATAAAATGAGTCACTTTGACATGAAAGAGTCTCTTTTTGTAAGTATTTGTTTAAAAAAAAGCCAAAATAAATTGACAATAATTTGATTTTGAAAAGCAATAATAAGGGAAAGCTTCCAAGGATACTTTTCATAAGACTCTATTTAACCTCCTGTCCTGTGCGTCCTCTCAGAGCTCCATTCTAATATTCTGCAGGACACTGGAGGCTTTTTCTGAGCCGCACAAACTGTAACAAAGACTCAGCTGATGCTCGGTGACGTCAGACCGAACAAAGCCTCGCCTCCGACCTCTGAGAAGTCACCACTGATAACACACACGGAGACACAAAGACTCAGAGTGCAGGTTTCAGGGCAGGAGATGATGCACATCACGCTAAAATAAAATGGTCTGGACGAATCTCAAGGTTTATTTATGATCTGTGAAGCCGAAACTGGAGTTTAAACATGTCCCACTGGGCCTGGTGGAGGTTTTCCAGCGTGGAGAACAACGCCCCTCTCTTCCCGGCCCCATAATGGTCCCCAGTGTGCCCATTCTCACCGATGGACCGCCGCCAACCGGCTCTTCCATTAAATGAAGACGAGCTGCTCTGATTAAAGCTCCATTGTTGCCGCAGCATGAGCGCGACCCCACACCTCAAAAACGCCTGGCCGACGTCCAAGCGGGTCGCAGGAATGCTGGGCGGAAGGTCGCAACAAGACGCCCAGGCCTTAATGAGCGTGGTTCCCAGGGAGACAGCAACCGTCGAACTGCAGCAAGGACATAAAAAAGACCGGGCAGCTGCATCCATGGCGCTGAATTCTGGCTCTACTGGACGGAAAATGACTGCATTATTCATCCGTGTGCACATGGAGCTGCTGCACTGTCAGAACAATGCTCCAGAACAAGAACACAAACACAGGCCTGCAGGTTACGTAATCAATAATTCGGTGGCCAGCGGCGGCCGTCTGTCCAGGAATTGACCAGCTGTAATGTAGAAAACGTCTGGAACAAACTGCTCATCAATGTTTGATACAGTAATTAGATCAGAGGGGAGGCTGGATGGAAACATTTGACTGAGGAGGAAAACCGGGTCACAGGCTTTTATCGATGCTGTATGACAACAAGAACACCCACTGTAGCTCTTTTTCATCATCTAGAACACTGGTTGTGCTTCTGTATCGGAATTCTACATGTATTTTGAAGGATTGCATGAGAAAAGGTTAATAAAAACGACAAAATGCTAAGAAATAGACTCACTTTTGCTGCAAAACAATGATTAAAAAAAGAGCTGCACTTCACAGGAGATGGAAACAGCTCTGTTGAATGAGTTCTGACATAGGAAACATTTGACATCATGTTGCTGCCACCACCGTGCTTCACGTCATGATGCTGCCACCACCATGCTTCACGTCATGATGCTGCCACCACCATGCTTCACGTCATGATGCTGCCACCACCATGCTTCACATCATGATGCTGCCACCACCATGTTTCACATCATGATGCTGCCACCACCGTGCTTCACGTCATGGTGCTGCCACCACCATGTTTCACGTCATGGTGCTGCCACCACCATGCTTCACATCATGATGCTGCCACCACCATGCTTCACATCATGATGCTGCCACCACCATGCTTTATAGAGTGATGCTGCCACCACCGCGCTTTACATCATAATGCTGCCACCACCATGCCTTACATCATGATGCTGCCACCACCATGCTTCACATCATGATGCTGCCACCACCATGCTTCACATCATGATGCTGCCACCACCATGCTTTACATCATGATGCTGCCACCACCATGTTTGACATCATGATGCTGCCACCACCGTGCTTCACATCATGATGCTGCGACCCGCTAGGAAACATTTAAATCTGCTGTTCTGGGTGAAAAAAGTCCAATAAATTTACTGTTTAGGCAAAGATATAGGAAAACCAGATGGCAAAATAGCAAAAAAAAAAGCTAAAAAAGTTCAAAAAATGGCTGAAAATATCTTCATCATGAGGTCAAAAACAGGTTTACTCATATTATTACCTACAGCCACGTTTCCTTTATGGATATTTATGTGCATTTTGAGGTACTGTGTTAGAAAAACTGAACAATAATGACCAAATTCTAAAATAAAAAGACTCAATTTTGCAAAAAAATAAAGTTTAACGCTCGCTGAAAGACGCTGCTTTTCCGAAAAGAAATGCACGTCACGCACTGATGGGTCTTTATGTTCATTTTGAAGTGCTGTCTTAGAAAAAGTTGATAAAAATGATAAAAAATTCCCCCAAAATTTCTCAATTTTGCACAAAAGTTTTTTAGGTGGTTGACATTTTGCAGCTAAAAGAGATCCTGAGGTCAGAAACAAGGGTTCTGATGGATTTCTTTTCCATCTGTTCTTGTTTTTATGAGTTTTGTCATGTTTAAAAAGGCCAAAACTCACAAAACATGTTTAATAAAAGCTGAATCTTAAATTTTAGGCATGGAAAACAAAACGGCACATATTATTAAGTGCTAGCTTTGCTAACCTGGATCTTTATGTGCATTTGGACGTATTGCATCAGAAAAAGTTGATAAAAATGACAAACTTCAATAAAAAACCTCACTTTTGCAAAAAAAATAGCTTTTAGAGGTCGACTTTCCAAAAAAGAATCACCCATCATGGGAGATGGAAACACCTTTTCTGTATAAGATTTGACATAGTGAACATGTAACTCTAACTCTAACTGAAAAAACTTAAATATGCACACAGACATTGTTAGAAACTCCAGCTGGTGAAGTAGCGACAACATCTAAAAAAGCTGAAAAAGATTAAAAACAGATGAAAATAAATTTATCATGAGGTCAGAAACAGGTTTACTGATATTCTTACTGATAGTCGGGTTTCCTCGATGGGTTTGTATGCATGTATGAAGTGCTGCATTGGAAAACGTTGATAAAAATGATAAAAATTCCCCCCAGAATTTCTCAGTTTTGCACAAAAGCTATTATGTGGTTGATATTTAGGAGCTAAAAGAGGTAAAAATAAAGAAGAGCTGAACAAACCTTTATCCTGAGGTCAGAAACAGGAGTTCTGATGGATTTCTTTTCCCATCTGTTCTTGTTTTTATGACTTTTGCCATATTTCAAAGGCCAAAACTCACTTTTTTTAAATAAATGCTCACCAAAACATGTTTAATAAAAGCTGAATCTGAAATTTTAGGAAGAGAGCTGTAAAAAAAGGCACATATTGTTAGATGCTAACCTACAGCCAGGTTTCTTTAATGGGTTTTTATGTGCATTTTGAGGCACTGCATTAGAAAAGGTTGATAAAAATGACAAAATTACCAAAAAGCTCCTCAATTTGGCAAAAAAAAGAGAAGAGATTGTCCGAGAAATTAAGAATATAAGAAATGCTCTAATGCACCTTAAAAACTTACTTAACTCTCCTATTTTGGCTGAAAAAACTTTAATAAACTCCCTGTTTGGACGTAGACGTGGTCGACAACACCAGCTGAAGTGTTTAGCATTTAGCATTTAGCAGCTAAAGGCTCCGTGTTATTTTTATAAATGCATCAGGTTTTACATCACGTTTTGCAGGTTTGTGGATAAAAGGGGTGAAAAATGTCAAATGTGAAGAACTTTGCGGTTTGCATTTCAGTAAGTTTGCTGTAAAACACAAACTATGAGCAAATTTATAAAGAACGGCCTCCGTTTTAATAGACGTCTTCCTTAATTTAAGTCTTTAACCTTTGTTTAATGACATTAAAGACGTCAGCAGACAATAAATAGACAGACTGCTGCAAAAAGGAGTCAAAAGATTCTGTTATATTCAGTATTTATGCAATTTATTGTCATTTTAATTACAAATTTCTCCATAAATCACTTGTTTAGACACGCTTTTTAAATTAAATTCAACCTGGTTGTCTTTATTTTTGTTCTGTTGCTTTCTGTTATCACTAATTTTTAAAATAGTGTGATATTTAATTGTTTTTTTTCATTTTGCTGTTATAATATGAACTCACTGCACTTGTATATTGAAGCTCTCGTGCTGCAGGGTGTTTTTTCCTGCCTATAAATGAAGGTTATGTGTCCGTCTGCTGTATCTGACCCTGTTAGCGCTGCAGCCTCACTGACCTCTGACTGTTCAGGACTAAAACAGAATCAATAAATTCTCTGCTGGTGATTCTCCGACTGGAAACTGATCACGTTTTAACTCACACAACTCCTCCCTCTGTCGGGATCATGAGGCTCAGTGTGCTGCCATCGATCAGTTATTGATCTAAATGATCGCTGCTGCTGCTCTTCTCTAAGAGGTTTATTTGAACCAACACAGCTTTGCTCTTTTCAGCCTCTAATCTGATCATCGCGACTTTTCTCCTCTCCCCTCGTTCTGTTTTTGTCCCACCAGGATTAAAGGGTTAAAAACAACAGACGTAAATAAAGCTGTGTGGCCTACAAACACAGTAAAACACTTATTCTACAGTAAAAAAACAATTCAGATTATAGATCAGCAGGAGACCAATGTGATCCTGTAGATCAGAGATGGAGAAAATCATCAACTGTAACGACGACAAATCTTCATTAAAACCTTTTGAGCCTTTTTGTTCGATGATTTTTGCTCCCCGCTTAAACCAACGAACAAATACACTGTAAAAAATGATTTTTAAAAACAATTATTCACTCTGATTTTTTTGACCATTTACTGTCATCTTTCTTGTTTTGTTAATTTATAGATAATATCAGTAAAATCACAGACAAAAGCATTGATTGACCCAAAAGCCGTTAAAAAAATGCTGTAAAAAGAACAAATAGTAACTTACGACTGTAAAATTAAACTTTTTCTTCTGTATTTAAATCTTTTAAAAATACATAATAATATTTGAAAGACAAATTAAGTTTATTAAGAAATGAAAAATTTAATTTAATTTTTTAAAAATTGTTTTTATTTTTTAAATTACAGTTTGCATTTTGTTCTTTTATTACAAGGAGTTTATCTGATGGCCGGCGTTGGTTTGTTTATTTGTTTGTGTGCAAAATAACTCGAGAACTCATGGATGGATTTGGATGAAGTTTTCAGGAAATGTGTGAAATGGGACAAGGAAGAAATGATGACATGTTGGGACTGATCCGGATCACCGTCTGGATCCAGGATGTTCTTTAATGTAAGTGTAACCAGGTGGACAATTAAATGCGGTTTACTCTAAAAGCCACCAGAGGGCACTCTTGTTTTTGGGGTCACCCCCTCTGACCACATGACATTTTGGGTCTCCATGCGACAGACAGCGACAATGACAGAGTTCTCTTTCCTTCCTGAGTGACATACGCACGGTTGGGCTGGCATTCTTATCTCCGGTTGCCTAAGAAGCTGGGAGGCTGTTAGGAACTGCTGCGCTAGAGGCCGCGCCTGTTCATTAGGTCGGATGGGGTGAAGGCCGCATTGTCGGTAGGACATTTGAACTGTATGTAATTACATTTGTATCTGTAACGTTCCATAGAAAATATGTGTTGGGGGTGGACTGAAGCTGCGCTCTCTGAGGGCTTTTCTAGTTTTACTGTGTTAAACAAAACTGGAAAATTCCATAAAAAAACATTAAAAATATTTTTTAGTCATCAAAATACATAATTTCAAATAACAGCAAATATCTATAAATAATGGGTTTTTCCCGGGATTAAATACTGTAAAAATAGCGCAATTCATGGTCAACTATTGTAATGTAACTCAGTATTTTAAAAAACAGATTTTTAATATGGACATTATTTACAGTTTTGACTTGTGTTTTTTTGACAGTCAACGTGTAAATCTGAATTTTTTCCTGTAATTTTACTTCTTATTCCCTTTAATTTAACATGTAAAATCTATTAAATGACAGTAAATTACTTAAAAACTGTTAATTTTTTCATTTAATTATTTTACAGTGTAGTAGCTCAGTGTGTAGCTCAGTTCACAGTAAAACCTTTACTGCTCTTGACTCTTCTTCACCTTCATCATCGACTCGCTGTGACTGGTCTCGTGCCGGGTGACTCTCGGCTCTCTGGCTGCGATGCTTCGGGTCTGGACGTTAGCTTGCCGGGTATCAGCGAGCGGCTCAGGAGGCAGCGATAAGCTGATTAAGCCGCAGGATTTCCAGCGGCTCAGAGCTTCTATTCCCGGCCTCGGCGGCAGATTAGACCCTCCGGAGCTGCTTCTGGTCTGCGGGGACGACTCACTCAGAGTTCAGGCAGAATTTCTGCTTCGAACGCGTGAAGAAGTTTATTCGAAGCTGCTGTTTCTTTAATGGAGCAGATAATGTGTTAATGTATTTCAGTTAAATGATCAACTGAAGTCATGAAAAGCTTAGTTTTTAAACATGTTTTTAGCAATAAAGTCTAGTGAATTTGAGTTTTTCTACGTTTGTGCGATAAAAATTATAAATAGCATTCATGTAATTCGTAATTCAACCTGCTGGTGGCAGCGTTGTGTCACTGTTACGATGCCAAAACTCGAACACAATGATACAGAAGTTTGTCCGTCTGGCTTATCGTCACTAACTGTTTCCAAATACTTGTCCAGCGAATTTGAATAAAATTCTTCCAAATGTCGCAAAAATAGAAAAACAAATAGTGAGTTGGTGTTTGGGGCGACTAAACTGAGCCTTGTAACGTCGTCAGAAGGGGGCGCTAAAGGCTACATGGCTGTGATCAACAATAGAAACTGATAAAAACACTCAGAGAAGAAGAAAAGGAAGCAAAATGTTTGTCCAAATCTCCAAAAGAAAAATGGAAATAGGGTTCTAGGAACTGTTTTTAATTTGGAAAGCTTTAATTAGTCTTTTGTGTCAGCTGGTGTCGGCCATTTTTAACGACGTCCAGCTGATCGGTCATGTGAGGTGTTTCCATCAACCATAATCTTTTTCAAGAAGTCAAAAACCACCTCAAGTGAGCGTAAAATCTTTTTGCCGACATTTTTGTTTTCATGTTTTGCCATCTCCATGAACTTTTTCGAATACGATACATCAAAAAGAGCTTTAAAACATGACAACAAACACATCTACAGTAACATGACTGTCAGCGCTGGACGTTTTGATGTTGACAGCTTAAAAGATGAGGATGCAATGAGGTTAATCAAGAATCTGAATATTTAAATCATGAAAACAGTCCATCAATGTCCAGTTGGCGTCTCAAGAGAAGTTCAGATTCGACGGATTTATCGATGTCGCAGGTTAAATTTCCAAACGTTGAGTGGGAAATTCAGACTTCACAGTTAAAACAGAACACACCTTTACAGCAGGGGTTCTCAACTGGTGGGTCGGGACCCAAAAGTGGGTCGCGAAGCCATTTTTAGAGGGTCGCAGAAGCATGTCCCCCTCAAAAAAGTAGTGGTATAAAGTCTTTTATTTTAAAGGACGTGTTTCTTATGACACAGTTTGCTTTCATTAGCAGGATATTTAGTGGTGATGACACCAGTAGTTGCCCTTTATTAACCTCTAGATTTGTCTCTGCCAGCTCATAGGAGAAATTTATGCTAAAACGTGCCAAAAATGAACCAAAATGTGCTCAGAATCTGTCAAAATGGGCCAAAATATGCCCCATACTTGGCAAAAACGTCCAAAAATACCAAAATGAGCAAAAAAGTAAGCCAATTTTTCCCCAAGCTGTATCAAAATATGTTGAGACTACACCCAAATAAACCTTAATTAGTAAACAGGAACAGCAAACTTCAACAATCTGGGTCACGACCGTTATTAATAGAGACATAGTGGGTCCTGAGGCTGGACCAGTTGAGAACCACTGTTTTACAGTACGCTTGTGACGAACAGGGGTGGGACGGTACACAGAAACCACATTGCGGTATGTTCCTGAAGTCACGGTTCGGTACAGATACCTCAAAATGACATGACTGATTTAAGATGACGTAGCAGCAAGACGCCTCGCTGACTCTCCGTTTCAACTTGTGTCCAAAGTGTGGATTTCTAACTATCTACCAGTCTTTGAGTTGTGTTGATCGGCCAAGTAAAACCAGAGTTATGACAGATAATAAACACCATACTTTCTCCACGTTTGGAGCTCCTTACAGCTTTGGTCTGGTCCACTTGTTTTACTCCTTTCTCATACTTTACCAGGAAACCCAAGTGATCCCAGACGGGTGGTTTTAACCACAGCGGAGCGTCTTCCAGCTGTTAGCATTAGCATCCCATTAGCATTAGCCATACGTCACAGAACATAGACATACATACGTAGACGTCGCGTTGACTGTGGAGGGACGTGCCTAAAGCTCCGCCATCTTGGTACAGGGCTAGCAGAGGGGGGAGTGAATGTAAGTCTATGGAGGTAAGAGGTACTCCACAATCTTAAAGTAGAATTATTCACTGAATTTTCCACCGATTTCCAAACGGTTTGGTTTGTTAAAAACGTCACACATGTAGCTTTGACACAGGATGCTTGGATGCTTTTGTTCTATTTATGTCTGCCTGTCCGTCCTCCATGTCTGACGTTTGTAACAAACAATATATGTTGACAACTGATGGATTTATGATCACTTTTATAGTGCAGACATGTCATTCCTCTATAGACGTAATGCACTGTAGGGGCCAGTGGCACTGTACCAAGATGGCCGCCGCGTAGGCACGTCGGCTCCAATCGGCAGCAGCAGTCAACGCGGCGTCTATGTATGTATGTCTATGTCACAGGAGGAGAATAAATGGTCCGTCACATCCTGTGTTCCCCTGGAAACTCCTACTTGTTTTTAGTTCCGCAATACTGTGGAACTGTGGAAGGTCCACCACAACTGGGCACTACGAGGTTCTCAATTAAAACAATTCTGTACGTTGTCCATTCTTAGTAGTCTTAATATTTTCGTAGCACGGTGCACCTCTGTACCGAACCGATGCCTGTACTGAACGGTTCAGTTCGTTGTATTGTTACACCCCTAGGGACCAATATTCACTTTCTTTTGGCTTCATCTCCATCAAATCCTGGAGGAACCACGTGACTCTTCAGCTGCTCAACGTTTCCTCATCAGCTGGTTCCTGTTTTCATTTCTTTACTGAAATCATAGCTGCGACTGTGAGCTGAGACCGAAGCTAAACGTCAGAGCTGAGAGACGTCAAACTGAAACAATGAGCTGAAAGACGCTCAACAGTTTGTCACAGAGAGCAACAAACGACAAAGTTCCACCTTCCATCCACTCATTTTGCTGCTGCTTGTATAAAAACACAGGTTACTGCTGCTTTAACAGACTCGTATCTGACAGGAGGAAAATGATAAATCGCCGCAGCTCTAAGCCGGCTTGACCTCATTCAGAACCAGCACTTGTGTCCAAACTCCATCAGACGAGTGAATGAATCAGCTGCCGTCACCCTCCTCCCCCACAGGGAGTCACCTCCTCCACCCACCGACTCCCTGCTGGTGGGAGGAACCCGGCGAGGAGCTGTCAGTTAGTGGACCGCTCTCACCTGTCGTAAAAAAACAGCCACAGTTCTTTTTATAACCCTCAGTAAGCTCAGGATTAAACCGTTAACCGCCTCCGAACACACCTCCAACCGCAGCACGAGGCTCTTCCTCCCAGAGATATGATTAAAAGCTGCTCGCTGAAGGACAAAACAAAACGTCACATGTCCGAGGAAACGCTTCCAGTGACAGGGATGACAAATGAAACCACCCAGAGTCCAGTTTAAACACAGCAGTGATGATTTTTCTGGTGTTCAGAGAAGCTCCGGATCTCTTCTCTCAAACGGAGGAAACATCAACGGACGTTTCTGACGGTTAAATCAGTCAGATCAGACAGAAAAGTGGAGGAAGAAGCACCGCAGCAAAGGTGTCCGCCATTTTTTAAAGTGTCAACAAAGAGACTGGAGCATCAGAGAATTGGAATCATGTCTTCAGCTGATGCTTCTCCTGCTAATTCAAGCTCTTGTTGGTCTTTTGCACAGTTTATATCGCTTACATTTAAAACTAAACACTATTAAAGTGTTTAAAAAGAATATATGGATCGTTAAACCAGTTTCGGAGCGGTTTTTTGCTCACTGTGGGATTATTTTTTACTGCAACATAAAGACTAGAAGCATGGAGAACTCAATAATGTCTTCTGTGCAGTACGACACATTAATAATGACATAAATTAGAAAAAAATAAAGAACAAAAGCCGAATTTTTTAACATGTTAATTTACAAAAATTTTAAAAAATGGTATCAACATGCAGAACATCTTTCCAGGTACCCACAGGTGTCATCAATATCTGGAAAATAAATGGAGGCTCTTTAGAGTTTTAATTTGCTCCTGTAGTTGTCTCTTATCTGCTGTGCGTAAACACTGCCTGCAGTTAAATCGAAAAGTCGCTGAATTTTTATCACGTGACTGTTGGTCACAGCTGAGTCATTGATGGCTTCGTGTTTGCGCCAAAGAAGGCAGAATTTTTTCTTTTTTACAGAATCTAGTTCAAACAAATGCTTTATTTTTGGCGATTTTTTAAAAACGAGACGTCGAATAAAGTGATTTTGATGAAATATTAACCTTAGGTTTAGTTTTCCGACAGAAGATGAGTAGTTCAAGGACTGTTGGTAAGCTGAAAACCTGACAATTCTTTACGTTTTTGCGATTTTAGCAGTTTTTAAAAAAGAAAACACGCCTTTCAAACCCGGCAAGGGGTTTTGGGGTTCAGACAGTTGAATCACATTTTCCAAATCTCACCTTTTATCAGAAAAGCTCCTCATTTCTTTTTTATCAGTTTTAATGAAATATCTGAGAGAAAGTGCGTCATATTTCCACTTTGATGTCTGGGTCCGTGTACATCGCAGCCATTCGTTTTCTTATTTTGAGATTTAAAAATAAAAACGAAAAATAAACCGTTTCCTGTTTTTTTTCAGTGATAATACAAAATGAAAAACGGGCCCTGATCCATTATCCATTATCTGTTAACCGATTTAATTACATGTGTTTGTAAATGGAAATTAAAATTAAAATACACCCATGGAAAACTTATTTCTCTATTTCCTGTTGGTTTTGGCTCCGTGACCCGTCTGACTTCTGAAGAGGAGCTAGCGATTTAGCGTTAGCTCCGCTGCTAGCGCTAAGTCACTACTTTGCTTTCTGGCAAAGCTAAAGCAACAGAAAACCTCCAAACCTCCCCAAAAACATCCCGAAAAGCAGCCAAGCGCTAGCGGCAGAGCTAGCGGCACCACAAGGTCCCTCCAAAGGGACAAATAAACCCCACGCTGGTGAAAAGTCCACTGTGAAATAGTGAACAATGTGAGCCAAGCAACGTTTGGACCCCACAGTGGGTCTTCATCAGGCCACGGCACACAGCAAGGTCTGCTAACAGTGAGCTAACACTGGAGCTTTAGATACCAGATCCTTCCTCATCACAAGTCAGACGGGTCACGGAGCCAAAACCAACAGGAAGTAGAGAAATAAGTTTTCCAGGGGTGTATTTTAATTTTAATTTCCATTTACAAACGCATCTAATTAAATCGGATAACGGATAATGGATAATGAATTAGGGCCCGTTTTCCGTTTTTCATTTTGTATTATCACTGAAAAAAAGGGAAACGGTTTATTTTTCGTTTTTATTTTGAAATCTCAAAATAAGAAAACGAATGGCCGCGACGTACACGGACCTGTCTGCCTCGTAAAGCATCTGTGCTAAATATAAACATAAACAGCATAAAATTACTATTACTGTGTTTAAAGCACAGACATGAGAGGAGTCACCCATAAAAGAGAAAACATTAATGGAGATTTTACCTGGAAGAAGAAACAAGACTTCAACCATCATAGTTCAACCTTCATGTCTACTTACTCGCCTCTTCCAGAGCTTTCAACCACATCACCGTCTTCCTCAGAGGATGGGATCCACTCAGACGTCATGCAATGATGGATTAGAGGCTGTTATGGCACTTTTCATCTCTATTTGCTTAAAAAGCAGAGAAATGATGTTAGTAAATGGAGCTGGAGTTATTTATCATCTTATTTCTGAGGTCAGTGAACTTTCAGATGAAGGCCTTCAACAGCTGCTGCACACTCAAGTTAATAAACCCATCCAGACGTGTGCAGAAGGAGCTGATTTATTGATTAATTTAACTCCTCTACTGATTAAAGCCTTGTTTCTATTGTTGTCCTCTGGCTGACTCTGAGTTTAGGCAGATTTATCAGAGTGTTTAGCTGCTCTCAGACGTAAATAAAGGTCAAACTTTACCGGGTTAGATCTTTCTGCTGTTTAAAGAAGCTGCTCTGCGACAGGAAGACGAAAATCTTTTCACACATTTATTGTTTTCACTCGAATACAGACGTGCAAAACAGTAAAAAAAACCCAACTACGTTTTCCCCCGACATCAAATGAAAGCTGCGATTAAAAATGACTTCCATATAAAAAGAATCGAATCACCAGCTCCGGTCCCAGAGCTGTAATCTTCTCCAACGAAATGATTTTCTCTTCTGCTTGATGCAAGCAGCCAAACCGGCGCCAAGTGACATAGAACGAAATTATGTAAGAGGAAAGTGTAAATCCTCCCAGCGCTGCAGAGCCAGCCGGGTCCTGGAGGAAGCTGGTACCGCCGCTGGATTATCAGTCTTATCAAGGCGGATTATAAACCCTGTTAGAGGAAAACCACTCAGCTCTAGGTCCTGGGTTTGGTGGCGAAGGTCAGGTATCCTGTGTGACCCGGAATCTCTCTGGGAGGCGTCGTGGTCTTCAGGGCGACGGCGGCGTGGTTCGGGGAAGGTTCCTCCACGCCGTCCGGCTGAGGGGAGGACGAGTCGGGCCCGAAGTCAGGCAGCGGCAGGGAGACGGTCCGGACGTCGTGGATCCGCAGCAGAACCTCCAGAGTGCTGATCTCCTCGAAACCCTGATCCACCAAAGCCTGGCAGGTCCTCTGAACCTGCTCGATGCAGGGGGAGAAGGAGCACAGCCGACCGCCAGCTGGAGAACAAAGACACACAAAACATGATGAGAACCACAAACCATCAGACCAGGAGGGAAAAGATCCAAACTAGATTAAAAACAGAGATAGAGAAGATTAGAAAGACATAAATAAACAAATAAAATAACATAATAAAGTACATAGAGTACATTAAAAACAAACAAAAATAAAATAAATAAAAAGATAAAAACTATTAAAAAGACAAAATTAAAAAAGCATAATAATAACTGGATAAAATACAATAAAAGGACAAAACTGAACAAAAATAAAACAAAAAATAAAAAAATATATTAAAAAAACTAGATTGAATATATTAAAAATACAGAATTAAATAAATATGGAATAACATGATAAAAAGTATATTAAACAAATGAGACAGAATATAATAAAAACTAAATAAAAACTAAAATAAAATAATAAAAAATAGATTTAAAAACTACACAGATATATTAAAAATGAAAAAAAAACAGTGGGATAAAACACATTAAAAAGACTAAATTTAACAAAAATAAAATAACAATAAAAAATTAGATGTAAAAAAACTAGACAGAATATATTAAAAAGACAAAATTTAAAAAGCATTATAAAAACTGGATAATAAAACACACTTTAAAGGACAAAATTAAACGAAAAAAACTAAAATAATGAAATCTATAGTTTACTAATACTTAAAAACTACTGAATTAAACAAACATGAAATAACATAATAAAAACTATATTTAAAATTAAATTAAACCTAAACAAAACTCGAATAAAAAAAAAAATTGATTAAAAAAAATCCATAAAATATATTAAAAATGCAAAATTTAAAAAAACAATAAAAACAAGATAAAATATATCAAAAAGGCGAAATTTTATGAAAATAAAATACACAATAATTAAAAAGAAAAAAGAATATATCAAAAAGTCAAAATATAAAAAACACAAATTAAAAAACTAAATAATGACATCATGAAAGTCAGATTAAAAAATACGAAAATAAAAATGAAGATAATTAAAATAACTTTATCAAAAATAGATTCATAACAAATTAGATATAATACAATAAAAAATAAAAATATGTATGTATGTATGTAACTGGATCAAATACATTAAAAAGATAAAATTGAACAAAAAATTTAAAATATACATAAAAAAATAGACTTTTAAAAAACAGATAGAATATATTAAAAATAACATAATCAAAAGAGGAACAGATGTTTTCTCAACGGATGTAAATGTCGGTTGGTTCAACGATTCAATCCAGACGTTTTATTGAAGCTACAGTTCTTCAAATGTCCACTAGGGGCTGGATATTTGTGGCCTCAGTCCCCATAGACCTCCATGTTAAAATGTCCAACTTTACACCAGAAGTAAACATGTTTACAGCCTGGTACCAAGTCAGATTGTGGTCTCTTTTAATATAATAAATAATAATATAATAACAAATGTATATGATGAACAAAACTGGAGACGTTTCATCCATCCACAAAGACATTTATTCAAGTTTAAAAAAAATGGACATTGCACTGTAGATAACGTATGTTGCACAATAAATACCGTTGCACCAGTAGACAGATAAATTGCACTCTTGCACGATGAACAGGCTGCTATGTTTCTGGATATTCCAACTGTAGTGGACCATATTTTTGGCGTGGAAACGTACAGTCAGCAACTACTGGATTATAAAATGTGCAAGCAGGTTAAAAAAAAAGAGGCCAAAACTGATGAAAAAGCACCACCAAAAGGTCAGCTAACCCGACATATTCACCTTTAGATTCCTTAAAAAGTGTAATGAACTCTGAGTGATGAGATCAGTGAAGATCCTAATCTACAATCTTCGTTCAGTTTGCTCATTAAAGATCAATAAACTCAGACAAACATCCCTCAATGATTGATCTGGCCAAGAAACACATGATCTCACTTTAAATCCAGCCTCCCTGTGATGAAGAGTGAAATAAGTTCCCTTCAAAACCTCCCTGAACAGAGATAAATAATCACAGCCTGACCTCTGAGACCTCCTATCTCACTCCGGGGAGATCCGTGACACGACAACTTCTATTAATAATTGGATTTTCTTCCACCTGAAGCAGTTTCAAAGCCTGTTTGTTGACCTGTCGGCTCCACGCTGTGGTCCGAGGATCATCGGGGGGATGATCGCTGCTCTAATGACCACAGATCACCTGCCGCCATCGGCCTCTCGCCTCTAAATGAAACCCAGCGGCGATCCCAGCGGGAGGTGGAGGCGACGGGCCAAGAGAACTTTCACCGGCTGACCTGAAGACTCAAGAATGTGGCTGCAGCTGGAGAGGCTTCGGCTAACGGAACAAACTGTGCTTCACAAGATGATGTAAAAAAAAGAGGGAGGAGGAAATGGAGAAGGTGTGGACAGACATGGCATCAGGATGGATCATGAGGAAGGTTGTAATAGTCTGTAAAAACTAAGGGTGGAACAACACACCAAACTGAATCGTTCGGTAAGAAAACTTTAAGGCTACTAAGAACAGCCAATGTACAGAATAGTTTTAATTGAGAACCTCGTAGTTCCAACAGTTGAGGTGGACATTCTCCAACTCATAGTTACACAGTATAGCGGAACTAAAAACAAGTAGGAGTTTCCAGGGGAACACAGGATGTGACGGACCGTTTATTCTCCTTCTGTGACGTATGGCTAGCTAATGGGATGCTAATGCTAACAGCTGGAAGACGCTCCGCCGTGGTTAAAACCACCCGTCTGGGATCACTTGGGTTTAAAGTATGAAAAAGGAGTAAAACAAGTGGACCAGACCAAAGCTGTAAGGAGCTCCAAACGTGGAGAAAGTATGGTGTTTATTATTGGTCATAACTCTGGTTTTACTTGGCCGATCGACACGATTCAAAGACTGGTAGATAGTTAGAAATCCACACTTTGGACACAAGTTGAAATGGAGACTCAGCGAGGCGTCTTGCTGCTACGTCGTCTTAAATCGGTCATGTCATTTTGACGCACGGCACGTCCATCGACTTTAGAGGGTTCAGTACTAAACCGAACCATGACTTTCGGTACCGTCTCTTACGGTAGCGTTGCTGTCCTCCATTATACCTGTACTAACTGTTGTTGGGCCGATTCATTTCCACTCCAGTCTCCCTCATTCATGTGATAAACGCCACCGTGTGGAGACATGAAGTAGTGACACTGGGGAATGTGGCAACTGGCAGGGTTTAGAGCGCCTTATTATATTAATTAGAGTGTTGATATTTAGCACCAGCGTATCGATACTCATATCGCACGAGGAGGGACGACAACATATCGCTGTATCGATATTTGTCCGACCCCTAACCACGAAACGTCGTAACGTGAGACCGTCGTAAACCGAGGACCTCCTGTAGTAGATTATCTATAATAACTGAAGCCCCATTTTTTCCAGTCCAGTGGACACTTGGAAAAATGTGCCGCCCTCCCTTTTTTTAAAATTTTTGAAAGACAACACTTAATAAAACCCATGTCTGATTTTCCTCTACTTGTAGTCATGGTTGTTCTGTTTCCATTGAGGTGCAGGACTTCATATTGTCGTGAAAAATGAACCCACAGTGAGTAAAAACGCAACAGGAGCAACAACCAGGCAGAAGCTGCTTTGGGTTTTGAATGCATTCTCCATTTCTGCAACTTCTTATTGCCACAGCTGTTGGTTTTTGATCACCTCCTGAGCATCCAGAGGTTTTAAAACATTTGATCTTCCACTTTATAGCACGTGAGAACACAGATGTGGCAGTGTTTCGACAGAGGGCAGCCTGGCCGAAGACTCCACTGTGTCTGATGAACATTACAGGGATGTTTTAGATGGCAGCCGTTCCTTCGGCCAACAGGACCGGCGTTTTTCCCTCGACACGGCCATAAACACAACTCGGCTGTCTCCTAGCAGCCAGAACGAACACACAGCGACGCCACGGTTGATGATTATACAAAGGCGTCTCTGGCAGTTATTAATAGCCTCCAACATCCACCGTGCCTTCAACAAGCAGCAGCAGCTATACGTGCACGAACCAGCGATCCGTCGTCATGAACTTCTCGGAGGGTTTGCTCTATTCTTGCATAATAATGCCCATAAGTCCGTGAGGGAGGGGGAGGCTTCGTCAGGATTCATGGTGCAGCTCAGCACAGCGCCGGGCTGCGGGCCAAAACATTAGGAGAATTACAACTCGGAGGGGGAAAAACAGCAGAAATATTTCACCGGCCCTCGACTTGCACTGTGTCCACTGCAGAAAAACAGCCCTCAGCAGCTCCCTAAAGCCTGGGAACACCGTCGAGCCTCTCGCTCACATTTACTGTGCAACAAACATTCTCATTCTGATTGCTTTCTTCGGCTTTAAGGGATGCAAACAGAGCTATAGAGTTGGAAAGTTAGCCGAATTAGCTGCTGATAGCTCCTGTTTGACAAATGGATGTACAGAAAAAAGGCAGGTCGATTAGTTTGACTCTGAAGAAAACCTATAAATATGATGATTCTCAGGCATGTGCTGCTGGTATAAATAGTGCCTTTTGTTCTGCGATCTTAAGAATTACAACTTGAAGGGGAAAAAAGCTGACAAATATTTTACTGCTGCTTGTCTTACACTGGGTCGACTGCAGAAAAGTAGCTCTCAGCAGAGTTTGTCCCTCCGTAATGTTGGAAAGAACACTCATGAGGCAAAAAACACTCCTATTTCATTTCATTTCTTTTGCTTTAGGGGATGCAAACAGACGTATAAAGCTGCCGTAGATCTCTCTAGCTTAGATTTTGGCTCCATTAACGTGAAAAGTCAGCCGAATTAGCTGCTAGGAGCTGCTTTTTAAAGGTCACATGTGCATGTACAGACAGCTGGTTCTCGAATAGTTTGACGCTCAAAGAAACCTAAAAACGTGATGATTCTTAAGCAAGTTCTGCACGTCAAAGAAGCGTCTTTTTTCTACGATATTGGAGAATTACAACTTTGAAAACATACTGCAGGAAAGCAGCTTTCAGCAGTGTTTGCTCTTCCATAATGTTAGAAAGAACATTCTCTGTGGAACAAACATTCCTATTTCTATTCTTTTTGTCCTTTATTTTGCTTTGAGGGATCTTAACAGGGATAAAAAGTTGCCGTGGATCTTTCTAGCTTAGATTTTGGCTCCATTAACATGAAAAGTTAGCCGAATTAGCTGCTAGTAGCTCCTTTTTGATGGGTGCACACGCATGTTCAGACAGTTAATACTCGATTAGTTTGACACTGAAGAAAACCTAAAAATGTGATGATTCTCAAGCAAGTTCTGCAGCTGAAATGAGTGTCTTTTTTCTACTATCTTGAAGAATTACAATTTGGAGAAGGAAAAAATGAGAGAAATCTTGTCTTACACTGTGTTTACTGCAGAAAAGTAGCTCTCAGCAGTGTTTGTTCCTCCATAACGTTGGAAAGAACATTCACAGTGCAACAAACATTCCTATTTCTGTTCATTTTTTTCTTTCTTTTGCTTTGAGGGATGTTAACAGGGACACAAAATCTTTGTAGCTTAAATTTTGGCTCCATTAACATGAAAAGTTAGCCGAATTAGCCACTAGTAGCTCCTCTTTGAAGGGCACACATGCATGTACAGACAGTTAATGCTCGATTAGTTTGACGCTGAAGTAAACCTAAAAACGTGATGATTCTCAAGCAAGCAGGGTTCTTGCACCATTTTAAAAGTCAAATTTAATGCTTTTTAAGACATTTTTAAGACCTCAACAAATATAATTTAAGACCCAAAAATGTCATAACAATTTCTGCGGTAGAAAATACTCCATTTATTTTATTTTAAACACAATCAAAGCTCACAGTTGGCATTTCCTTTTTTAAATTTTTTTCCCATTGTGATGCAGAATAAAGCCAACATTACACAAGTTGCATTTTCTGAAAACTTCTCGACACAGTCATGAAGAAGTGCAACATGAATTTTTGTAGTTTTGTTCATGCTCTCGTCAAACATGATAGTGTTTGTCTTCTCACTGATGCTGTGTAATAGCTCCGATGCCATATTTAGTGATGTATGCCGTTTTATTTTCCCCACAGGTGAACAACTTGGCAAGCTGGGAATCGGGGAACATGGCAGCAAAGACGCCACTTATGTCTTCGTTAGATTTAAATGAACTGTGCCTCACAACAGTCTGGAGTACCCACAGTACCTCTGCCTTTTGGGTCTCTGGTGGTGAAATGAAGCTCGTCATAGCCGACTGAGAGGTGGCGTCTGAACTAACGTTTGGTTGTGCTGGAAGCAACGCAGGGATTAGCCTGGTCCCGCTAGCTGCTGCTGCTACATACCACTGGTGTTTTTCTCCTCTCATGTGCGACTCGACGACTTTGAGCCCCACAGTCCCTAAAAAAGTCTTTTTGCAGAATTTGCGCATGACGTTGTTGTTGTTGTTTTCAGCAGGGGCCAACCACCTCTTAAATAAACCATCTTCCATCCATTTTTAATTGAATTTACACTTCCCTATCTTTCAGCATCTTTCCGCTCACCTCGACAACCGCGAATGGCGACACATCACGCAGCCCGACGCTGTACCGTATAACATCTATTAATCGCTAAGTCTCCTATTTACTGCACAGTGAGTTAATGAAACAAATACAAACTATTAGAAGTTTTACGGCGGGCCACAGTACTTTCCCATCGCCATTAAATCCACCGTCTGGAAATTCAATACCGACAGCAAATTTATGGTAAATTTAGGACAATTTAAGACCTTAATTACCTGGATTTTAATTTTTAAGACTTCTTAAGGAACCGCGGGAACCCTGGCAAGTTCTGCAGGTACAAGAAGCATTTGTTTTCTACGATCTTGAAAAACTACAACTTGAACAAGAAAAAATAAGAGAAATGTTGTATTTCGCTGTGTCTACTGCAGAAAATCAGCTCTTACCAATGCTACCAATGCTACCAACGCTCCGCTGCAATGCTGGAAAGAACATTCTCTGTGCAACAAATATTCCCATTTCTATTTTTTTCTTTTATTTTGCTAAGAGGGATTTAAACAGAGGTATAAAGTTGCCTTAGTTTTTTTTTAACTTACATTTTGGCTCCAATAAGATATAAAGTTAGCCGAATTAACTGCTAGTAGCTCCTCTTTGAAGGGCACACATGCATGTACAGACAGCTGGTACTCAAATAGTTTGACGCTGAAGAAAACCTAAAAACGTGATGATTCTCAAGCAAGTTCTGCAGGTGTAGGAAGCGCCTCAGCAGTGTTTGTTCCTCCATAATGCTGGAAAGAACATTCACTGTGCAACAAACACTCCTACTTCTGTTGATGTTTTTCTTTCTTTTGCTTCAGGGGATGTAAACAGAGGTATGAAGTTGCCGTCTCAAGTAAGTTCTGCAAGTGTAAAAAGCATTTTTCCATGATCATTTATGCACCATCCTCAGAAAGGCTAATATTCTCGAGTTGTTTCCTGGTTTTAGATCACCAGAAGTCAGGTTTTTGTCACCTTATGTGCAGCTTGCAGGGTGAAAACTGCTAGTTTCTGCAGAATAAAGAGGTTTATTGCAGCTAAATGTGTGAATTTAATGCTCCACATGTGAATCTGAGCCTCCCATCATGCAGCACGTGACTCCTCGGCTTCTCTCCAGGTTGATTTTTGCTGTCTGGTTAAAGCGCTGTGAGTCCGGTCCGAGCGGTGGGAAGTGAAGCAGACTTTCCTTATGGAGCCGCTCAGCGCCTGCAGCAGCATAACCCTGTATGGTCATGGGACTGCTTCTGCAACGGGGAGCCGGCTGCAGACTATTTATCTGTATCTGTGTGTGTTTGAGGCTCTGGTGGAGGGAAAATGCCGCAGTGGCACCATAAATGGGAGTCGCGGGGCAGCATCCTCGCTCCTCCTGCATTCCTCTTCATATTAAGGCTTACTTCTTCATACTGAGCTGCAGGGATATTTGCATGCAGACTGGCTTTAGAGCTCATAAACCACACATTCTGAGCATGTTGGATAAATTAGCTTGTGTAAAATCATCCCAGTGGTTACCATGGCTTCAATTTAGCACGCTCAGGTTTGCAGAAATGTCCACATACCTCATTAACTATATGAGCAGCCACCTTTCTTTCTTTAATTAATCAGATGTTACCCATGAGGTGACATTAACTGCAGACAGATTTGAAAAACCTTAAACCCTTGTTTGGTTTTTGTGCAGCTACACTGAAAATGCATCAAAATTTACGTTCTAATCTTCTGAGCTCCAGGCAGTTTATGGGCGTTTTTATGCTCCTGTCACATTTTAATTTACCGTGAACTTATTAACACTACTGTATGAAATCCCACAGCTCTATGGAAACAGAACAGCCGTGAAGGAGAGAGAACTCAGAAATGTCTCATGTGCAGTATGACAGTTAGAATGACATAAATCATAAAACAAGGAAAAATTAAAGTGAAAGTTCTTTGATTAAATATTTTACAAAAATTCTAAAAACTGGCCACAACATGTGACATTCTTCCAAACGTCCACAGGCGTTAGAAATACGAAAAAATAGTGGCTTCACATGCTAAAGATAACTTAATATATAACAGGGGTGTAACAATGCACCGAACCGTTCAGTGCAGAGGTGCACCACGGTACGAACATTTTAAGACTACTAAGAATGTCCAATGTACAGAACTGTTTAAATAGTGAACCTCATAGTGCCTGCAGTTGTTGTGGACCTTCTCCATCTCACAGTTACACAGTATTGTGGAATTAAAAACAAGTAGGAGTTTCCAGGGGAACACAGGATGTGATGGACCATTTTTATCTCCTTCTGTGACGTATGGCTAATGCTAATGGGATGCTAATGCTAACAGCTAGAAGACGCTCCGCCGTGGTTAAAACCACCCGTCTGGGATCACTTGGGTTTCCTGGTAAAGTATGAAAAAGGAGCAAAACAAGTGGACCAGACCAAAGCTGTAAGGAGCTCCAAACGTGGAGAAAGTATGGTGTTTATTATCTGTCATAACTCTGGTTTTACTTGGCCGATCAACACGATTCAAAGACTGGTAGATAGTTAGAAATCCACACTTTGGACACAAGTTGAAACAAGACTCAGTGAGGCGTCTTGCTGCTACATCATCTTAAATCAGTCATGTCATTTTGATGCACCAGCACGTCCAGGAAGTTTCATACTGAATCGAATATATCTCAGCATTGTGTAAACACTGCCTGCAGTTCAGCTGAAAATTCTCTGAATTTTTGTCATGAGGCTGTTGGTCACAGCTGAGTCACTGCTAGCTTATTAGTTGCGTTTAGGATCGTAGAATTTTTCATTTTTTACAGATTCTGGTTCAAGCAAATGGTTCATTTTTGGTGAATTTTTAAATTAGACAAGTAGAATGAAGCGATTTGGATGAAAAATCCAGATTTTAAGCTCAGATTTGGTTGATTTTTCCAACAAAGCTGCAGGTCACAGAGGAGTTGTTCACGGACCGTCTGAAAGTTGGAAATCCATTGTTTTGTTCTGTTTTTACAGCTTCCTGGTCTGGTAAATGTTATAACTTTGGCGATTTATAAAAAACAGCATGTCTTTCAAACCTACTGGTGGGTTTTGGGGTTCAGAGGGTAATTTTTTTTGTTGTTTTATGTATGTATCTTGCAGCTTTCGTCTAACCAAAAAATTAGTTTTAAGGTTTAGACAGACTGCTAGCTTCTCTTTATATGTGCATTTTGCTTTTATAAAGTGATTCCCACAGTGGTGGAAACAAGTCCTCAGTGTAAATGACATCTGTGGTCGGCTGCACTCAGAGCTACTGTTATAGAAACTGCAGGCTTTTAAAGTATGAGAGCTCTCGACATCATAATAAAACAAAAAGGTGCTTCAGACACTGTGCAGGGTTTCAACAACAGACCACAGCAGCACCTGACGAGAAAAGACACGAGCTGTTCTAAAAGGTGCACCACCAGAAAAGGCAAAACCACAGAAAGTGTTCATGAGCAGAGAGCTTCAGTATCTGTTGTCCTACCAGCTGCTAAATACACCGAAAAAGCAGCTAATAAAACCATGTTTATCACAGCACTCTTGAGTTTCCAATGACTTCTGTGACTTTGAACCAGAAGCTGCTGGAACACAGATGTCAGTGTCCACAGGGTTGGACATCAACATGAGCTGAGAGGCTCCATGAAGAAGGAAGTTCTTCCTCCAGAAGCAGAACCTTGAAGCTCCACTGATCACATGGACAAAGAAAAGGCCTTCTGGAGGAAAGTTCTGAGGTCAGATGGAACAAAGACTGGAGGAGAGAAGGTGAGGGGTCCGTGTACGTCGTGGCCATTCGTTTTCTTATTTTGAGATTTCAAAATAAAACCGAAAAATAAACCGTTTCCCTTTTTTTCAGTGATAATACAAAATAAAAAACGGAAAACAGGCCCTAATTCATCATCCATTATCCATTACCCAATTTAATTAGATGTGTTTGCAAATGGAAATTAAAATTAAAATACACCTGTGGAAAACTTATTTCTCTATTTCCTGTTGCTTTTGGACCCAGCCTATGCTAACTAAATGATTTTTAACCCTGGTAATGAAATAAAAATCCCTCAAAGATATTGAACTCTCCGCTACACTAATGTACGGCGGAAAACACCAACATACAATACACATTGTTCACTATTTCACAGTGGACTTTTCACCAGTGTGGGGTTTATTTGTCCCTTTGGAGGGACCTTGTGGTGTCACTAGCTCTGCCGCTAGCGCTAAATCGCTAGCGTTCGGCTGCTTTTTGGGACGTTTTTGGGGAGGTTTGGAGGTTTTCTGTTACTTTAGCTGGTGAAAAGTCCACTGTGAAATAGTGAACAATGTGTTCCAAGCAACGTTTGGACCCCACAGTGGGTCTTCATCAGGCCACGGCACACAGCAAGGTCTGCTAACAGTGAGCTAACACTGGAGCTTTAGATACCAGATCCTTCCTCATCAGAAGTCAGACGGGTCACGGAGCCGAAACCAACAGGAAATAAGGAAATAAGTACACAGACCTACCGTGAGGCCTTCAACCCCAACAACACCAGACCTACCATCCAGCATGGAGGTGGCAGCATCATGCTCTGTGGAACTGAAGCTTCACACAAAGTCAATGGAACAATGAAGGAGGAGGATTAGAACCTAAAACCATCATCAGAAGGTTGATCTTGGATGTTTCAACAAGACAATGAGCCCAAAACACATCAAAGTGGTAAAGAAATGGTTCCTTCAGGCTGGAATGAAGGTTTTAGACTGGTCCCCCCAAAAGTCCTGACTTACACCATCAAGAACCTGATGAAGAAACCAGTCTGAGTCAGCTGGACTGAACCAGTTCTGTCCAGAAGAGTCAAAGCGAAACCAGAAGCTTGTAGATGGAAAACAGAAGAACTGGACAATGGACAAACATCATCACTTCTATTTTTGACCCAGCAGATTTCGTGATATTTCCAGACGACCTAAAATAAATCTACGAAAAACCAAAATGCATGACTGTTTCTTGATAGATGTGTTTCAATGATTCCATCAATATTTGGTGCCTCCAAAATACAAATGGTCTTCAGTCGATGCTTTTCACTCCTCATTTTGAAACTAAATCGTCAGAGGACTAAAGGTTAAGTTGCCATGAGCTCTACGTAAACAACTCGTGTCCTCTGACCACCTCAGTGATCGGCCAACGTGTCCGGACACGCTGCGGAGCCTCGATCCATCCAGTTTACATTCTGCTCCCGTGGCGACAAACCAGCACAAGGTTAATGAGAGCTGCTCCGGCCGAGATCGATGGAGGCGACGCAGCCGGACAGAAGGACGGGCGGAGGGCAAATCCACGGGCTGGTATTTTAAAATGCGCTCAGTCACAGTCATGTTGCTGCTGCAGGACGAGTCACGGGGAAGTCATCGTCAGGTGGTGGTGATTGTCCGTCTGAGGCCACATTTACACACTGAGAACATGTGCTTCAACGTCACTGACAGGATCCTCATTCAGTCCTGCATGTAGCAGACCACTGTGTCTCCATTTAAATAAGATTTGCATGAAATAAATCTCCAAACCTTTCTTTCTGCTGGTCTGTATTAGCAACGGCTCATTAAAAATTAAAGATAATTACCAACAGACTGAAATTAAACATGTTGTCGTGACAAATTCTCCAGCTATGTTACCCAGGATTAAAGGAAGTCGATTAATAAACGGCAAAGTAATGACGTGTGAACGTACAAACGACAGAAACTAAACACAAACCTTCAGGTTGAAGCTACAAAAATACTGAGTGCAATTTCTTCACAGTCTGCAGCACAGTTTAGTTGCTGAGGATGGAGAAGGGGAAGTCTTTTTGTCTTCTCTTTTCCATTTATTTCTATTTTTACTTCCTATTATTTGCATTTTTATTCATTTTAATGGTCCTCATGTGCTCCTGTGCTTATTTAAAGTAGAAATAAGGTTGTGTTCTTAAGGATTCCACTTTAATTTATCATTTAAAATATATAATTAAATTAAAATCTTCAACTATTATTGCAAATTTCTATGAAACAATGACATTTTTGCTGATTAAAATACGGTAAAAATAGTTTAATTTTACATTCAAACCTAACCATTTGTTAGAATACAGATGTGGAGACATTATTTTCAGTTTCAACCTGTTGTATTTCTTATATTTTCCACAGTCAACATGTAAATTAACACTATTTGTCAGTGATTTTATAAAATATCACCTGTCATTTAACGAAACACTGTAAATCTGTAAAATAACAGTTTAAAAAAAAGATGTACCATTTTTCTAAATCCCTGGTACACTCAGTTTTTCTTTAAAAAAAGCAGCAAATATTTGTAAAATAATACTTTTACTGGTTTAAATGCAGTATCAGTGGTTCAGTTTTGCAGTTAAATATTTTAAGATATATAAGAATAAATTACAATCTGTAAAAATAAATGAGACGTGTTATTGATGTGGACGTTATTCACATTGTTGGTATTTTCTTTAGCATTAACATGTAAATTAACACTTTCTCTCTGTGATTTTACTGTTTATTAGTTATACATTTATACAACATCTCTAAAATTCTAGTAAACTGTTTTAAATTCCAGTTAAAGACCTTTAATTTTTCCTTTTTTTTACAGTGTAACCTCACAGCTGGGTGGTTGCCCTCCTCCAGTCTTACCTTGCCTCTTCATGGCAGCCTTGGCGTGGCCCACGGCCTCCCAGGGACTCGGGATGTCCAGGAAGACGGCGTCGGCCACCCCGCTCACTCCGAACCCGTCCTTGCAGACGTCCTGGTTCCGGACGGTGACCAGGTGGTCCACTCGGTGCTCCGCGAACTCCTCCTGGACCTTCTCGGCCCGCTGCTGGTGGAACTCCACCGTGTGAAGGTGGCCCGTGGGGGCGATGGTCCGCAGGATGGCGTGGGACAGGGAGCCGCTGCCGGTACCTGGAGACACCAAGGATGGAGGCAGAAGATTAAAATCTGAGAAGATGATGAAGATTTAAATCTGTAAAAGTACCTGGTGATGACACAAAACAGGTGTCAGAGTGTTTATCGTGTGACTGTTGGTGGCAGCTGAACGGATAAAGGCTTCATGGTGATGCAGAGAAGCAAAAGAAAAGAAACCTGGAGCCTTTTCTGCCCCTTTTCCACCAAGAAGAACCAGGTCTAGTTCTGGTGCTTAGTTGGTTCTAATCTGGTTCCTCCTAAGAACCTGTTTGCTCTTCCATTGGCAAGGAGTCAAGTTGGAGCCATTGTGTCACCATAAAACCACTACGCTAGCATCCATTACATAGCAGTTAAACAAAAGCAGTAAGTTGAGGATAACATCTATGTTTATCTCTATAGATGGCGGTGCGCACGACTATTCGAATATTGAAGACCAGCCCTACTGTGGGACTAATAAAGACTTGTCCAATCAGAAAAACACAGCATGTACAGACATAATCTATGAAAACAGTGATGTAGCTTATTTTTGTAATGACATATTAAGAGAATACCATAAAAACAGTCGGGTAACTGATACTGCACCTCTGAATACTGCACATTGTTGAACATTTAGGAAAATGTAGTGACTTAAAGTAAGTAGATAAAAGGTGTAGTTGTGTGTAAAAGTATGTACAAGTGCAGTATTTAAATAAAAGGTGCACATGAGAAAAAGCTGCATTAGGCAGAAGATGCAAAAAGTATTTATATTTGGGAGTAAATCGAAGGAAACGTGAATGCAGTAGGAATACACAACTAATCCTACTGTATTCCTCTAAACCAGTGGTTCTCATCTGGTCCAGCCTCAGGACCCACTATGTCTCTATTAATAACGGTCGGGACCCAAATTGTTGAAGTTTGCTGTTCCTGTTAACAAATTAAGGTTTATCTGGGTGTAGTCTCAACGCATTTTGTTACAGCTTTGGAAAATTCTGGCTTATTTTTTGCTAATTTTAGGATATTTGGACACTTTTGCCAAGTTTTGGGCATACTTTGGCCAATTTTGACAGATTTTGAGCACATTTTGGTTCATTTCTTAACACATTTTAGCATCAATTAACCCATTAAGCTGTCAGAGTCAAATCTACAGGTTAACAGTGGGCAACTCCTGGTGTCACCACCACTAAATATCCTGCTACTGAAAGCAAACTGTGTCATAAGAAACACATCCTTTAAAATAAAAGACGTTATACCTCTATTTTTGGGGGGGGCATGCTTCTGTGACCCTCTAAAAATGGCTTTGTGACCCACTTTTGGGTCCCGACCCACCAGTTGAGAACCACTGCTCTAAACGACCAGTCAGGACTCAGATTTGGGTTTAATAAAGGGTCAGATTGTGGTCGACTGTGTTCTGTCTTACAAAAGGACAGTAAAATCTTCCCTCCTCCATCCTGAGTCGCTCTGAGAAGCTCACAGCTGCTGCTACGACAACAACAACAACAACAACACACCCACATTCTCACACCGACCCGCTCGGCTCTCCGGCCGTTAAGTGGATGCCACATTTCCGAGTGGCTCCTTTCTCCGCCCTGAAGCCGTCCGGTCGGTGCCGCCAGCAGACGCCCTGACGTACGGCCCGTCAGAGGGGCGACTGAAGAAGGCGGAGAGGCCAGAACATCCCATCCTCCTCCTGACATTACATCACTGCCGCCTTTGTTAGCGCCGCGACAAAGAGGACAGTGTTACCCGACAGCAGCACTTTGACTGAAACCCTCACAGGCCGGATGGCGTTGGGCTGCGAACAGAGAGGAGTCGACGGGAAACTGAGGATGGAATCTGAAGCTAGAAGCAGGAAACACAGTTCAATTAAGAGGCTAAAGAACCAGGAGCTCTTAGATGTGCTTTTGGCTCAAATCATTTCCTGATAATGACGACTGTGTTATCTTCAGGGTAGAAGGACTAACTGTTGCTGTACTGGAAGTCCTGATTAAATGAACAGACGTTAAACTCTGTGTTGGTTTTGTTGAGTCAGTTCTAAGATGGTATCGTCTGTGTTTTATTTCAATCCCTCCATCAGCAAAGTTTAGCTTCGTGTCTCATTTGTCGTCTCTAAATCGACATAATTCCCCTGATGTGTTTGGCAGACGTCAGGGACATTTGGCGGTGGGTTAGACTTTGACCCAATAAACACGGGATTTACAGGCGATAATAAACATCGCACCGGTACAATGAACAGACGATGAGTTTTACAGCGAGTGTAGCTTTATTTAAACTAGATAAAGGTGTTTTAATCCTCTGCCAAGCATTACACCATGTATCAGAGCCAGGGGTTGTAAAGACGGGAAAAAATCATTACATTTTAAACTTTCCTACAGTCTTTAGTCTTTGAACTACTCATCTGTGGTCTAACATTTAAATATTAACCAAAAATAAACCACCTGCACTACATCCTGCGCCGTTCCACTGGAAAATGTACCCAAATCTGATATTTAAAATCACATTTCATCAAAATCCCGTTGCTCTGCATGTCTTGTAAATAATATCTGATAACATCATGTCATAATTTATGTCAACTGCAAATAAATCAGGCCAAAATTGTAAATAATTTTAAAAATGTGTAGTTTTCCACATGGTAATTTGGTCATTAAGTTACACCATTATTATTGTAGTTAAATCAGCAAAAGTGTTGTTATTTTCCAAATATCTGCATTAACTTGAAAGAAAAATATATAAATTAAGAACTGGAAAATGGTAGACAATTTTTTAAACTGCAATTTTACAGATTTTTTTCTGTCTTGTCAGTAAAATCACAGAAAACAGGTATTAATTTATATGTTGACAAAAAACCCCAAAACAATCAACAAAAAAAAATAATGTCCACATTAAACATCTGTATTTTTACAAACACTACTTTGTCCTTTAACAGTGTTTGGCTGCAAAATTACAAGAGTTTTACTGAATTTAAATCAGCAAAATATTGTGATTTTACAGATATGTGATATTAGTTATTAAAAGACTGTTTTGTTTTGTTAAATTATAGATATCTAGTGAAATCACAGAAAAAGATCAGGTCAAAAATCTGTTTTTTAAAGTCAGATAGTCAGTTGTTCTTCTACAATGTGAGGCCATGAAATAAAAACTGTTTTACTGTATTTAAAAAAAAGCTAAAAATATAATTATTTTATAGAAATTTACTGATATTTTCATAATTTTACTTTTTTTAACGTTACAGTTTTTAACATGTCACCCTTGCTGCCAGATCCTCATCATATTTATTTGTAAACACATTTTTTAAAAGCGTGTTTGTGTCATTTACAGGCTGCAGCACAGTTTATTTCAAGTTAGGGGTGTTCTAATGCAACACTCAGCGTAGGTTATCGGCTTAATATAAAAAAGATGAGATAAAACTGAAACTGAAGGAGGAACATCAGCCGAACCAGCTTCCTGCAGTCGACATGTCATCCGTGATTTGACACTACAGAGGAAAATAGGGAAATATCACAGAAGAGATTTTAGGGTTGTACGTGCAGGACGCCACAAAAACTGTGACCAACCCTCTCCAGAGTGAAAAGGAGAAGCTCCGAGGCTCATCCTGAGTAGCGGTGAGTCATGTTGTGATTCAGCGTTGGGATCTGAGCGCTGACCTTTACTGCAACGTGTTCACTGAGCTCAAGTATGTGCATTTAGTGGTTTATTAGTTCTGTAGCTTCGGGATCTGTTCCCACCGAGGCAGGGCTGGTTTGGAGCTGGTGCCTAAAAACACTTTGCCTGTCGAAAACCAAGAGTCACGTACGTTAAGGGACGACAAGGCCGACTACAGCTTGGTGACATGTCTGAAAAATCCCAGCCAGATCCAGAGAGAAAGAACAAACAAAGCTACATTAAGGATGCAAAATCAAAGCCAACCCACGACCCTTATCAGCGCTTCTAATCGGCCTCGGACAACAAGACGTCCAGCCAGAGAGCGGCGGCTGTACGAGAGGAAGCGGTGAAGAAGGCGGTTGGGAGGTCAGCGGGTCGTTTCTGCTTTCGGTTCCTTTATCGGGCACAACATGGCGGCCGGCCGGGTGAGAAGCAAAACCAGAACGGAGGTCAAGCACCGAACTTACCAGCAGATAATTTAGAAAGTGAAAGCAACTCTAATGTTCCTCCATCATGAACCAGCTGTGGTTTCTGGATCAGAGCAGCTTCACCGATGACTGCAGCTGTTCAGAGTGACTGTTGATGTGGTGTAAAGTTTGACAGCTAACACTCAGGATGACATGAATCAAGGACGACTAATTTCCCAGTCGATTAAACAGAAATTCTAATTGAGTCAACCGATCTAGGAGCAAGAAAACACTCACAAAACAGTCGAAATTGAGCAGAACTTAATCACAGTTCAATAAAATATCTTGTGTAGCTTTTTACGAGCCGTTTCAAACCATTATCCACAATCTTAAACAGCTAAATCACATTTTAAGTGCTACTGAAATGCGTGGAACTTCCCCTCTTGCATATGGACGAGGTACATTATGCTACAAAACATTACGAGTCACTAAAGTTTTACTTGCATTTAAAATACCTTCAAGATTAACGTCCATATTCCTGTGCTGAATGATCTTACACAATGCTCCATACAATGTTATTTTAATTTTCTAGATCAAAATACTGACTAGCGTTGGTTTTAGCTTGCCTTTTTGAGAAGACGGACATCGTGCATCAGCTGTAGTACCCGGTTGTTCCACCAGGTGGAGCCTATCACTGTTTAATACCGTAGAGGCCAGAGGAGGCGTCACTCAGGCCCCATCCACAGGAAGACGAGCCCAGACCTAAACGCACAAATAGTCCATCTAACCCGTGTATCGTCCACACCAAGCCGCGTTTTGGGGGTCTGAAAATGATCATTTCTGAACTTAAATCCAAGAGTGGAAAGATCTGAAAATGCCGTTTACGTGGCACCGTTGTTACGCCATATCGGCTTCTTTTTCTGACACACTTCCGTCATAGCTCCACCTCTCGATAGATGCGCCAAACTCAGCAAACAACGACAACAATGGCGCCGTATAGTGCTGCGTATGTACTGCTGAAGCTAGTCACCCTATTATCACTATCACAGCAAAATATAATTCTTCTGCATTATCATCGCTACATCGTATACAGATTTCTTCATGCCTAAAGTCCCACCGCCAGTTTCTGCTTGTTTCCGTTACGGCGTCATAGCGCCACCAACAGGCCTGGTGTGTGTTTTACATCGTTTTCAGGCGTATCAAGTGAATTCGTGTTTCCTGAAACAGCTCCGTCTTTGTGAAGAACGTTTCTGAAACGACAAGCGTTTTGACTTTGTGCGGATGTGGCCTCAGACTACAGGAAGTTCATGTTCGCAAGCAGAGAGCATTGTGGGGGTTTAGCTAGCAACGGGCACCATGACAAAGTCTTCCACGACGATTAATGACCTTCGTCTTTAAAGCAGCCCAGTGACATTTATTTAAACTGCTTTAGCACCTTATATCACGCACTCCTCGACAGAAACAGCATTGTAGCATAGAGTATTTATGTTACTGATGCACAGACTATTGTTTGATAACGCTGCTGATTACTGGTTAAGAAAATTTGCATCCCTAGTTCTGACATAGCAAACTTTTAACTTAGACGACATCACGAAACTTGTCTGACGCCAGCTGACATGAAAGATTAATTACAACTTTCCTGAAGACTTCTATCAAAGACGGACAAAGTTTTGCTTGTACCTTCTTATTTAGTAAACATCTAGCTTTGTTTCCATCTTCTTCTACTGTTTTTATTACAGCCGTGTAGTCTATAGCGCCATTTTCTGACAACACTACCCAGCTTAGTTTATTCTCTACAAAGAAATTAATGATAAGAAAACATGACTACTGTACAAACACCACTGGCTACTAGCATCTGTTCACTTCAAACATTTGCATTGCAGTATGAACCCTGCTGCAGCTGCTACTTAACTCATAGTTGGGCCACATCGAGGTTTGGTTGCCTTCCCCCTACAAAGGAACTGCTCCTGAATCAGTTTGTGATAAAGCCACTAAGAGCATTTCCTCTTAAGGGTGTGGGTTTATTGATTTTAGCTTGAGTGCTGTGTTCGTCTGAACTGAGCAGGCAGACGAGCAAAGTGCAGGTTTAAAGTTGCTGCTGTATCACCTGTGTATCATGTTGCCAACTAAACCAAACATATTCACTTCTGCAGCTTGGATCTTATCAATAACGTCATCTACACTGTATTGTGAAAAGTATTGGGACGTCTGCCTTTAATATGGAGTTGTTCCACCCTTTGCAGCTATAACAGCCTCGACTCTTCTAGGAAGGATTTCACAAGGTTTAGGAGTGTGTTCATGGGAATCTTTGACCATCTTCCAGAAGAGCATTTATGAGGTCAGGCACTGATGTTGGACCAGAAGGCCTGGCTCTCAGTCTCCACTCTAATTCATCCCAAAGGTGTTCTATCGGGTTCAGGTCAGGACTCTGTGCAGACCAGTCCAGTTCATCCACACCAGACTGGATCATCCATGTCTTTATTGACCTTACTTTGTGCACTGGTGGCAGCCATGTTGGAACAGGAAGGGGCCATCCCCAAACTGTTCCCACAAAGTTGGAAGCACGAAAGTGTCTTGGTTTGCTGAAGCATTAAGAGTTCCTTTCACTAGAACTAAGGGGCCAAGCCCAACCCCTGAACAACACCCCCACACCATAACCCCCCTTCCACCAAACTTTATACTTGGCACAATGCAGTCAGGAAGTACCGTTCTCCTGGCAACCACCAAACCCAGACTGGTCCATGGGATTGCCAGACAGAGAAGTGTGATTGGTCACTCCAGAGAACACGTGATGGAAGGTTTGGATGCAGCTGCTCGGCCACGGAAACCCATTCCATGAAGCTCTCTACCAGTGTTCTTCAGCTAATCTGAAGGCCACATCAGGTTTGGAGGTCTGTAGCCGTTGGTTCTGCAGAAAGCTGGTGATTTTTGAATCCAACATCCACTGATCCTGCGCTCTGATTTTACGTGGCCTACGACTTCACGGCTGAGTTTCTGTTGCTTCCAATTGCTTCCACTTTGTCATAATACCACTAACAGTTGACCGTGGAATATTAAGTGTTGAGGAAATTTCCAGGGCTGGTCCCGAATATTCGATTACTCGTTTGTTGTGGTGGTATTTGGATAATAATTTTGAGATTTGAATATTCATGCACGCCTCTCCCGGGCGCCGCTGTGTCTTGCCGAACGCCGCCGAGTGTTGCCGAGCGTTGCCGAGCATTGCCGAGGCTGGAGCACATCGTCGAACTCTGCCAAGTGTTGCCGAGGCTGCAGTACGTCGCCGAACGCTGCCGAGCGTTGCCAAGCATTGTCGAGGCTGTAGAACGTCGCCGAGTGGTGCTGAGCGCTGCCGAGCGCTGCCGAGGCTCTGGTATGCGGACCTGCCGACTCCGGTGTCATGCTCTGGTGTCTCTAGTGTATTGCTCTTCGGACCAGCCCTAGAAATTTCACCAATGGACTTATTGCACAGGTGGCTATCTATCTTGGTACCACGCTTGAATTCACTGAGCTGAGAGCGACCCATTGTTTCACTAATGTTTGTGGAAACAGTCTGCATGCCTAGGTGCTTGATTTTATACACCTGTGGCCATGGAAGTGACTGGAACACCTGAATTCAATTATTTGAAAAGAGTATCCCAATATTTACGGCAGTATAGTGTAAGTGACTCATTTAGCTGAAAAAGGCAGCAGCAGTTTGAAGTTCAATCACAACTTTAATCATCTAAATGTCGTTCCTCCTTCGGGCCTTCAGTGAATGTACTTCTGGACTTCTGAAGCTCTGAAACAGGTGTGAAAAAACACAAAAGCTGCGGTAAATAATTAACTCTGAAATATTTCAGAAGCACCGGCCTCCAAGGTGACTCCTTCAACAGGCTGGACGTGACGAAGTGAGAACAACATTATCGCCTCTAATCTCTGCATGTTTACACAGTTTGCTGACCAAAGGTTTCCAGCACACACTCCCTATTGAACAGCATGAGTCACCGCCGAAATGCTGATTAGCACCTCACGGACGTGTAATGAAACCCAAGTGTTGCTCTGTGGAGTTAATGAAACGGTGCATTCATTAAGGAATTTAATAAACCAGGCATTTATCTGCTTTATAAACCATTATTTCTGCAAGTTTATGTTTGTGTGCATCCAGTAATGTGATGCCGGTGCAGATAGTGCAGCCATCTCCATACCGCTGACTAAACAGACTTCCTACTGAAATCATTCATCACCCTGGAGACCCTCCAATCTCAGCTCGCACATACACACTTAGAGCGATCGATAACGTGAACATGCGCAGGGCTGGCAGCAGTAAAACATGATGTAGCGCTGCACCACCCGGCCAGGCCTGCTCTCCCATCCCCCATCAGCCCAAACACGCCGACACACTCCAAGTGATTGCAATCAGACAAATGGAGCTGAAGGAAAGATGGGAGGAAACGCCAGGGGAGCGCAAAAAGTGGACAAAAAATAGAGGATTACATAACGTCTGGATGTCGCATCTGTAGCAATCCCATGGTGTTCAATAGCAACAGCTGGGGTTCACTGGGTGAAAACATCTGGCAGAGACTCAAAGGTGTAAACATGGAGATTAGAATTAGGAGGTTTGAACATGGAGGCTGCAACAGAGCTGAGCACCACGTCCCCGGAGAGGCGTTCATATGAATCACTCGTGTTGGGTAATCTAATAAAACAGTGTCCAGAGAAAACTCAAAGATGTTTCACTTTCCTGCTTGAACATTACGTTTAAGAATGTCTTGGAGCTGGAGTTCGATGTTCTCAACCCTCTGAACCCCAAAATCTATTGGTAGGTCTAAAAATTGCAATAATTGAACCATTTATCAAGACAAAAAAAGGTTGGATTTTTAATTTTCCAACTGTCCTTAACCCCTTGATGCCTGAATTTATTTATAATTATATAAAAACAATAACTTTGTGTTTTTGATTTCAAGTTGATGTTAAATTAAGTGGAGATTGTTAATTTGTTTATAGCACATATAGTAGATATAAAGGTGTGATGCAACAGGCATTAATGGTAAATTTTTTTTAGCTGATGCCACAAATGCGATTCAAACTGGTCCTGAAAGAAACCAGTGCTTGCAAAAGGTTCCTAGGTATGTATTGAATACGCACGAACCAGCATTGGGGGAATGCATACACTATCACAGCTGCAGCGGTAAGTTGCAAATTTGCGACAACCGGCGTTAAGGGGTTAAACTTAGCGTGTCTGACGTGTGGTTCTGTCTGTAAAATTAACCAAATCTCAAATTCCAATTCCAACATTTCATTAAAATTACTTCATTCTACACTCTAAAGACACTCTAAATGTTTTGATCTCAATAAAAAGAGTCAACCAAATATGTTTAACCAATGAACTACATTAAGTTGGGGTGATTAGCCTGTCCTCTTACATCTGTGATATGTTCAAAAAATATAAACCCAGCAGGGCCCTCAGATCCAAGAACTCAGGTCAGCTAGTCCAGACCAGAGTCCAGACTAAACGTGGAGAAGCAGCATTTAGCTTTTATGCTGCAAAAAAGTGGAACAAACTGCCACTAGAGATTAAACTTTCACAAAATGTAGAAACTTTTAAAGCCAGGTTAAAAACATTTCTTTTCTCATGCGCCTATGCATGAAATCTGCACGGTATCTTTTAACTTATCTTGCTTTTAATCATTTTAATATAATTATTCTACATTATTTTAATTTTTGCAAGTCTTAATTTTGTTTTATTTCTCTTTCTGTAATGCTTTTAATGTTTTATGTAAAGCACTTTGAATTGTCTTGTACATGAAATGTGCTATACAAATAAATCTGCCTTGCCTTGCCTTGCAATCAACGGTACTTTAAACTGCCAAATACAGTGCATTTGGTAGCATAAACTAGGGGTGTAACAATACACCCAACCAAATCGTTTGGTACAGGCACTTTCGGTTCGTTACAGAGGTGTATTGCAATATGAAAATTCTAAGACTATCAAGAATGTCCAATGTACAGAACTGTTTTAACTGTGAACCTCGTAGTTCCCACAGTTGTGTTGGACCTTCTCCGTCTCACAGTTACTCAGTATTGTGGAATTAAAAACAAGTAAGAGTTTCCAGGGGAACACAGGATGTGACGGACCGTTTATTCTCCTTCTGTGACGTATGGCTAGCTAATGGGATGGCTAATGCTAACAGCTGGAAGACGCTCCGCCGTGGTTAAAACCACCCGTCTGGGATCACTTGGGTTTCCTGGTAAAGGATGAAAAAGGAGTAAAACAAGTGGACCAGACCAAAGCTGTAAGGAGCTCCAAACGTGGAGAAAGTATGGTGTTTATTATCTGTCATAACTCTGGTTTTACTTGGCCGATCAACACGATTCAAAGACTGGTAGATAGTTAGAAATCCACACTTTGGACACAAGTTGAAACAGAGACTCAGCGAGGCGTCTTGATGCTACGTCGTCTTAAATCAGTCATGTCATTTTCACACGCCTCCGTCAACTCCAGAGGGTTCTATACCAAACCGAAATGTGACTTCCGTACCGAGGTAGGTATGGAAACATGATTTTTGTGTACCGTAACACCCCTAGCATAAACCATACAAGTTTTTAAGGACTGTACTCAAAGTGGAGAAAAATGAAGTTATCAAGCCTATTTATTTAATTTACTTCAACCTGAATGATATATTAAATCAATTAACGCTCAGACTTCAGCTAACATTAGACACAACATTCAGTAGGTATAATAATACCGTCATCATATCAATACAACTCATTAGAACAATCATAGCATTAACTTAAAATCAGAATTTTTTTCTTGCAATCGCGGCTCCTGAAATTTCTCGCAAGAGTGTGGGTCTCGCTTAAAAATTCGACAAAATACCAGACTTCTCGGCTGAACTGCAGGCAGTGTTTAAACCAAGCAGAGAGGAGACGAGTATGGAGACAATTCAGAGACTGAGAGGAAAATAAAAGCTGCTGGATCAATAAAATAAATGCAGCATGGCTCAAAAGTGGTACACAGAGGGGGAAGTTGTTGGAGGATACATTCAGCATGGTGGAACATCTTTCTAGAGTTGATGTGCAGAGTAGAGTGATAGTTTAAAGAGATAGTAAATATGTAAAGAGTGTAATATCTGTATTATGTAGGGCAACCATTTTTTGAGTTTGAGTCATGGTTGTTGTGTTTCCATGGAGGTTCAGGAAAAATGAGCTCACAGTGAGGAAAAAAAGCGAGGACTAAATGTACATCCAGAAACTGTTGGGAGCTCAGAGGGTTCATGTTGGGTAATCTGATTAACACAGTGCCCAGAGGAAGCTCAGCTCAAAGTGATTATATTTCTCAGCTAACAACAGAACATTACGGGATTTCTTGGAGATGAAGGTCAGATTTCTCTCAACCTGCAGCGACGCACAAACCAGCTTCAAACTGAACGGAGCAAAGACAGAAGTGATGTTGACATTAGGGATTAATAAATCAACCTTGCATCCGTTTCATGCACATCTGGCTGAAGAGTTGTGGCTGCAGACGGAAAGGCTGCATAGCGACTCAGGTTTGCTAGCTTAGCCACAGCCTAGAGTCCATTCTTATAGTGATTGTGAGATGCTCTGAGGCTAAAAGGCCACTTCATGCTGCATCTGAATGTGTAGTCTGAAGCATCGCAGCTTAAAAATAAAGTCTGTTTTAAATCCCAGCATACTTGACGCCTTTTTTCCCCCATCCTTCCTAACTCAGGTCGCCGTGGCAGCAGGCACAGCAAGTCAGTCCAGATGTTGCTCTCCTCTGTGCAGTTTTCCAGCTCCTCCAGGGAGATCCTGAAGCGTTCCCAGGGCAGAGGAGCTGTATAATCTCTCCAGCATGTTTGGGGATCTGCCCGGGGATCTCCTACTGTGCCTGGAAAGCATCCAGTGGGACGTCTGAACTCCTCAACCTGTCTCTGTTGCTACGTGTCCACAGTGGTGCTTCTAGATATCAGGGGTCGCACAGATTCCCAGCGCTGGAGAAATGATTCCTGAGAAGTGGGCGGACTGAGCACGGGACTTCTGGAGATTTTAGAAGACAAATTCATGCTTTCCTTGCCATTTAAACTGCAATAAGGCCAAGATGGTTTGAGCAAATGGTCGTGTTGCCCATCATGTTGAACACATAAAAACACACGGCACAGTTTTTACAGAATATAGCAGCACTGTGTTAATTTCAACATGTGGGCGGACTTAGCACGGGACTTCTGGAGATTTTAGAGGACAAATTCATGCTTTCCTTGCCATTCAAACTGCAATAAGGCCAAGACGGTTTGAGCAAATGGTCGTGTTGCCCTTCATGTTGAACAAAAACACACGGCACAGTTTTTACAGAATATAGCAGCACTGTGTTAATTTAACGATGTAGCGCGGGACATGGATCAACTGAAAAAAACACCATAAAGTTTGGGTAAAACACCTGAATTACCTGTAATGCCGCACCAGTCCACCTGTCAAACTGCATTTTTCACCGTTGCACACTCTGCAAAACGCTTCCTGATCATATTTCTTGCGCTGCTTCTCTACACAAATGCAAATAAGCATAAAGCTGCACTGGACTGGACAAAACGTGACATATGCACGGAATGAATTAGCGGGACGTCTGAGGAGCTTGCTGCCTGATCTTAGCAGTGTTCTGGCCTGTGCGTGACTGTTTATGCCCTGATTACTTACTGTGGGTTATTTCATGGCTGACTAGCTGCAGCCTGCTAAATCCATTCTTTAAATAGAGCATCAAAAATTGTAGTTTCACATATTAAATCCATTAAAAAATAATAATCCAAAAAAGCTTTAAACCACTTACGTTAGTTGAAGTTGCAGTTCTCGCTCTAACAAACTAGTTTTACCTCGTTTTAATCTGTATTTGTGGATCGTCCTGCTTTCTAAGAACTATTCCTTAACGTGAATAAGACAGGAAGATGACCCACCTGACTCACAGACGACGGAGCCCGGCTTCAGCTCCAGCATCATGGTGATGGTGGCGATGTCGGTGGTGTAGAGGATCTGGGTTCGGTGCGGCAGGGCGACGGTCCACAGCTCCGGCGTCGGGTGGAGGACGTAGACCCAGCCGCCTTTGCTGCAGGTCACCTTGGACCCGTAGCGCTGTCCAATCAGGTCCGTGGAGTGGCGGATCGCCCCGTAACGGGTCTGCGTTTGGGCGCCTTGCTGCACCTTGACGGGCATCACGGAGTTGTGGCTCAGGTAGACGATGGCGACGTCCCCGTCCTGGATGCAGTCCGAGTATTCCACGAAACTCATGGTGAGCTCTGCAGCACGGAGGTAAACCAGGAGTCAGGTCGGCTTTACGATAAAAAGAAAGAGTTGGTCTTGTAGGTCGAACAACGAGAACCTACAGACATCCTTAACTTCACCTCATATAGTATTTAAACAGGCCTCGGCGATGAAATAATACTGCTATGTTAAAAAAACATGTTAAAATAACGTCACACATCTGTAAAATAATGATAGTTTTAGCTGATTTAAATACAGTAAATCAGGTTATTTTATTCATTTACTTCTTTATTTAATAGTCAACATGTAAATTAATACATTTTCTGTGATTCTGGTGGATATTATCTTTGTAATTTAGAAAAACAGGGAAAATCTCTTTTGGAAATTTCACTAGTTACTATCTGTAATATACCAGTTAAAAAAAATGACAATTTTTCAGTTCTTAATATACTTAAAAATTTTTTTAAAAGGCACATATTTGTAAAATACCAAATTAAAAAAAAATTAAATACAGTAAAAAAAGAACATAGTTTTGCGTTTCAATTAATAAATTACAGTTGGTTAAAATATTGATTTTTGACGTGGATGTTACATACGGTTTTTCCACTGTTACCATGTAAACTAATTATTTTATTCCCTGTGGTTCCACTAGCTGTTATCTGCAATTTAACAAAACTGGAAAAATCTGAAACATAACAGTTTAAAAATTATTTACAATTTTTCAATCCTTTATGAATATTTCATTCCCATTTTATTTTTATCAAATAACAGCTAATATCTGCAAAATACCAATATTTTCTGTTGATTTAAACACAGTGAAATAACAATTTAATCGTCAAATATTCTAAAAGTGCAAATTGCTCTTTGTAAAAATGCATACATTTGATGTGGACATTATTTACAGTTTTGGCCTGTTTTCCTGCAGTAAACATGCAAATTAATACTTTAATAGTAAATTTTACTAGTTATCACTTGTAATTTAACCAAAAAACAACAGTTTAAAAAATTCTTAATAAGTATTTTTTTCATTCCAATAATGGCAAATATCTGTAAAATTAAAATATTTGTGGCTGATTTAAATACAGTAAAAAAAAAAAAAAAAAAAGTAAATTCATACATTTTGTCTGTGATTATTCCAATTATTCTATGTTGTTTTTTTTGCTGTTAACAAGTAAATTAATACTGTTTTTGTGATTTCACTAGTTACTATCTGTAATATACCATTTAAATAAATATTTACAATTTTTCAGTCTTTAATATTCTTTTTAAAAAGGCACATCTTTGTAAAATACCAATAATTTTGCTGATTTAAATACAGCAAAAAAGAGCATATTTTTGCAGTTTAGTGTTGTAAAAGAACAAATTACAGTTGGTAAAAATACTGACTTCTGGCGTGGACATTAAATACTGCTCCGGCCTGTTTTTCTACTGTTACCATGTAAATTAATACTTTTATTCTCTGTGATTTCACTAGTTATTATTATTATTATAACAGTTTTAAAAATTCTTTATATATTTTTTTCATTCCAAAAATTAAAATATTTTTTCTGATTTAAATAGAGTAAATAGAAAAAAGTACAAATGTAAATTAATACATTTTTTCCGTGATTGTTCAAGTCATTATATGTAATTGTTTGTTTTATTTGCTGTTAACTATCATTCTTTCTGTGACTACACCAGTTACTATCTGGTATTTAACAAAACAGGGAAAATCTGTAAAACAACAGTAAATTATTTTTTAAAATTCTGTTGATTCTCAACTGAAACTTTTTTTTCTTTAACCCTCTATGGTACACATTATGATGTCAGCTGGGAAAAAAATGTTTGTAGGTTTTTTCTGTCATAGAATAGACCAAATAAACATAATCTAAAAAAAATTTTAAAAAATAATTTTTTGGGGGTACTTTTTGGGGTTTGTTGCCTTGAGGCAACACTGTACCATAAAGGTAAGTAATGAAAAAAGAGAATTATTGTTTCAAATTTGAACAATTCTTTTTCAAAAAACACATGGAAAATACTCAATAGCCTTAACAGGTTAAAATGCATGCCACTTGAAGTGTTAAAATGTTCAAAATAACTCTTTTCATCAGATTACGTGTCTGAATGTTGCCTGCAGGCAACATTGTACCATTGTGGAACAATCTATTGGGATGAATGAGTCTATAAGCAGACTCACTGATTATGGAAATTCATAAAGCAGTTCTTCTCACCAGTGAAGCATAGATAAGTGACACACTTTGATCTGCACTTTCACTCTCCCCTTACATCCAGGGTATTTGCTTCGGCCCTTTTTCTCCACCCACACAGGCCAATGGTCAGTGTTGTCCTGACGCACAGGTGTTGATGCCACTAATGAGGAAGGACCTCTGCGCTTCTTCTCAGCCAGGTCTCTCTCAACATTCTACGATGGTCTCCTCATCTTCTTCAAGAGTTTCCTCTTGTTGCAAATGTAACTTTCAACTTCAGCTTTAAATTTAAACAAGCTGTATACATCTGTCTTCTGGACACCGAAGCAGTGACTAGAGTGAAATCCATCATGTGGTACACAATCTTGTGATACCACTTCCTTGACCTGAACTTTGTTCTGTAGAGAGCAATCAGCAAGTCCAGAAGATCCACTCCTCCCATTCTCTTATTGTATGTCTGCAGGACACCTGGGCAGGTAACCTGCACTGCTTCTTTTTTTTGTCTTATCCCATCTTTGCACAGAGATCGTTGGGTTGGCTGAGGCAAAGGTTGAGAGGAGATGGACAGCACGATTGTCATGCCATTTCACTGCCCTGAATTGGACTCCATAATGGCTTGTGGCTTTCTCTTCAAAGGCTCCTCTGCCTTTCCTCTTCATGGCTTTATTCCATGAGAAGCTACACCTTGCCAGTTGATTCTGCTGGACTGTTCCAACACAGTGGATCTTTGTTCATCATGGTGTCATGGTGAATCCATAATGGTACGGTGTTGCCTCAAGGCAACATTTGCATTTTAACAAGTTTCCATTATTTAATTAGCAAATAAAGTACACTAAACTATTGGAAAATAAGCTTTACACACCTATTATTGTGAATCAATTTTTTTCCAGACTGAAAAAGTCCAGAAAAAGACATTTTCAGACCATTTTTGTTGAGAGAAATGGTTGAGCTGATGCGTTGTGAGACAGTCTGCAAAAAAGGTTGTTAGCATGGCCTCCAAAAAGTCATTTGACAAATTCAAACACTGCTAACAGTTTCTTATGGTCCTGGCTCTTTTTCAAAGTATTATATCATAAGTGGGGAGGTATTGTGCGAATGTAAAAGGCCAAAAATGGGTATGTTGCCTAGAGGCAACATCGTACCATAGAGGGTTAAATTAAAAATAAAGTACAGCCTGGAACTTCATGGCTTCTTCTTTGTGTAACAGTTAAAACTTAATTTAGTACGTCTAGCTGTAATGCTCCATCACATGTTTTATATCTGTTTGAGCAGACAAGTTTATATCTGGCACTTGATTTATAATGTTAAATTAAAAATTAAATCACATTTAAATATCTTCCCAGACTTGTTCAGCTCTATTGCCAATGTTTTGTACCAATACTGTAGTTTCTGGTAACATACAGGTGAATTTATGAGCATCAACTCTTATATAATTTTTTTCTATAATTTTTTAAAACATATTTTATAATTTATCTGTTTTATTTCTCATTTGTAAAAAAAAAAATAAACAAGTAAATAATATTTTCAGTTGTTTCTGTTGCTGGATGGAGGCAGCCTGCCTCGTTGCCATGGTAACCAGGCTGACCCCAACGTTTAAAATTTAAAAATCCGGCCGTTAATTTTAAAATCTCACAAACTGAAGACAAACTAAACGTTTTACTAACATCCAGCTGGACACGGAGACGGTGGATTCACTTTGACTTTCTGTTTTACGATAGAAAAGGACCGAAACATGTCGGACAACGTGGATAAACTGTAAGTTAAGTGTTTTAGTATTTATATTTCTGAAGAAAATCAAGTTACAAATTTCGTTTAATGTATAGTTACTCTATGTTAACCGATTAGAGCTTGAGTTAGATGTTAACTAACCGGTTGGGGTTAATTTAATCTCTAATTAAAGTCAGCTAAGAGGATAGCACAGCTGGAGAAGTTAGTTGTAACTGACGCTAACGTTAGCTGGTTATGTTAGCTAGCTAACGTCAACGAGTCTCATTTTAAAACAGTTTTAAAATTAACACAACCTCTAAACTCAAACACACATGCAGGTCACAGTGCAAAACATCTGAAAACCCTGTGTCAACTTGCTAAAATAAAAGTTTTTCGTTTCAAAGCCGGTTCGGTTTGCTAACAAGCTAACTAGCATGCTAACGTTAGCAGCGCTAGCTACCGTTGCCGTTACCGTTAACTGCGCTTTACGAGTGAAAGAACCGTTGGAGACTCTCCGCCTACCGTCTCTGGGAGTTGTGCTGAATCAAAACAAGCAAAAACCGGCGTCCTGAACCGACAAACTGCACTCCTACAGCGGCTGTGTGTGCATGTGGACAGCGGTGACAGCTACTGCTCACTGGCCGGACACGTGGTGTTGTTTTCGGGGGAAGTTGGGTCGAAGAACCGGAAGGTGAGCCGGTTCACAGATCATGAAACAGCCTCGACGGACAAAACCGAGGGTGAGAAGCTGAGCAGGAGGTTTGTTAGTCTGCAGTGTTCACACCGGACACCGCAGTATCCAGTCAAATCCACAGAACACTACTATCATTGAGCCAGAGTGTTTTAAACCGAGAAATAAGCTGGAATTTAATCCTTGGAACTTCAATATAAAAGAACCTGGATGACTGAGAATCATCACACAAAGACAAGTTTAGATATTAAAGTTAATACCTTTAAATATCATATAAAACACAAACTGACCTCAGTGGTTTAAAAGTCAAGGTTAAAAGCCTACATTATTATTAATTATGCAATAACTGAAATACCTCATTCTACTACATATGATCCAAAATAACCTGACTAACATAAATGTAAAGGTTCAGAAGCTGCAATAATATGGGCTCCAACAAATGACCTGACTAATTTAAATAATGAAGTTAAGACTCTACATAATTATACATTAATAACCCAAGAAATCCCTTTAATATTTAGATAAGTCAGGTAATCTGTTAGACAAAAAGACAAAACAATCAACAATTACCACAAATATTGTTGTCATTATTATTATTATTATTATTTTCTTAATTTTAAAATCCTACATTTGTATTCTTTTCTCATAAAGAGGGAATAAGAAATTAAGAATGATTAACTAAGCATATATTCTGGGGGGTACGTGTATTTTGAAAAGAGTAATTAGATCCATATGTATTCCATTATTTCAACTTGTAATCGGTGCCTGAATGTGATGTTTTCTTTTATATTAATAATCACATTTGCACCATAAATTGATGCAGAGAAGGAACAACGTGGTGCATGAAAAATCACCAGAATGCATGAAAAGAAGAGTTTGACACGGGGACAGCTGCTTAAATGCCCTCTGCTAATAATCAGATGAAACCTTTGCCCATGTTAGAGGAGTCTTTTTTGTGTAAATATGATGCTAGTGCTGATTTTCAAGGTGGTGCCAACTTTAACTGACGGTAGGTAGTTTGTAGAAAACATGCTGTACTTTATTATTATGCTATATTGCAATATTTGGCTGTTGAATGTAGTGTAGAACGCTCAGACTCAGATATGGATGCCAACTGTTACTTGTTTGCTCCCCAGAGCTGTAAGTTATTAAAGTCAAAGGAACATGGAGTTTTATTAGCTGTGGATAATCCACAGATTTGCATGGGCTCACTTAAAGGCCGCTTCTGTTCCAAGTCGCATGATGTTTTACAGTTCTGTGTTTCATAGCGTGGACGTACGTTTTGCATGTCAAACACTTAATTTCCTGCATTCTGGTGAAATTTGCGTGCACCAGTTTGTTCCATTTTATCATTTCATGGAGGAAATGATTGATTTATGTAAAGACAAACACAAAATTCAGGCACCAGGTGACATAATATGATAAGACGCATTATATTTTGTCGTATAATATGATAAAATATCATAGAGTATAGTGCAGTAGACTCTTCTGTATTCTGCATTGCTTTTTATTCAGCTTTTCTCATTTAATATCATCGCTGCTGATTCAAAACACACCCAGGTTTGACTTCATGCTCTGTTTGGAGGAGTCACCTGTTTGAACCTTTTCATGTAAAATGTGAATTAATTCACTTTACTGCAGTCTGGCTTTGGAGAGGAATCTTTAAAAGGCTCAAGGTGTTGGATTTGATCACAGAATGTTATTTTATATGTAAAGTGTGCAGATCAAGTGATTTAGTGTTGAGATGAGGGAGCGGCAGCTAAATGAGCGTCCAATGGAATGAATGGATACAAATAGCGGCCAATAGGAGCCGACAGGCGGCTATAAAGGCTCGGAGAGGCGGGGAGCAGCGGAGAGCTGCTGGATGCTGCGGAGGCTGGAAGCTCCTCGGCCGGAACCATAGGGATCTTTGTGTCTAGTCCTGGTAGTAGTAGTAGTCCTCAAGTCCGACAACAGGTACGTCTGAAGCTCTGAACACTCACTCATGTTGTTCTCTGTGCTGTTAACGTCTGAGTAGTCTGGTTAGGAGATGTTCCGGATTCTATGTTCACTCTCGGTTTTCTGCTAAATCCTTCCCGGTCCTCTGCGCTCCGTCTCCGCTGTGTCCGGCCGCTGCTCGCCGCCTCTCCGCCTCCCTCCTCCGGCCTGCAGGGAGCAAACATGCCGTTCGGTAACACGCACAACCAGGTGAAGCTGAAGTTCAGCTGTGATCAGGAGTACCCGGACCTGAGCCAGCACAACAACCACATGGCAAAGGTTCTGACTCCCGCCATGTACGAGCGGCTCCGCAGCAAACAGACCCCCAGCGGGTTCACCCTGGACGACGTGATCCAGACCGGGGTGGACAACCCAGGTAACCTCACATCTGCAGCCGCTCCGGTTCTTTTGCTTTTGCACTGTGACCTGCTGAGGGATTGGCCGGTTTACAGACATATGGAGACTCTGTCACCACCAGAATCAGCTTTACAGCCCATAGTAAAGATTAGAGTCCCTCCATGAAGCAGCTGGTAATCCAGAGCTGCTGCCTCTAAGACAGGCCTGTTAGTGAGTCAGGGAGATGTCTGTGTTCAGCTCCGAGGATCTGGAGAAGCTGATCCTGAGGAGGAGGTCAGCTGAGGAAGAGTACCCAGACCTCAGTCAGCACAACAACCACATGGCCAAGTTCCTCACCCTGGACATGTACAAGGAGCTGAGGAACAGAGTGACAGGCAGCGGCTTCACCATAGAGGGAGTCATTCAGACAGGGGTTGATAATCCTGGTACAGTAGCAGCTCCAACACCTACACTGGACAAAACCAGGGTGGAAACAAGCTATTTACAGAGATAAATATAGTTACAGTATTCATTACGTTATTATTTATGTTAGAGAAAACATTATTTTACAGATATTTTCCATTATTTCAAAGAAAAATGATGGATATGAAAAATAGTAAATAATTTTCAGAACTGTTCTACAGATTTTCCATGTTTGGTTTAATTAAAAATAGTATCTAGTAAATTCACAGACAAAAATATAAATTCATATATTAATCATTAAAAATGGGCCAAAACTGTCAGTAAGGTCCACATTAAAAAACAAATCTGTATTTTTCTATTTTTCTAAATGCTTGACTGTAGAACTGCATTTAAAAAACTGGATTTGATTTAGAAAGATATCTGCTGCTATTTGGCAGAAATAAAATATATATTAATGACTGAAAAATAGTAAAAAAACAAAACAAAAAAACAACAACCACTAAATGTGTTTTCCTACAGATTCTCCCTGTTTGTTTAACTACAGATGAAATCCAGTGAAATCACAGAGAAAGTCTTAATTTACATGATGACTGTAAACACAACAGAACCAGAATGTAAATACTGTCCACATTCATTCAGTTCTTCATTGTGTCAATGTTTTACTGTATTTCAATCTACTAAAGTGTCATTACTTGACAGATGTTTGCTGATATTTTCACCACTTCACAGTTCTCCATCACGTTTTTAGTATTTTTTTATTGGCGTCCCTGCTTCCAGATGTTGAGGTTTGTTTTCCAGTGAGGTGGGGATGCTGCTGTGTCTCTGACCCTGCTGACTCTGTGCAGGTCATCCCTTCATCATGACCGTGGGCTGCGTCGCTGGAGACGAGGAGACGTATGAGGTGTTCAAGGAGCTCCTGGACCCTGTGATCCAGGACAGACATGGAGGATACAAACCCACAGACAAGCACAAGACCGACCTGAACGCAGACAACCTGAAGGTACCGCAGCTCTGCCTCATGTGAACCATGACATGTCATCTAACAGTAGAACCAGAGTGACACCAGTGTTCTGTCTCAGGGCGGAGACGACCTCGACCCAAACTACGTCCTGAGCTCCAGAGTCCGGACGGGTCGCAGCGTCCGCGGGTTCTGTCTGCCGCCTCACTGCAGCCGAGGAGAGAGGAGAGCTGTGGAGAAGCTCTCCATCGAAGGTAGGACACATGACCGTTATGTAACCGAGACCCCAGAGATGCTCAGTGTGGACTCTGAGTGGAGGACGCCCCCTAGTGTCAGCAGCTGGAACTACACGCCATGACAACAGGAGTCAGCTGATCACTGATTATCAGGATGTTGGCGTCTTAAAAAACATTCACTAGTTTCCTAAAAGCTGGTTTAGACAAAGGAAACTCTAAACACCTGTTTAACGAGACGGGTGAGAGGAGAGAGTCTGTCAGAAAGTTTAAAAAGACTCACATTAAAGACGCGTTTTAAAAATCATTTTGTGACAATAATACTTGCAATTTTACAGATGGTCCATGTTTTGTTAAATTACAGCTGATATCAGGTGAGATCACAGGAGAAAGTACAGATTTACATTTTTCACTGTAAAAAACAAAACAAAAACTGGCCCAAACAGTAAATGTTTAAAATAAGGATTAAAAATCTGTCTTCATAAATAGTGATGCATTTTTTTACAGTGTGATCATAAAATTTAACTGTTTTTACTGTGTTGAATCAGCAGTTTACATCTATTTGATGTTTATAGTTCTGTATAAGGACTGAAAAACACGGTTCTTCTACAGATTTTCCCTGTTTTTGTTGAACTGTACATCTGATAAAAGGAATGAATTTACCTGCTGTCCCTGCAGCTCTGGCGTCTCTGTCTGGAGACCTGAAGGGGAAATACTACGCTCTGAAGAACATGACGGACGCTGAGCAGCAGCAGCTCATCGATGACCACTTCCTGTTTGACAAGCCGGTGTCTCCTCTGCTGCTGGCCTCAGGGATGGCCCGGGACTGGCCCGACGCCAGGGGCATCTGGTGAGGCCCTGACCGGTCCTGGTGTCGCTCAGCTGCTGGACGTCTTTATAACCATACAAGTAACCTGACGCTCTGTCTGCAGGCACAACGACAACAAGACCTTCCTGGTGTGGGTGAACGAGGAGGACCACCTGCGTGTCATCTCCATGCAGAAAGGAGGAAACATGAAGGAGGTGTTCAACCGCTTCTGCACCGGACTCACCAAGGTCAGTTAAAAACAAGTCGGACCTGCAGCCGAGTGTCTGACTGGAGCTCCACTAACATCCATCCATCCTGCTGCTGCTCAGATCGAGACCCTGTTCAAGGACCGAGGCCACGCCTTCATGTGGAACGAACACCTGGGCTACGTCCTCACCTGCCCGTCCAACCTGGGCACCGGCCTGCGAGCTGGAGTCCACGTCAAGCTGCCCAACATGAGCAAACATGCCAAGTTTGAGGAGATCCTCAAGAGGCTGAGGCTGCAGAAACGTGGAACTGGTGAGCAGAACCTTCACCTCCCACCCAGCAGAGGGGGACCTTGATTCTAAAGATGACTCCATTAGGGATCCGGATCAGGTTTCACACTAGGTGTCTGCTGGTATTAAGTCCCAATCTGAAGCCATCCATGTTTTATAAACCACCACTCTGTTCTCCACTGGAATAAGCTCCATCCTCCATCCTGGAGGGTCTCAGGGAGGACTGGAGCTTATTCCAGTAGAGTGGTGGAGGACTAGAGCTCAGCTGCACAGTAGAAACCCCACAAGATTCTAACCCAGGACCTTCCAGCTGAGAGGCAACAGTACTACCCTTCAATCTGATCCCACTTCCCCAGATAAAACACACTTAAGACCAGTCCAGTTATAAACTCACCTGAACACCTCCAGTATAGTAGAAACTGTCCCTGAATGTTCCTCATGAAGCTCCTCCCTCATGTCTGACACTGATTAGTTCTAGATCCTGATCCTTGAGACGATCAAAGTAGAATCAGTGACTCCAAAGTGTGATCCGAGCTTCTGTTGGAATAACTGTACTTCCTGTTTCCTGTCAGGTGGCGTGGACACGGCCGCGGTGGGCGGAGTCTTTGACATCTCCAACGCCGACAGACTGGGCTTCTCCGAGGTGGAGCTGGTGCAGATGGTGGTCGACGGCATCAAGCTGCTGGTGGACATGGAGAAGAAGCTGGAGAAGGGTCAGTCCATCGACGACCTGATGCCCGCTCAGAAGTAAACCTCAAACCTTCCTCCCCTTACCTCCCCCTCCTCCCCTCCTCCCCCCTGAATGCTCTCTGTACTACAGTCTGCCTCTGTATTTAAGATGAAACTGTTCCTGTAAGGTGGAGACCTGACATGAAATAAAATGTTCTGGTTCAAGTTGAATTCGTTTGACATTCTCATTGAACACGAAGGTTCTGATCCAACATGAAGGTTCTGATCCAACACGAAGGTTCTGATCCAACACGAAGGTTCTGCATTTCGGCTGTTTCAGGGCCACTTTAACTGTGAAGAGCTGAAGTCGGTTTAAACCAAACGTTGGTTCGTCTGTTCCTACAGGCGACGTCTGTCCCTGAACGCAGCACAGTTTACATTCAGACTGAGAAAACTGGACGAATAACTCTGAAGACACGATCACACTCGGACCAAAACCAGAGGTTCTGAGTTGCATTCTGGGAAACGTAGGACCCAGTGTTGATCTGCTGGATATTTCTAACCTGTTAGTTGGTTAAATGGAGTAAACTAGCAGCTGGAGCTACTTGATGTTGAGCCTCCAACACAGATTTTAAAATCCCACTCATGACTATTTTTCCACCTGATTTAAATTAAATCTAAAAATTACTGCACCCAGAATAAACTGAAGAACTCGTTGATCTGAACTTGAACTCTTCCTGTCGGTAAGTTTCTGAAGACGTCCACATAAACCAAATTTAATTCAGCTTTAAATAAGACAAACGTACATGTTGATCTGTTTGAGGACGTCCCAGATAAAACTAATCAGACCTTTATCCATTTATTAAAACATGAAGCAAGTGTGCACATTAGCAGTGCATTTTAATAAAGTAAAAGTCCTCATTCATTAAGGTTTTTTTTTAATTTTGAGTCTAATTTTTCTTTTATCCAAGAGAGACAACTTTTTCAAAATAAAGTTAAAAAAAACTCCCTTTAATCCTCTGAACTCCAAAAACTCCCCGGCAGCTTTGAAAGGCATGTGATCTTTAAAAAAACAGAACAAAAACACCTCGGTGGCGTTAATTATCAGAGAAAAAACATTAAAAAACACAAGGAACCATCAGATTTTTAACTTTCCGACAGTCCAGGATCTAAAATAGTTAAAGTCTGAGCCTAAACATACGACGCTCCATCAAAACAACTTAAATACTTCCAAAAATAAACCGTTCTGTCAAAAACAAAAAAATTCTTCTTGGTGAAACAGTGAAGCAGCGACTGACTATCGAGACAGACAAAAACAAATCAGTGTTTTTGGTTGAACTGCAGGCAGTGTTTGCACATCTCTGTCACCGTAGAGCCACTACACCTGTGGAAAGACACCGAACACGTCGATTCTCGTCTTTAAAAACAAAATCCAACCTTTAATTTTGTCTTTTTTATGATTTTTCTTCTTCCAACAGTGTCACTTCTGAGTTCCCTCTCCTGCTTCACGCATGCAGGACTTTATGCTGCAGTGAAAAACGAGCCACAGTGAGCGAAAATGCGACGGGAGCAAAGAGAAACCCTCAAACTGTTTGGAGTTCAGAGGATTAAAGGAACACAAACACCGAAACGCTGCTTCCATTAATGACCAGCCGGGACGTTGGAGTTTGACAGACACTTTAATTGAGACATGAGTGACCCTTTAACCATGTGGGCGTTTTACACGGACTCCCCGTCGTCATCTCTACGTTTTAACGAAATACAAAAGAGGAAAAAAAAAACAAAACAAAAAAGGAGTATTGCAGTGAAGCCGTCTTGAAAGTAAGATACATTATTTACACTGAGGACAGAAACGCTACGTCATTTTTCCTTTGACCGGGAGAGGAGGAGGAGGAGGAGGAGGAGAAAAAAATGAAATAAATAAGACCAGAAATGCTTTTTTGTCCACATTCACAGCATGACAAATCATATTATAATGTCGCCCCCGTGTGGCCACAGAGATATTAGTAGGTAATTCAGTGATTATTGCCAAAAGCCTTAATCTATACATTATAATATTCAATACATACTCTGGATCTGTTTAAAAAAAGAGACATTTGGAAACTGCTACTTGGATGATTGTACAGCTTAAATACTTCTAGATATATATATATATATGTATACATATATATATAGAGATATTTACATATATATGTATACGGTTTAAACCCTTTTGTTCATAGCTTTAACTCGTTGGCAACTTTGGAAGCAATGTTTTTGAAAGCGATGGATGATCCGGATATCCGTTTGAAGCGGACGCCGTTGAGGGACAGTCTGGGCAGCTTGCAGACCTCCATCTCCCACTGGACCAGGTTCTCGGCCCGGCCGTCGCCGTGGACGCAAAGAAGCAGGAAGCTCTCTTGCTGCTCGTAGTCGCAGTTGTTGGCGTCGAGCACCTTGCGAATCTCCCGCATGATGTCGCAAGGCTCCATGGAGCTGGTGGTCCTCATACTCCAAGTGAATCTGAGGGAGCGGGGTTTACTGTCTTTATTTTCCCCTTTTTGATCCCCAGGTACATGGCGACTGTCGGGACACAGAGACAACACGTTAGCGCCGCACGCCTTCACCAAGACGCCCTTTACTCTCTAACAGGATGAAGCAGCTGCAAGTCTGAGGGAAGATTTTCCTTCTAGCTCCAGTTTGTGCTTCGTACATGAACAATCTTTTATTTACACGAAGCTGTGAAGCCTTGAAACGACAAAATGCAGTAGAAATGCTGCGACTTAACATTTAAATCACTTTTTGTTCTTTTTAAACTGATTCAATTGAAGAAAATGGAAAGTTTTTCAGTGATTTCACCAGTCTGGAGGTTTTATGACACCTCCGCCTCCAGATTTACTACATTTTGTCGTCGGCTTCGAACTAAACATCCGTTTTTCCGAAAATATTCATCCATCTTTGAAAAACCCAGAAGACTGTTTATTTATTTATTTATTTATCACCTGTTAAATCTGAGCTTCATCTGGTTCCTTTTATTGGTTTGTTCATTTGACGAGAACCTCCAGGTCTGAACTTTAAACCTTGCTTGAGGCTCTTTGTCCAAACTGTTTGTTTTTACGCTCAGATTTACTGGATTCTTCAGTTAAAGAGAAACAAAACCAGTCCGGTGAACTGGATCCATGCCGCTGTAGAAATGACTCAATTTATCATCTAACTGTCTGATCTTTGGTTGTTCCAGCGTTTTATTGTCTTCATGTGATGATAAACTGAGCATTTCTGTGTTTGATGACTTGAATCAGTGACTTGGTGACTTTTCCTTGGACATAATTAACCGTTAAAAAAAGAAAAAATCCTGACGTCTTTAAAAAGTCCAGTAAACTTTTATAAACTTGAAGACATTTAACATTTCTTATAATATGAAAAACAGAAATTATCATCATTATTATTGTTATTATTATTATTATTATTACGTTCATGTTTTAAAATGTTCACTTCCTGCTTTAACAAAATATTTAAATTAGTCAGATTATTTTGCATTTTCTATAAGAATGTTTTGTAATCGTTAAAATGTTTTGGTAAATTTGCATCATAAATAATATTGTAGCTTCTAAACCTGAATATTTTAACTAGATGGGCTAATTTGTATTTTAATTCATAATAATATATTAATACAGTAGGTTCTAAACTGCAATATTAATCGTCGTATTTAAAGATTTTAATTTTTATTTCTCAACCAGATGCGACTTTGGCTGTCTGGCTGTGGTTTTAATATTTATCACCACCTTATCTATTTTGCATTATTAATACTTTTCTTTTTATTATTAATTATTTATAAAAACTATATTATTTTTATATGTTTTTATTTGATTTAAAATTATTATTTTTAAAAAATATATTTTTTTATTAATCATAATTTTATTTAAATGATTTCACCTTATTTAATGATTTTAAAACCAGCAATTCCTTTCAATTGTTTCATTATTATTATTTTATTTTAAAAAAAGAACAGATTTATTCCTCGTGTTAATTATTTTGCTATTTACCTGCAAAAACAAAACTTATTAAAAATATTTTTATTTATTAATTATCAATTTATTTTTATATCATTTTAATATATTTTTAATTGAAAACTACCATTTTAGTTTAATTATTTTCATTAAATTTTTTTAAAAATTATTTTATCTTATTTAATGATTTTAAAACCAGAATTTCTTTTCACTTGGTTCATTTTTACTTTCTTTTTTAACCAGATTTATTCCTCGTGTTAATTATTTTGCTATTTATGTTCGTCTTATGTGTAAAACACTTGGACTTGTCGGTGCGGAACAAATAAAATTTATTTAAAATATTCTGATTTATTAATTATCAATTTATTTTTGATAATAATATAATTATTTATATATATTTTATTGAAAACTATCATTTTAGTTTAATTTTTTAATTACAATTTTATTTAAATTATTTTACCTTATTTAAAGATTTCAAGACTAGAATTTTGTTTCATTATTAATTTCTTTTTAAACCAGATTTATTCCTCGTGTTAATTATTTTGCTCTTTACGTTCGTCTTATGTGTAAAACACTTGGACTTGTCGGTGCGGGACGAATAAAATTGATTTAAAATATTTGTATGTATTAATTATTATTTTATTTTGATTATTTCACTTTATTTAACCATTATAAAACCAAACTACAGAATATTTTCTCATCCAGACAGTCCAAAGAGTCTGTACGTGAGTTTAACGATGACCTTCTGGGTTTTTCGTTGGTTATTTTCACACATGGGATTTATTTTCTGGAAAAACGAGATGCAAACTGGAGCCGGACGCGTTCATGCTGCACTGATTGACGTTCAGGAGAGACTCTGAGGCCGACAGCAGGACAAACATGCCAACATGCTACAGAGCAGCACACGGGATCGGCAGCATGCAGACGGGAAGACGACCTCCAGAGGGAAGCTGCAGACACTCAAACACTGGAAGCAGACGGAGGGGGTCTGAAGCTACGACCAGTCGGGGGGGGGATCGGGGAGCGACGCCGCCGCAGGTAAAACCTCACCTTGAGCCCTCAAGTCTCCCGTTTCTCTCAAACTCGGTTGAGACTCTGGGACACGAGAAGATCGGACGGGGAGGACGATCGGAGGAGGGTGGCGGGGAGGGGGGGAGGGGAGAAGAAAAAAAGATGTGGATTGTGCTCGACAGAAATCATTTCACATCAGATCCAGTGAATCAAGAACAAACAAAAACAAAAAGAAGAGAGAGAGAGAGAGAGAGAATGTGTGACGTGAACGACGACGACGAGCCACCAGAGAGACGACAGACGTGGAAGACGCTGCTTCCACTCAGGAGTCATGAGGAGAGAAATGAACAGATGAGCGTCCGGACGTCAAACTGAAACCAAGGACGGCACACAGAAAGAAAAGCAGCGAGTCGAACCCGGACAGCAGCAGAAGAACAGGAAGAGGAGGAGGAGGTGCAACGGACCTAAAGCCTACACCTGGACTGGAGACGGCTCTGAAACTGGACCCTGCTACTCCCTTTTTTGGAGGTTTAAAGCAAAAACAAACATGTAGACGTTAAAATGTCGATTAGTTTTATCTCAGAGGACAGAAATATTAATAAAATGATCCTCAAACTGTTTTTTTGTGCAGTAAACCTGCAAGATACAAACGAGAACTGTGGAGTATTAATGCTAACGTCAAAGCTAATTTCACATTTTACCCCCTAAACCCGCCGGCAGGTTTGAAAAGCTGGTCGTCCGTTTTAAATAAATAAATAAACACATAAAACATTGTTAAACCTGCACCACTCATCAAAGCCAAAAAACGTAAAAATGGAAAAAATTATAAAATGTCCAACTTTTCAAAGGGTCCTTGAACTACTCGTCTGTGATGCACTGATCTGTAGGGAAAATTAGATCTACGGGGCGATGCATGGATTTAAAACCTAAACGTGAACTAGTAAAAGCTCTCAAACTGGAATCTTTAAATCCCTTTCTGGAGGTTTGGAACGAAATAAAACATCAAGACGTTTTTATATAATAATATTAACATGACCTCAGAAACGAGTAATCTGACAAAATACCTGAATAAAAAGAAATATAGTATAATAATAAAAATCCCTTCTGCTTTCTTCTAAGGAAAAACTACAAGATACATGGAAAACTAAAAAAAATAAATCTTGACGTGTCGTTAATTTAAGATTTTTCCAGTGTCAAAACTGAATTAATACTTAATTCTCTGAACCCTAAAACCTGAAAAGCATCTTATCTTTAAAAAAATCACCACAATCACATCATTTATCAGAGCCAGAAACAACAAAAACAGAAAAATAAATGGATTGTTGAACTTCCCAACAGTCCTTGAACTACTCATCTGTGACGCTTTGTTTTTACCTCCTGTTTGTTTGTTTGTGTTCAAAATAACTGGAAAACTCATGGACGGATTTGGATGTAATTTTCAGGAAATGTGTGAAATGGGACAAAGAAGAAATGCTGACATGTTGGGACTGATCCGGATCACCGTCTGGATCCAGGAATTATTTTAATGCAAGTGTAACCGGGTGGACAATTAAATGCGGTTTACACTAAAAGCCACCAGGGGGCACTCTTGATTTTGGGGTAACCCCCTCTGACCACATGACATTTTGGGTCTCCACGCGACAGACAGCGACAGTGACGGAGTTCTCTTTCCTTCCTGAGCAACATACGCACGGTTGGGCCGGCATTCTTATCTCCGGTTGTCTAAGAAGCTGGGAGGCTGTTAGGAGCTGCCGCGCTAGAGGCCATGCCTGTTCATTAGGTCGGATGGGGTGAAGGCCGCATTGTTGGTGGGACATTTGAACTGTATGTAATTACATTTGGATCTGTAACGTTCCATACAAAATATGTGAACTGGGAGATTGTGTTGGGGGTCGACTGAAGCTCCTTGGTGGAGGTCTGAGCTCTCTGAGGGCTTTTTAGTTTGTAATTTAATTGAAAAAAGTACATTTTTATATCTTCTACAGTGAAATATTTGAAGCCTTTTTGTTTTGACAGTGTCCACATTCTGTTTTATTGAGCTGCATCTGCATTTTGGTTGACAAAATAAAGTAAAACAACACTAAAAGTCACCTAGACGCTTTAAAAAATGTAATGTTTGACATATCAAAGGCTGAATAATTGACGGTTTAACTTTACATTAATTAAAGCATTTGATTTAAATGTGAGTATTTTCTTTGATCTGTTTCTGTGAAAAACACCTGATTAAATAACAAATCTGGCTGCTGTAACTACAATTATGAGTTTGTGTGTCTGATTGACGGATTCAGGTGCAGGACGAAACACAAACGACTCATTTGGCTCGACGCAGATGTGAAACCGGCTCTGAAACCCAAACCAAACATTCCCTCGGCAGCAGTTTGTTCCTGCGACTGAACACCAACAACTCCATCCACTTCTTTACCGACTGGAGGAGCTGATTCGAAGGATTTACAGTCCAGCAGAGACTGTTTTGCCGAGCTGTGTTTTGCTTCTGTTCGACGGCTGATCTGGCAGCTCGATGAAACGTGGGACACTCTGGAAGGAGTTTTGACGAGCGGAGGACAGTTTGTTTGCTTCCCTCGCCTCTCTCGGTTTCCTGCTTTATCTCGAGACGGAAAACTACTGACGTGATTTGTTTCCCCGGCTGCTCCGTAGAAGCTCGTCTGCTTCTCGCACGATTTTTCACAAACTCTTCGACTTCATCGGCCTGTTAGAGCGACTCAGTCTGTCTGTCAGGTCACTGGAGAGGAGCTGTATAATTCATCATAATGCACTAATAAACAAACAAACTGTCCACATAAGTTCTGTCCATGTGTCACGATGATCTAACTTTACCGACAGTAAATAAAAATAACACCTATAGAATTTAGAGTCATGATCTTTTCCCAGTTTCAGTAACACCTGTGGACACTCAGAAAACATTCTACATGTAGATTCCAGGTTTTTTCCCCATTTTTATAAAATAAATAATTGAAAAACAACAACTTCTTTTTCTGGTTTATGTCATTCTAACTACATGTTCCTGCTCAGAAGACACATGTCTGAGTTCTGTCTACTTCTAGTCGTGGTTGTTCTGTTTCCATAGAGGTGCAGGACTTTATATTATGGTGAATGTCTCTTTATCCTGCCATCCTGTCCCTAATTATAAGTAATTAATGAAGTTACTGCTGTATGAGACGCTCATAAGGATCCTGCTGCTGCATCTATTTAATAAACTCAGAGGAAATAGTCCAAAACAGCTGGAAGCAACAACTTAAACTCCAGCTCCTGTTTGCTAAAACCTGGATTATATTCATTATTGTTGAGTCTCATTAGTCTGACCTGTTACTGACTAAGTATGCATACCAAGAACCGGTATATTTCGGTCCCGGTTCCTAATCAGGTCCATAGACATATATACATAGACGCTGCGTTGACTGCTGCTGCCGATTGGAGCCGACGTGCCTACGCGGCGGCCATCTTGGTACAGTGCCACTCGCCCCTACAGTGCATTACGTCTACAGAGGAATGACATGTCTGCACTATAAAAGTGATCATAAATCCATCAGTTGTCAACATATATTGTTTGTTACAAACGTCAGACATGGAGGACGGACAGGCAGACATAAATAGAACAAAAGCATCCAAGCATCCTGTGTCAAAGCTACATGTGTGACGTTTTTAACAAACCAAACCGTTTGGAAATCGGTGGAAAATTCAGTGAATAATTCTACTTTAAGATTGTGGAGTACCTCTTACCTCCATAGACTTACATTCACTCCCCCTCTGCTAGCCCTGTACCAAGATGGCGGAGCTTTAGGCACGTCCCTCCACAATCAATGTGGCGTCTACCTATATATGTCTATGATCAGGTCGGTACAGGAGGACCACTAAGATTCTGGACAAATGATACTGTTGTCGGTATTTTAAATATAGCTAATCATCGCGTCATTATGACACAGGAGGTGATGACGTAGCGCCTGCTTGCCTTTAGTCATCATGTGAGCCTTGAGAGCTAAACGTTCGAAGGTGTGGGCTCACCTTACCAAAAAGACTGGAAACTTGGCTGGATGCAACATTTGTCCCAAAGTGGTTGCGTCCAAGGTGGGAAATACCAGCAGCTTAATGAAACCCTTGCAAGGTACACATGGATTAAAGCTGAACAACAGCGGCATGTCTGACTGCTTATTAAGCTAAGCAGCTAATGCTAACGCTGCGTCCTCCTCAGTGCAACTTCCCAGCTTCATCTCCGACGCTGCTTCGACAACGGCAAGTCATGGTGAGCAGACTTGTTAAGTTTGTAGTTATTAACTCCACCAATATAAGCTGCCGTTATGCCCCTAGTTGTAAATAACATTCATCCTTAAGGGAATGTGAACCGAGCAGTAGTAATGCAGGAATCCCTTTTTTACCGTAGCATTACATGGACAGCTCCTTCTAAGGAACTTTATCAGCATCACTGTTTGCATGGAGTGCTGCTAGTTTGTACCTTGTACTGTAAAACTAGTTGACTTGCTGAAGGCTAAAGGCAGGTGTTGAAAAAAGACTTCCCTGCTGTGAGATGTTACATGATGTTGCTGGTGTTACCCCCTCTAGAGGTCATAAAAATGGTAATAAAAATGAATCTTTTAACATCTTTTCACATCTTTGTTTACACCAAATTACATATAGTAACATCGATAAGAGAATCGATAAGTATCGTATCAACAAGGAGTATCGTGGTGGTATTGGTATCGATAAAATAAAAATAAAAATAAAAATAACAATATGCATCCCATATGTAAACACAGGAAGGAAAACTTGATCTGATCCATCCTGTCTCCATGTCAGGGATCATTAACATAGGTTTTATAAAGTTACTGCTGTTGTTATTTAATAAACTCAGAGGAAATAGTCCTAAAGAACTGGAAGCAACAAGAGGAAGCAAACAAAACTTTGGTCAAAATAGTTCTATTACTTCCTGTCAGCTGGTATCGGCCATATTTCATGGTGTTTGGAGATAAAACAGCTGATCGGTCACTTATGTTTGCTGGGTTTATTCAGAAAAGGTGTTTCAGCATCTCACAAGGTGCTTTACAAACCACCTTAAGCAGACACAGGAAGAAAAATTTGATGTAATCCATCCTGTCTCCATGTCAGAGATCATTTATAAAGGTTTTATAAAGTTACTGCTGCTTGAGACGCTCAAATATGGATCCTGTTGCTGTCTGATGCTGCAAGGTCCGTTTACGTCGCAGCCATTTGTTTTCTTATTTTTAGATTTCAAAATAAAAACCAAAAATAAACCGTTTCCTGTTTTTTTCAGTGATAATACAAAATGAAAAACAGAAAACGGGCCCTAATTCATTATCCATTATCTGGTATCCGATTTAATTAGATGTGTTTGTAAGTGGAAATTAAAATTAAAATACATCCGTGGAAAACTTATTTCTCTACTTCCTGTTGGTTTTGGCTCCGTGACCCGTCTGACTTCTGATGAGGAAGGATCTGGTATCTAAAGCTCCAGTGTTAGCTCACTGTTAGCAGACCTTGCTGTGTGCCGTGGCCTGATGAAGACCCACTGTGGGGTCCAAACGTTGCTTGGCTCACATTGTTCACTATTTCACAGTGGACTTTTCACCAGCGTGGGGTTTATTTGTCCCTTTGGAGGGACCTTGTGGTGCCGCTAGCTCCGCCGCTAGCGCTAAATTGCTAGTGTTTGGCTGCTTTTCGGGACGTTTTTGGGGAGGTTTGGAGGTTTTCTGTTACTTTAGCTAGTGAAAAGTCCTCTAGTGAACATTTTGAAATCTCAAAATATGAAAACAAATGGCCGCGATGTACACGGACCCTGGAGGTATTTAATAAACTCAGAGGAAGCAGTCCTAAACAACTGGAAGCGATAACCTAAACTCCAGCTCCTGTTAGCTAAAACCTGGATTACATTTATTACTGGGGAGTCTGTTTAATCTGATTTGTTTCAGACTCGGCGCATTGAAGCTGTGTTTTTCAGACATTTCAGTTTCTAACAGACGTGAAATTGTTTAGCAAAGTGGGAACAGTGGAAGTTTTGCATTAAACCACATCATGAAAACACAGCTGGTGATCTACTGGTGTTTAAACCGGGTGAAACTGTCTCCCCTGAATCTCTGCACTCTGACAACATGCTCTAAAAGCGAATCGTCGGTACGCCCCCTGCTGCTCTGACAGGACGGGTGTGTTGTGCCAGGTTCCCAGCATGCACTGCAGGACGCCTGCAGAACAGAAAAACAGGACGGGTGGAGGAGGAAAGAGACTCCGAACTCCTGACAGCTCGACAACAAGAGGACGAGTGAACAGACAGGACTGACAGCAGGTCCCGGTCGGCCCAAAGGCTGTGAATAACACAAGACCGAGGGGTGAGGCGGTGGGGGAGGCACTCGTCTCAGGGGTGAAATCGAGGGATTGAAAACAGGCCCTTACTCTAGATCTTCATCTTCCTACAACTCTCTATATCTTCTGCTCCTGAATCTGAAAGAAAAAACGTTGAATCTGAGGATAAAATCTCCACGGACACATGAGCAGAAAAAAGAAAGAGAGAGGGAAAGAATATCTGGATGGATGGCATGAGGACAGGCCGAAAAAGAAGGAAAAACATGGCAGGATGAGGAGAAGGCAGGAAGGAAGGAAAGCTGATAGAGACTGGAGGGCAGCAGACTTACTAAGGGTCTTTCCTCCCTGGGTAGAAGGGTTGGCAGGCCCTGTTTTGGCCGTCTGCCGTTTGGCCGGGTCAATAGTGACCCTGAGCAGAGAGGAAGAGCAGCAAGAAGGTCAAGGTTAAAGGACACAAGAAGGTAAGGACGACAGAAAACACACAAACTGTGAGGAGGGGAGTGAAGCTGGGGGGGGTGACTGGACCTGAAACGTCCTGACGAGGAGGGGGATGAGAAAAAAAAGCCACTGGTTAGGTCCTGAGATGTGATTAGCAGGAATGTACGGAGGCCCGAAGTGGACAAAAGGCAGTGAACGGTGGTCGGACGAGTCAAAAACGCAACAGAACTAATAAACTAATGACATTGTTGGTTAAATGATTAGGATTAAACCAAAAAATCTGCAGAGTTCAGCTTTCCAATGGCGCTTGAATGCATCGTGTGTGATTTAAGGTTCAGTCGGTAAAATTTAACCATCTTCAAGCTTTAAGTTTAGGGTGTTATTTTTACATTAAACATCATGATTTACCCTCTGTGGATCTTAAACGTTGCTATAACTGAGCTACTGGTGGCGCTAACGAGTCGGTTTATCACCAAAATCAGCAGGACTCATCCTCCAAGGACCACGAATGCAACATTAGAAACGCTAAATCGCTTCATTTCAGTCCTTCTGTTTAATACTTTCTGCTTCTTTTTCACTTAATTGTTGTTGGTTTTAGCCCTTATTTATGAACTAAACTGCTCCATATTGTCCCCAAAGCTTTAATAATAATGCGAAGAATCAAACAGTTGATTAATCGTGCAGGTTGGATGATTTATGGATCATTAAATGCCTTTTTTCAAGAAGTAAACTGAATATTTAGGGTTTGTGACTGCTTGAAGACGTCACCGTGGGTTCTAAACAACTCTTCACCAACTATTTTGATAATCGATTCATCACTTTAAGTCATTTTTAATGGATTCTTAAGTCTAAACCCCCTGATTTATCACAGGATTATTAAAAAAAGGAATAAAACATGCTAACTGGTGAGCTGTAGAGGTGCTGGTAGCAGAGCTGCAACGATTGTTAGCTCATAAACTATTTAATTAAACCATTTTGATAATCGATTAATCAGTTTGGGTGATTTTAAAGGTCTAAATTCTCTGATTTTAGCTTCTTAAATGTGAATATTTTCTAGTTTCTTTCCTCCTCTGTGACAATAAACTGAATATCTTTGGGTTGAGGACAAAACAAGATATTCTTCACTGTATTTTTTAACATTTTATAGATTAAACAACAAATAATCCGTAGTTGCAGCTCTGTTTTCAGGTTTTATTTTACTTTTTTGAATAATTAATAATGAAGAATATCATCAACAGCCCTCCTCATTTATTTTATCCAGCGTAGCACTTCCTCCTGCACTGAGCTGTATTCCTTTAACCAACAACGTGACTCCTGAAGGTTTTCTGTTTCCTTTTCGACTCGTCTGAAAACCTTTTCAGCGCTTCGTCACTTTGCGGCTCCACAGAAATGAGGACAAACACAAAAACTGAGGAGTGACATGGGGGACGGTGATGAGACCGGAGCCGACCGACACCCGAGGCTCCGGGTGCTGAAGGGGGACGAGGGGGACGACCGTTTAACAATCCGCCACCAGATGGCGCCATGAGCCTCCAGACGGCAGCCAATGAAGGCCACAAAGCCGCTCCGCCGTCCGACCACGGCCACACAAAGACTCAACGGTGTCAGGAACTCGCTTCGTTTCCTAAACTCTGACCAACATCAGAAGGAACCGACTCCCTTCAGGAAACCAGCTGTTAACGTGACGAACGTCTGAGAACGGTCACGTCTCACAAGACAAGTTCCGAACCTCCTGAAGCACCGAAATGATCATTTTATTAAGCAGAGAGAGAAACTAAACAGATATTCAGCTACATCATGTGGGATTACAGCAGCACGAGTCCAGTCTGTGGTGAAACGACAGCATCAGCTACCTGTTTGTGTCTTTTAGTGCTGAACTTATGCAGTTTGTTATAACAGTAAAGATTTTAAAGAGTTGAAAACAAGGAATTGGTTTGTAATTAAGATGTTGGCCCAAATATAAGACGACAGGATGGGATTCTGTCCAAAACTATCAAAAACTAATTTCTGTGTCCTGCTTGTTCTCTCCGTGGATGTCTCTGGATCTGCAGTCGCTGGCCTCACCACCTCCCATCCCCACCCCAACCTCTCCTGCTATCCCTCCCTCCCTCCTCTTCCCCACTCTTAACCCAACCGGTCGAGGCAGATGTCCGCCCTCCCTGAGCCTGGTTCTGTTGGAGGTTTTTTCCCCCCTTCCCTACCATGGGGGGTTTTTGGTTCCTTCCCGTCGCTGATTGCTGCTCAGAGGGAATCCAAAAGCATCTTTGGATTGTTGGGTTTTCTGTTTTCTGTTTTTCTGTTTCTGGTTCTTTCTTACAATGTTTAGCGCTATGTGACGACTTATGTTGTAAATATGCGCTATATAAATAAAATTGAATTGAACTGATTCCAGCAGCTGCATTTGAAACTAAACTTTCTGAAGATACCAAATCTGTCACCCTTTGTCGCCCTTTTCTCTTAAAAATGAAAATGCTGCACTTGATCCTGAAGGTTTCTGCTTGCTAAACTAAGCTCATTCTGTCTCTGAAACATTTTGTAACGCCAGTAGTTTTTGGCTGCTTGACCGACAATTCAGTCCCTCAGTTTCACCAAAAGCAAAACACGCTATAAGAGCTGAGGTAAATAAGGCAGTGACATTAATCCTTTAAATCAGGGGTCGAACTGTCAGAACGGGTGCGAGGGTGAGGAGTCTGACGGCATTAGCCTGGATACGTCCTGCTGGCGGTGACACAGCAGCAGGGTCCTGGTGTGCCGCTGGTGCAGATGCTCAGCCAGGCGGCGGCGGCGGCAGGGAAGGGGGGCCACAACTATTCAGATCTCAAAATCACTATCCAGATATTCGGGTCCAACCCTAATACAAGACAAACAGGTCTGTCTTCTACTTATGTAAACAGATGTTCTGCCTCCCACCTCCAGAGAGCTCCGACTTTCTGCCTTTCTTTTCGCCATTTCTGGGAGGGGTAGCACGGCGCCAGTAGTAGCATGGGGTTGCTATGACTACGGTCAACAGAGGAGAGGGTGTTTATGGGTCCTGTCCAGATTGACGCGCCAAAACACCAGCAGAGCATTCTGGGATTTGTAGTATTAGCGGTACATGCGCTGTATAATACCAACGGGCCAGCTCTAGTCGTCACTTGGTGTTGTAACCCTTCGTGGGCCAAATATAATTACACTGCAGGCCAGATTTGGACACCTCTGCTTTAAATCTTTCCCAGAACTCGACAGCAGGTGTTGAAAGACATGCTTTCTTTAAAAAAAAAACAAAAGCGCTCATTTGTCATAGCAAAAAACTCAAAAACAGACAAAAAATCTTTACATTTTCAATTTTCTCGATGGTCCCTGAAGGCATCGTGCATGATGTACGGGTCCATTAGCAAAAAATAACCAAATCTAAGCTAAAAAACTAAAAAAAGGTGAACATATCTCACTTAAAAATTCACCAAAATAAACAGTTTGCACCAGATTCAGTGAAATTATAAAGATTCTGCACTCGTCTAGACATCAGATATCACACAAAACTCACCCTTTATGCTTAAATAAGGTTAAATTAAATGAAATAAACGCATAACTAATCTTATATTTGGGCCGGTACGTCAGTTTTTGTGGTCTGTGTTTAGAAAAACCTGCTTTTACAACAGCTTTATATTTGTGATTGTTTATTTGCCTACTGTAAGTCTTGTGTCCAACAGTAATTAGTTAAGAAAGACATTTTAAAGGTGTTTGTCGTGCTTTATTTTCTATTTATAAGCTGTATAGTATCACCTAGCTCAAGAGTTGTATGAAACAAACACAGAAACAGCCTGAGACCACCCTGACGGATGGTAAACATGTTGGTGTTACGTGTTTTTTTTCTTGCACCAGAGCTCAAAAAAGATTCGCTGAAGCCCAGAAAAACCTTCAAAACGTCTCCAAACGCTCAACAAAAGAAACTGCAGAAGAGACAGAAGCATCATCGAGCGACAGGCCCGTCAGGAGGTCTCTACGTGTAGCTGCAGGAGAATGTGATGGAAAACCCAACGAAGCTGCAGAGTCGAACCAAAGTCCTACACAAACACGTCGACGTACACAAAAGGGGGGCTTCTCTTTTAGCTCTTACTGGCTCAGAAACCTCCAGAAATCTGATCTGAGCCAGAGAGAGTTAAAAAAAAAAACACACATGGTGGATAATGCAGCAGAGTAATGTTCAAAAGCGCCGTCTGAAGTGAGAGAGAGCTGAGTCGATAACAACAATCACTGTGGCGGGAAAACAAACCACGATCAATGGCAGCTGAAGGAAGCGACCCCATGCATGCGCTGGCGATTGATTAGTGGCGAAGCTGCTTTGTTGGTTAATCGACTGATTGTTCAAGGAGTCCGGTCTGCTCTCACAATCAGCCTTTATCCACTCAGATCAACCACAACCGCTCCGAGTGCGTTTACACACACATTTATGTCTACGAGCTACAACTGAGTCTGGCTTAATTAAAAAACATAAGGGTACAGCTGTTTGTTGGTGGGTTTGGATGATTTTTTTTTACAGATTTACATCCCTCTGAAATGAAGAGTTTGATATGTTGGAGATTCACACCGCTCCCTTACTTCTGTGCTAAATGTGAAGCTACAGTTAGCCGACAGTTAGCTTAGCTTAGCATAAAGACTGGAAACGGATGGAAACCGTTAGCCTGGACGCGCCTTAAAGTGACACTGCAGGAACTTGTCAGTCGTTTAAGGGCGTCTACAACCTTCGTGTGCTTCCATCACGTATTCTGAAGCATATTTTAAGTATTGCATTTAAAATATTTAAGGGAAACGGAAAAATTTACAAAAAACGTCCTTAATTTTTGCAAAACGCCGTCTTGAGGTGGGGTTATATTACTCAGAAATTCTCCAGGACTTTTTGTGGCTCTCAGTGAGAAAGGTTCACCCAATTTTAAATTAGAATAGAAAGAATAAAAAATAGATTAGAATAAAAAAATAAAAAATCATCCCCATCCCACAGTTGCAGTTTTAACTGTTTTAAGACCTTATTTTACTTTATTGTCAACATTTTCTGACACTTTTAGACATTTTTCATAGCAAACTAGTGCTCAATTAAACTGGAAAAACTGTTTTAGGACTTTATTTTGTTTTATTGTCAACTTTTTCTGACATTTTTTATACCAAACTATTGATCAATTTATCAAGAAAACTGTTTTAGGACCTTATTTTATTTTATTATCAACATTTTCTAACATTTTTAGACATTTTTTATACCAAACTACTGATCAATTTATGCAGAAAACAATCATTAGTTGCAGTTCTAAATATTGTAGAACCTTATTTTACTTTATTGTCAATATTTTTTGACATTTTTAGACATTTTTATACCAAACTATTAAACAATGTATCAATAAAACAGTTTTAGGACCTTATTTTACTTTCTTGTCAACTTTTTTGACAATTTTAGACATTTTTTATAGCAAACTACTGATCAATTAATTGAGAAAATAATCATTAATGGCAGTTCTGACTATTGTAGAACCTTATTTTACTTTATTGTATTCATTTTCTGACATTTTTTATACTAAAGTACTGATCAGTTAATCCAGAAAATAATCATTTGTTGCAGTTTTAACTGTTTTAGGACCTTATTTTACTTTATTGTCCTCATTTTCTGACATTTTTACACATTTATTATACCAAACTACTGATCAATTTATCAAGAAAACTTGTAGGACCTTATTTTACTTTATTGTCATTATTTTCTGACATTTTTAGACATTTTTTATACAAAAGTACTGATCAGTTTATCAAGAAAATAATCATGTGTTGCAGTTTTAACTGTTTTAGGACCTTATTTTATGTTATTGTCATCATTTTCTGACATTTTTACACATTTTTTGTACCAAACTACTGATCAATTTATCAAGAAAACTTGTAGGACCTTATTTTACTTCATTGTCATTATTTTCTGACATTTTTAGACATTTTTTATACCAAACTACTGATCAATTTATCAAGAAAACTTGTAGGACCTTATTTTACTTAATTGTCAACATTTTCGGACTTTTTACACAAAAACATAAGTTCATTATTTGAGAAATGTGATCAATAATGGAAACACCCACTAGCTGCACCTTTGGACCAAGCCAGGCTAGCAGTTTCCATCCGTTTCCAGTCTTTGTGCTAAGCTAAGCTAACTGGCTGTCGCTTCACATTTACCACACAAACCAAACCGTTCCCTTCGGAGTGAAACCAGCCGATGAATCCGATCTGAACTCGTGAAACCCTGTCGGCCTGCATCTCTGAGCCGTGTGTGTGCGTGAACGCAGCCGGAGACGGTTGCTTTCCTGCTAAGCGGCGTGTTAGTTCAGTGCCAGCAGCCCCACGCGACTGAAGAGGTTGAGAGGAAGTTTCTCAGTGAGATTGTTTCTCGTTATTGTTGGCACAGAGCGAAAGGCAGTACAGGAGTCCTACCTTTTGGTAAACCTGAATGACATGTTTCTACAACAGAATCAGACAAAGAAACAGTGAAAATGGTGAAAGAGGAGTGGAGGGGGGGCAGCAGGGGGAGGGAGGGGGGCTGGTGAGGAAGCTGAATGAGTGAACGAAAATGGGGTGATTGGAATCATCAACAGTGGAAAAGGGAAGGTTCATTTGGTTTTCATTTATCATCAAATGATTTCAATTCCTCATTTCAGGTCAGTCATTGCAGGAGGGACGTCGCTGGCCTGGCTGCTGCCTTCACACAGGAAAGGTCTGGTTGGAGTCCAGTTGGTTTGGTTTAATCTCTTGCTGCAGTGACAGGTTATATATGAGGCTAATCACACAGAAGACCCACTAATCACAGTGAGGAATGGAGCTGAGAACGCACCTGAAGTTCTGCTTATCCGATTTGAATCCGCTAAAATTCGTTCGGATAAAAGCCGAGACTGAAACTGGATCTCATGCTAGCGTCCGAACTACACAGCAGGACACGAACTCAACACACTGCTGCTGCTGTGCTTTAGTTCGTCTGTGAAAATCCTCCTTTTAGAAACCGAAATAAACCTGAGTTGAAGCTGAAGTCACATAATGATGCTGCAGACTCGACTGCTGGGCTTCCACACCATCAATAGGCTGCACTTTCCAACATAATAAACCAGCTTGGCACCACTTCCTGAACCATTAGTTGGCCACGTTAATAATCAATTAACTGTTAAATTAATTAAATAAAGAGAAAAGAGAGAAAACAACCCTCTACAATATCAATATTTTACCCATATTTATTTCTACATGTAGATGAATCTGTACCTTATCAACAGCAAATGTGTATATGATCTCATTTATTTGTATTTCTTTTAACTGACGTCCAACGTTTCTGATTATCACCTTTGCTGCTGCAACAGTGCAAACATCCCAGCTGTGGGATCAATAAAGGGCTGTCCTACTTCATCTTATGCACAGTGAGCGTTTTCTCATACGCAGATAAAACCGTTTTCAACCACTGACAGCTAATGTTTGCGTTTAGCATTAGCCTCAGCTAAGCTAGCTAGCTAAACTGGACAGACGTCGGACGCCTTTTTGCAACTTGACGCTGCAGAGTCCAAACAACACGGTGCTAGGTAGCTAGTATCCACGGCTTCATAATTCACCATTAACACAGTTCTAATCGAAGTAGTCGCTGCAGGAACTTTAGAAAACTTTGATTTGTACGTCCTACCCAACAGTGGTGCCAAAGCACAGTGTAAGGCTCTAAATCAGTGGTTCTCAACTGGTGGGTCAGGACCCAAAAGTGGGTCGCCAAGCCAATTCTAGAGGGTCAGGGAAGCATGGCCCCCCCAAAAAAGTAGTGGTATAAAGTCTTTTATTTTAAAGGACGTGTTTCTTATGACACAGTTTGCTTTCAGTAGCAGGATATTTAGTGGTGGTGACACCAGTAGTTGCCCACTATTAACCTCTAGATTTGTCTCTGCCAGCTTATTGGAGAAATTTGTGCTAAAAAGTGCCAAAAATAAACCAAAAGTGTTCTCAGAATCTGTCAAAATGGGTCAAAATATGCCTGAAACTTGTCAAAAGTGTCCAAATATACCAAAATTAGCAAAAAAAAGGACAAAATTTTCCTAAGTTGGATCAAAATGCGTTGAGACTCCACCCAAATAAACCTTAATGTGTTAACAGGAACAACAAACTTAAAAACTTTGGGTCACAACCGTTATTATTAGAGACATCGTGGGTCTTGAGGCTGGACCAGTTGAGAACCACTGCTCTAAATTCTCCAGATATCTTGTGCTAAGCTACGCTACAGTGGCGTCATTGGTCCTTGGACAACAGGGAGATGCGCTCACTTTAGACCATTACAGGCGGTCAGCAAACACACCTGTAACTCCATCGCATTAAACAGCAAGCGGCTGCACCTGGTGGTGCAACCGGGCACTGCGGCTAATCCACAACTCATTTTCTGACCTGCTTTATCTTGCTTCCTGCCTTTCCCGTTCACATATTTCCAATCAGTTATTATCTATAGGTCTAGTAGAGCCTATCAGTAGGAAGTGTTGAGTTTGTGTCCGACACATGAAGCCGCACTGTCCCCCGTTAAAACTGCAGTACAGAGTATTTATGATGTATGAGATCCAGCTGCAGCCTCCTTGTACGTTATTTCTGTGATGAATTAACCTGTCAGGCCGCAGAACTTCATGTTTGTTCCTCTTTGAACATGAACCGGACCAGAAGTAAGCTCTTAGATGTGACCTAAAGTGACCTGTGGTGATGTTGCCTGACTGATGTGTGTGAAGCTGAAGTCTGCAGCAGGAAAATATCTCATCTTTTAGGCGTCAATGAGGTAAAGTTGGATAAAAAACTCATTAACGGTGTCAGTAATTTCATCAAAAAGAGGTCAAATTCCTTGAGAGGGGTTTTGGTTTCTCTGGCAGGCAACCAGGCAGCGACAGTCGAACAGTTGAGACTTAGGAATAAATCACATCGTACAGGACAGTGAAGTGTTCCCCAGCATGTAATTAATCATCCTACCTCTACTGTGCTGATTGGCTTCTAATTCGAACAGAGTCGCAGGAGATTAAACTGCAGCTAGAGCCTGCTCTGCTTCTGTTTCAGCCTCGACATTCACATGAATAAAACCCTGGATGATGCTTTCAGTGAGTCACAGCTTTAATCTGACTGATTGAACAGAGAGCGAGCGCCGCCCCAGCCCGGTGCAGCCCGGCGTGGGGGAGTTTCCTCGCCTACCTGCGGGTGAGTTTGGAGGTGAGTTTGGAGAACAGGTTGCTGGTTCCACGGCTGCGGGTCTGGGACAGCGGCGTGGCGTCGTGGGACAGAGTGGGCGACGCCGGCGGCCCGTTGTAGGTGGCGGTGCGCCGGTCTCTCAGCTGGCCGCCGTGGAAGGTGCTGCGGCTGGCGGTGCCCCGGGGGAAGCGGAGGCGGTCGGGCGTGGTGGCGTTGGCGATGCTGTGGGTCGACGCCACCGGGTTCCTCTGGCCGCCGGGCGACACGGCGACGCTGCTGAGGTGGACGGAGGGAGGAAAGTCAAATCCAAGCAGGTTTTAGGCCTAAAAACACACGAGTTCATGGGTTTTCCAGAGCAGATGTGAACTTCAGTGGAGCAAACCTGGACAGCAAGGCATCATGGGACGTCTGCTTTTATTTGTTTTATCGTATTTGTTCATGTTATTCTGTTTTAGCTTTTATAATTTTACATATTTATGAGGTGTTTTTTTATTGTTTAATTGTTTTTTCAATTATATTTTTGCTATTTGTTCATTAATTTTTTTTACTCTAGTTATTTATGTGATTTTTAATGGATTTTTAATTCTTTTCTTGTATTTGTACATTTAATTTCATTTCCTTTTACTCTTTATTAATTTACTTATTTATGTGATGTTGTCCGTGTATATCATCTGTTTTTAGCGTCTAATTGATTTTTAGATTTTATTTATGTTATTTGCTCATTTTATTATTGTTTATTCTTTATTAACTAATATATTTACATCATGTCATCTATTTTTATAGTCTGTTTTTTAGTGTCTAATTGATTTTTAAATTTTATTTGCTCCTTCTATTCGTTTTTACCCTTTATGAATTACTTTTTTTACGTGATGTCTATTTTTATCCTCACTTTTTAAAAATCATTTAATTTAATTTATTTGTCCCTTTATTAATTTACTCATTTACGTGGTGTCGTCTATTTTTATTGTTAAATTTTATTGTCTAACTTATTTTTATATTTTATTTATTCTATTTTTTTATTTTATTCTTTTTTACCCTTTTATTAATTTATTTATTTACGTGACCATTCATTTTTATCGTCCAATTTGTTTTAACTTTATTTGTTCATTTCATCCTCTTTTACCCTTTATTTATTTCCTTATTTATTTCTAATAATAATAATAACTATTATTATTGTTATTATTACTTATAGCCTCGCTTTTATGGTTTTACCCTCTATTTTTCTTTTATTCCAGTTGTTCTTTTCCCATTTTATACATACATATGACATTTTTGGTTCTTTTTTTAAATTTAATTTATTTTATTCTTTTATTATTATTTATTATTTGTTTGTTTTAATCTCTTGGACTCTGTATCAATTTACTTATAACTTCATTCTTCTTTAATAGTCTAACTGATTTTTTAAAATTTTATTTATTTTGTTTGTTAATTTTATTCTCTTACCTTTGTTAATTTATTTAACATGATGCAATGTGTTTTAATCATCTAATTTTTTAATCAATTTTTTAAAATTTTTATGTCTATATCTTTTACCTTTCATTAATTTACTTATTTACATGATGCCGTCTATTTTGATCGTCTAATTAATTTTTAAATTTATTTTATTTGTGCATTTTAATGTCTTGCAGCCTTTATTACTTCATTATTTACATGATGTCGTCTGTTTTTATGGGCTAATTGATTTTGTCGTCTGTAGTCATTTTGTTGTTTTTCAGTCTCCGCTGCTGTGATTAGAGAATTTAGATTTTATTTTACTCAAACCAACTGATCATAATTAAAACAGTTCAGTGTCGTCGTTGGCGATAATTGCTTCATTGAGTCGACTTGTCGGTAGTTTTATTCACTGATCTGTCCGGTCGTCAAACACAGACCTCAAACCACCAGTTCACTGCCGCAGTGGAAAAACGCTGGTGCAGTTTCATCGCCTCTCCCTCTTCATCTTTGAAATGTCAGAGAGTTTGTTATTCCTGCACAGATTTACAACATTTCATGGGTTTTAGGTGAATGAGTCGGGCATGTTAGACGTCGGCGGGGTGGGAAATTCAAACTAAAACCAGAGAAGAGCTGCAGAGAAAACTCAGCGGGTGGTTTGACGAGGAGGAGCTGAACTCTGTCGGCTGGTTTCAGCAGTCAGAGGTTCTTTTAGCCTGAACTCTAAACGAGGCTTAATGGTGCTAATTAAACAGTAGACAACATTGGACCAATGGATTTTGTGCATTTTTGGACATTTTAAGTCTGAACTATCTCTAGTAAATGGATCCGTATTGCATATTAACGTGAAAATGTACTAAAATCTGCACTTCACTGGATCAGAAATATAATATAACGTGATATCTCTCGGGCAGTTCGGCTTTTTTCTCCTCTAATCTAAAACTTTGAAGGGATAACTTTAGGCTCATGTTATTCCAATATATAGTCTATCTTGAATTGACCTTTTTACTGACCTGAACCAGGCTTTTATACCTGCCCTGTGGGGTTCCCCAGGGATCCGTCCTGAGTCCCATCCTGTTTTTATGTACATTTTCCCCCCTCAGACAAAATAAAAGACATTATAATACTACATCTTATCATTTCTATGCTGACGACATCCCGGTATACTGCTCTTTCAAATCCCAGTCATCAAAAAACACATCAGCTTTTTAGGGTTTTCTGACAAGTTACTATCACGATTCTGGTCTCAGGAACCTTTCAGCGCCAGAAATCGGCGACTTAACCAAGCATCTCCCTGATTCCTGAGCTCATGAAGAAGCTCTAATGGTTAAAACAGGGTCAAACCATCCGCTGATGAATTTGGAGGTTTTAGAAAAAAGGCTAATCGTGCAGCTTTCTGTTGATTTCCCACCGCGGACGTGAAGCTGTTGATGTGCAGAATGAACAGAGCAGCATTCTGCTGGGTTAGAGCGCAGAAACAGAAAGAGACGATGGTCGGAGGAGGAGGAGGAGGAGAGTCGGGGAGCAGCTCGGCCTTCGGGTCGCCGGGATCCGGACGGAGCAGACCGGGGAGCTGACAGCAGAGGATGGAGGAGAGGCCGGGGGGGGCAGGCCGTTACTGCTGCAGGAGGAGGTCGTCCGGTTTATGGCGGAAAAATATCATCACACACAGAGGCGAGCGCGTCGTCTGTCGAGGCGTAGCAGCTGGGTGTCAGTGTGTGGATGCATATTTTTCTCTACTCGTGCCTCCACTTTGATCAGAAATAGAAACTCAGCAGGAGCCAAGAGCAGGTAAGAGTTTAGTCCACGACGCCGACGGGGCTTCAAGGTTTTGGGATCTCTGCTGCTTGTGAAGATAAAAACAACCTTAATGCATGATTTGTTGTGTAGATTTTAGAAGTTCTTATTTGCTATTTGCCTTTTTTCCTGTTTTCTGTTCCGTCTGTCTCTTAGTACACTCTGTTTTTGAAACAAACATATAAATACAGTGATTATTATTATTATTGTCGACCATTTTCTTGATTAACCGTCACAAAAAAGTCGATGATGCTTTCGAGTGTGTTTTTTTGCCACTAATGTTCAGTTTACTGTCACAGAGGAGGGAAAAAAAACAGAAAATTCGCATTTAAGAAGCTGGAAATGCACAATTTAGATTGTCATTCAGCAATTTTGAGAATTAAAAAAGCACAAACTGGGTATTTACAGATTACTTTGTTATAGTTTGTTTATCTATAATTTGTTTATCTATTGTTTAAAGCTGCTATACATGTAATTAGGATCATTAAATATAAACGTCTGCAGGTTCTATCGGACGTTTATGACGGCAAACCGAACAGATTTGAGTTTAGGATAAAGAGATCGATCCCAACGAGTCAGATTTTAAAGCTCTTTGTTTGGGGAACTTGCAGCTGTTCTATTAATCAGCGATGTTTTGTTCTAACATGTTTTAAAATCTTCAATTTCTAAACACGTCTATGCTGCTGGGCAACGCTCCTCTGATCAAACAAAAGCTAAACTCTGCTGGATGATTTGTTATTTCTTGACAAATAAGTCGCATTGAAACTCATGTTTTACTCACTAAACAGTCAAACCAGCATTACTCTGATAATAAATTAGAGTTAGGGATGCTAATGATTATTCGATGATTGATTATTGGCTGTTAATAATTTAATGGATTAGAGATATATGAACTGATAAAGCAGAAGATGACGTTGAGAAAGCAAAGTTGGCTGTGAGCTCTTATCTACTCAAACAGCTCCTTATATGTTTACTCATTCTAAGGATTCAAGTATTTCAAATTAAAAGCATTCAGTTTTGCATTATTGTGACCTGCAGCTACATAAAACATCACTCGTCGACTTCTGTATTATCAATTCTTTTATTGATATGAGCTCAAAGACGGGGCTTTTCATGACGCCTTACATTTATTTTTCAGATTTCAACTCGCCAATAATCAGAGCTCATTGAACCCCTTAATGCCGGTTGTCGCAAATTTGCAACGTACCGCTGCAGCCGAGATAGCATATGCATTCCCCCAATGCTGGTTCATGCATATTCAATACATACCTAGAAACCTTTTACACCTCAGCTTGACAACGCTGCTAAAATATAGCTTAAAATAAGTTTTCCCTGCTAATTTTAAGACCTCAATATTCTAAATATCGTGTCTTATTTCAAGAAATCTGACCAAGCAAATGTTCACTTGTTCTATTGGCAGATTTTTACACTTATTTCAAAGTAAAAGTGCCTTGAAAGACGTTTTTTTTCTTGTTTTGGGAGGGGCATTTTTTTACAGTGTAATATCTGGGCTTTGACTGTCATTCCAGGACTCTCCATGTCTTAGTTTTTAAATGTATTTTCTTCAGTTTTAATTGTTTAATTAAATTACTTCTCTAAGTATCCATACTTCTAAATATGGTTTAAAAACACACAGGTTTTCATGGGGTGTCCCAATTTTTTCACATGACTGTACAACGCTAAAATTTCACGCATATCTTGATAAATATCGAGACTTTTTGCCATTAAAAATTGAAGCAAATCAGCGGCGGTTAAATAGAAAGTGTCCTAAAAATTTCCCAAGCCCTTTCAGTTGTTTTATTCTTTACCTGCTTCTGGCTGCTGAGCGTAAATTTCAGACTCCGGCACCAAAAACCTTTGTGCTGACGGCTGTTTGCAGGAAATGGTGTCCATGGTTTAGTTGTGGGGTTACAGAGAGTGAAGCTGGCTGGATGTGTGGGTTAGCGAGGGGCCAAACAGGGGCTGAGACATGACACGAGACAGACAGGGGGGTTTGGAGGCCCTGCCGTCTTACTTGGGCGAGCAGTAGTCCAGAGCGTAGTAGGAGTGGGGCAGCGTGGCCCAGCCTGCCTGGCAAGCGTACAAGGGGCCGACGGTTTGATACCTCAGCCGCACCGAACTGGACGAGGCACCGAACGCAGCGGCCGCAAAGGCAGAGGAAGGGCTAGTGGCACAAGCCATCTCAGTCATGCTGGTCATGCCACAACGGAAGTAAAAACAAAGAACACCCCAACCCGAAACCACAAACACACAGGCAGAAATGAAAAATAAGATGATGAGAAACAGGGGACAGTAAATATAAGAAAGAAAGAAAGAAAGGAGCAGAGAAAGAAAATCAGGGAATGAAACAAAGGAAGTCTTTTCTTGGGATCCTGTTTAGCATTTCAACAATCAAAGGAGAGAATCTGGGCTGAGAAGTTGCTCCAGTTCAACAAACTTGAGTCTGGAAGGCTGATAATGATGTTTTTGCACTGAGCCGACCGACATTCACATCAACTAGACTTTAATTTGACCACATCTGTGTTCATAGGGAGGATTTGTACTTTCTTTTTCGGTAGAACAGGACCCACATTAATAATCTCATTAAATCTTAAACTAAGAAGGACGAATGTTAAGAACCCAAATTCTGCTCTCAGCTGATTCTATGTTTCCTGGAAGGCGGCAAGCTTCCTCCTCTCACCTGTTCTCCTTCCCGTTAGGAATGACGGAGAGACGATCCGTGTTGTTTCTGTCGCTGCAGACGTACGTGTTCCTCCTGGTCATGCCGGCCGACGCGGGATTATTCTGCAGGGAAGCACAGAAAAACTTTAAATCAAACGTACAGGTCGACACTTGGGCTCGTCTTTCTGGGGAGTGTTCTCCATTTCTGGTGTGTCTTGGGATGATTATAAAATAAACTCGGGTTGCATTTTAAAAAGGGAAACCTGCTGAGTCTGTGTTTTCATTAGAGTGTTGAATACAGTGAAGGCATATTAGATGTTTAGATTCTTTTCCATCACAGCACCGATCGTCCCAAATTCATTCAACAAGTTCAAACATCCAGGCCTGGTCCCAAATATTCAAATATAATATTTGTTCGTTGTGGTGGTACTCAAATAATAATTTTGATATTTGAATATTTGCGTGAGCTGCCGCCGAGTGTCGCCAACACTACCGATTGTCGCCAAATGCTGCCGAGCGTTGCCGAGTGCTGCCGAGCATCACCAAGGCTATAGTACGCTGCGGAGGCTCTAGAAGGCCACAGTGGACTTTTCACCAGTGTGGGGTTTATCTGTCCCTTTGGAGGGACCTTGTGGTGCCGCTAGCTCCGCCGCTAGCGCTAAATCGCTAGCGTTCGGCTGCTTTTCGGGACATTTTTGGGGAGGTTTGGAGGTTTTCTGTTACTTTAGCTTTGCCAGAAAGCAAAGTAGCGATTTAGCGCTAGCGGCGGAGCTAGCTCTAAATCGCTAGCTCCCCTTCAGAAGTCAGACGGGTCACGGAGCCCAAACCAGCAGGAAATAGAGAAATAAGTTTTCCACGGGTGTATTTTAATTTTAATTTCCATTTACAAACACATGTAATTAAATCGGATAACGGATAATGGATAATTAATTAGGGCCCGTTTTCCATTTTTCATTTTGTATCATCACTGAAAAAAAGGGAAACGGTTTATTTTTCATTTTTATTTTGAAATCTCAAAATAAGAAAACGAATGGCTGCGACGTACACGGACCTTAGTGGTATCCAAAGCGCTTTACAATGTGTTTCGCTTTCACCCATTCACATACCAATGGTAATAGAGCCGCCATGCCATTGGGTGCAACTTGGGGTTCAATGTCTTGCCCAAGGACACTTCGGCATGCGGAGGGGTTGGGGATCGAACCGCCAACCTTGCGATCAGTGGACAACCCGCTCTACCACCTGAGCCACAGCCGGCCTCGTCTTGTACCACAAGAAAGCAAGTAGTATAAGTCCAATAAAGAGCACGTGGAGCAAATCCAAGAGATTTTGCTTCATATAAAGTGTTGAAAATAAGTGTGCAGGAACGTGCAAATTGACGCAGTATGTGGTCCAAACATCTGGAGACGTTTCTGAGCTCTCTCTACGTTAAACCAGCTGTTTCCATAGAGGTGCAGGACTTTATATTGCAGTGAAAAATGAGTCCACGGTGAGGAAAAATGTGACAGGAGCAGAAAAAAACACAAATGCTCACAAACTTCTTGGGGTTTAGAGGATAAAGCAGCGAAGAAACTCACTAAATGTCATGATGAGGAGCTTTAAAAAATACAATCGTCGAAAAACATCTAATTGTTAGAAGAATTGTGCTTATGTTAAGAATTATACTTATTAGGTAATCATTGAGTGACTGTCAGGACTTTAAAGTCTACATGTCAGCAACCATGATTGTAAAGATATGAATCACTAAAAAACATTCCAAGTTGTATGTACTCACAGTAAAGAACATAGAGAACAGAACTGACCCATTAAGATTGTGTAAGTGACACTTATCTTATGCTGACTCTTGTACTGATGTGTGGGGACGCCCTGTGATTGTTTACCAAATTAAAAAGAGCCAAGGACAGAAGGACTAGCCAGAGAGCTGGAATGCTGTAGCGATGTATACTTCAGAGCTGTAGTGTCCGTTCTCTCCTTGTGCGCAAGTAAAAGACCTGAAAAGGGTCACTACAGTTTCTTTCAGCTGGTAAACGAAGCTGAAACACTCACGCTGGGTCCGGTGGTGGCTCCTTTCCTGCGGTCGGGGATGTCGGCCTTGTTGGGGTTGTTGGCGTTGCCCAGCAGGGGGCTGGAGGGTGGAGCCCCGCGGCTGCCCGGGGTGCTGGGCTTACGGAGCTGGACGCCGCCTTCCTCCTTGGCGCTGTTCTCCGCCGTGGTGGTCTGACTCCTCTTAGGATGAGCCATCCCCGGAGGGACGTTCTGGCCCACTGCAGGCACAAACAGCAGACAGATGTGTGACTCATGAACACTGTTTGTACCCCCGGCGACTAAAAAACATATCAATTTGAAGGCTTTGGTCTAAAACGAGTTTGAAAAAAGAACAAATCTGACGGTGACTCAAAGTGTCAGACCGAGGACACGATCACCAGCGCATTATGTTTAAAGAAAGGAGATTCAGTCCAGGGCTGGAAAACGGAGCAAACCCATGACACTGAGGCGTTTTTCCTCCTCAAAATAGACAAGTTGCTTAAGTAGAGGTCATATAACAGACAAACTGATGAGAAGTAAGAATCAATTAAGCAAAAAAAGTAGAAAAACCAGCTCGTTTCAGCTTCTTAAACGTGATTTCTGTGACCGTTTGTGTGCTTAGTGGACGGTTTTCTCTAGTAATTTAATAAAAAGTAAGTGAACTCTGAGATAAATTTAAAAATACTACAAAACCCAGACTGAAAAGGCCTCTGGAGTCCTTGAAATCACAGTGTCAGCCGCAGCGTGAAAAGGTTCCCGGTGCTGCTATTTAAGCTGCAGCTCTAACGGGGAGGAAGCAGGTTATTGACAAAGCATTATATCACAGCGGACAGCACTGAGCCGTGCAAATAAGCGAGAGGCTAAAGTGCCTCCACCATGTGACCGCTTTGATTTGACTGCTTTTATCAGCCTGACAACAAGCTACCGACACAAACCAACCTTTGTCGGGAGGGAAAAGGGCCCGGCAGAGTTGGAGCGCTGCTGTTTTCAGACGGTACAAAAGGAAAGACTTTGCAGAGGTTTCGTTGAGTTAAATATTTGTGGTGTTAAAACAGAAAAAGACGCGACGTGGCCTCCCCACCTTGCTCGCTGTAGCGCCTCTGCTTGTGGTTGGAGGAGACGCTCCTCTGGACTTTGAGGTGTGATGGCGACTGGCCGTTCAGCTCGCTGTTGGGCCTCGGCTTGGCCAGGGACAAGTTGCTGCTGGAGGCCGACTCGCTGGGCTCCAGCTGGGGGACAGAAGACACAACAAAACCTTACATTTATAGACGTCACAGGAGGGTTCAAACGCAGGGAGACATGATTTACAGTTTGTGGCCAGTGTGCAGCTTTTGGTTCTGGGAGCAGGTAGCGGCTGGCCCCTCATCCTCAGAACATTTACCGAGCCCCAGAACAGACGCTGAGCTCTGAGGGGATTTTAATGCAAAGAAAATAACTTTGCAATGCAGCGTTTCATATTATTACATGATTTTAAGGTTTCATTATTAGTTTTTGAATGTCTTAATGGTCTTGGGCCTTCCTATTTATGTGACTTGCTTTTACACTATGAGCCCTCGTGGTCCCTTAGGTCTTCCGGCCTTTTAAGGGTTCCTGGCGTCAGAATGAGGACTTATGGTGAGGCCTCGTTCTGTCACTGTGGCCCACGTTTGTGGAACAGCCTGCCGGAGGGCCTCAGAGCTGCAGAGACAGTTGGTGATTTTAAGAGCAGGCTCAAAACCCACCTTTTTAATTTATCTTATACTTAATTAATTAACTAATTTATTTATTTATTTATTTACCCATCTAGTTGTTTACTATGGTTCTGTTTATTACCTCCGCCAAGGAGGTTATGTGATGGCTGGCGTTGGTTTGTTTGTTTGTTTGTGTGCAAAATAACTTGAAAAGTTATGGACGGATTTGGATGAAATTTTCAGGAAATGTGTGAAATGGGAAAAGGAAGAATTGATGAAATTTTGGGACTGATCCGGATCACTTTCTGTATCCAGGATTTATTTTTTCCTAACCACATGACATTTTGGGTCTCCACGCGACAGACAGCGACAATGACGGTGTTCTCTTTCCTTCTTGAGCGACATACACACGGTTGGGCCGGCATTCTTATCTCCAGTTGTCTAAGAAGCTGGGAGGCTGTTAGGAGCTGCTGCGCTAGAGGCCGCGCCTGTTCATTAGGTCAGATGGGGTGAAGGCCGCATTGTTGGTAGGACATTTGAACTGAATGTAATTACATTTGTATCTGTAACGTTCCATAGAAAATAAGTGAATTGAGAGATTGTGTTGGGGGTGGACCGGTGTCATGGGGAGGCATTCGGGAGCTGTCCATCAGTGCCACGCCATTATCAGAACTGCTTTTAACTGTTCTACTGCTAGATAACGGGGGGTTGGTGTGTGTGTGTGTCAGGGGGTCGGGGGGATTAAATGTATTGTACATGTTTAGTTTTGCAGTATTGTGACATGCAGCTATGTATGGTTCAGGAAGTATCACTGGTTCTTTCTGCATTATCAATTTTGTTCTCTTAATTTGTGCTTAACGATGGGACTTTTCATATTACAAATCACCTACAATCAGACAATAATTGATCTACTTGTCCAATATTGCAGATTCTGAATCGATGACACAATGAGAAAAAACAGTGAAAATGTCAGGCTTTTATCTTTAATAGTTCCTGAGATGTTGTCATTCAAACAGAATCGAATTTCAATAAGCGAAAGTGGGTCGATTGGCAATTTTAAAAAAAATTATCTTGGAAAGTAGCATAGTCGCTAATGTAGCTAAAAAACACTTCTCCAAATGCAGAACATAGGGCTCCACCTCAATTGCATGTGCAATATGAATTTGCTACCTCCAAATCCTCACCAGTTTTACTCATTAATTTTCTATTTTCAACTTACTTTTTTTTATTTTCAATTAAATTGTATTTATAGGACCGTATTTTCAGTAATTTATCGTATTTACATCTTCTTGCTTTTCTGTTAGGCGCTGCATTAATTCTCACGTTATGTAATTTTGTTTTTCTGAGTAATATCTGGCAGAACACTTTCCTTTGGGATTAATAAAGTCCTATCTCTTTTTTTTTTAGACGGACACCCTCCTCCTCCTCCTTTAAAAAAAAACTCCGTCCACATGACTATCATTTCACAAAATACCTCCGTAAACACGAGAAAAACAACGACAAGCGCTCCAACAAGCCTGGCAGGCCGGTCCACGTCAACGATTCGTCAAACACCACAGAGGAACATTCTGTTATTACACCGTTTCTGGGGGAATTTACACCACGGACGCCGAGGAACAAATAGCACTGGGCACAGCAGAGGCTTCAGAGTGCTGGTGAGGTGGTGTTAATGCTAATCAAACGTAGAGGAATCACTGTCTTCACGTACCGTTGGTATTATTTCTGTTTCAGGTACAAGTTAGAATGTTGTTTACTTGTTGACAACCGACACCAACGTGGAGAAAAATGCTTGTTTTTGTTTGTTTTTGAGCTATATGTCTGGGTGTTTTCCTCTGGAGGAAACTTGTGGTCGAAACCTGACGTTCTGGCCACAAGAACTGCTCCAATAGAACCTTTTCAGTAGAAAAAAACCCCTAGAAAGCAGAGAATGTCCCCAAAACAAGCTGATGTTACTGTGTTCTAATAACGTTCTAAAGAAAACATTCTGATCTAATGTTCAAGGAACGTTTTAAGGGTATTTCTCACTTCAAAAGATGTTATTATGAGCTTAAAAGTTCACTAAGACAATGTTCAGAAGATGTTTGGAGGACGTGGTCAGATTATACATGGTGAAACAGGAAGGACGTTCTCAATGCAACATTCAGCAAACGTTTGAAGAACATTTTTAGAACGTCTTTGGAGAACTTCATCCTGCAAAAAAACAAACTTCGAAGAACATTTTTCAAACCTTCTCCAGGGGAGATAAATAAATATGTAACCTAGAGATACAGACTGGTTTGTTCTCCCACTGTGATGATTAGGGTTCGTACCTCGGAGGCCTTCCTGCCCAGCAGCAGGTAGGTGGCTGTGATCTCGTCGTACTTCATCTTGGCCAGAGAGTCCTGGATCTCCTCCAGGTTGTAGCCCATCCCCACCATCACATCTGCACAAACACAACAACAACAACGGGTTCATGTTTACTACAAAGTTCATGGTAGATTATTACGGTTCCAGATGAAAACGACGGTTAAAACTTGCGAATAGGGCCGCCCTGGTAGCCTAATGGTTATGTCGCATGACCCAAGTGCAGAGGCGTAGCGGCTGTCCCGGGTTCGATTCCGACCTCGGGCGTTTACCGCATGTCCTTCCCTACTCTCTCCCGTTTCCGATTCTATCCACTGTCCTATCTAATAAAGGCACAAAAGGCCAAAAATAAATCTTAAAAAAAAAGAACAAAAAACTTGCGAATAATCATGAATAAGACGTTAGCTTTGGGTTTTAGTTGAAAGTTCTTTATTTATGCTTTATCTTAGCAGTTAGCATTGGCATTTAGCAGTTAGCACTAGCATTATGGGTGAATCTAGTCGTATAGTCTCCTTCTGGGTGGTGTGTCTGTTAGTAGTATTAAAGTATTATAGCAGTTAGCATTAGCATGTAGCATTTAACTAAATGGTAGCATCAGCACTGGTCACTGCCTGCAGCATCTCCTGAACCGGCCTGGGTCAACTGAACGTGGCAGTGCTGTTTGAATTAGCATTAGCAGTTCGCTAAAAAGTAGCATTGGCCCTCGTCACTACCTGGAGAATCTCCTAAACAGGTCTGGATCAGTTGAACGTGGCAGTGCTGTTTGAATTAGCAGTTAGCTAAAAGGCAGCATTGGCACTGGTCACTAACTGGAGCATCTCCTAAACGGGCCTGGGTCAGTTGAACATGGCAATTTTGTTTGGATTAGCAGTTAGCTATAAGGTAGCATTGGAACTAGTCGCTAGCTGGAGCATCTCCTAAACGGGCCTGGGTCAGTTGAACGTGGCAGTGCTGGTTGGATTGTGTAGCAGCAGTGTGAACTGGCACTAGGGGGGCGACTCTGGGACCCCAGAGTTCACCTCCTGGCCTCCTGGAGGTGTCGTGGGACTAAGTAGGAGAAACAGCGTTGAAGGGAGGTTTCCACCTGATGACCCCCAGAGACGTGTTAGGAATCACTGCTACTGGTAGGTATAGAGACAGATTAGGGATCCTAGGTCCTTCATGGAGGATGAATCCTTTTCTTTTAGCACAAGTGTCTGGTGTTTAAATTAACAGAATGTTTTGGTCTCCGTAACGTTTTTGTTCCTCGTGCGATCTGACAGCTTTACAAAGAAGAACAGGGGGTGAAGTTAGAGCGTCCAGATGTGCAAAGCTGATTGAGACTCAGACTTGAAAGGGGGTGAACACTTACGCAATCATTTACTTACTGTCATTAATTCAGATTACTTTCTAGAAACCTGTTTTCACTTTGACATGAAAGAGTCTTTGTTTTGGTAAATTCTAGTCCAGAAAGCCAAATTATATTAATCATGATTCAACGTTGAAAAGCAATAAAAGGGGCAAAAAAGTAGAAAACCCAACGACTAGACAGTTTCTAGTAGTTTTAGAGGTGCTTTCAAAAGACAACATGCATTTCAAACCCGCTGACAGGTGTTGGGGTTCAGATGGTTATTCATACTAACGTTAAAGCAAAAACAACCGGTTTAACGCTGCTTCCCTGCGCCCTGGCAGAGCTGCTATGTAAAACACTCCCAAGGTCTTCCACTGAATCCTCACAGAGACGGAAGCAGAGTGCACACACGAGTGGTCTGACGCGGATCCTCCCCCGTCGTCCAGCTCACGTTTGCAGCAGCATGCACGGTGACGCAAGCCGGCGTTTCCCTGCTGCAGCCTGCGTTAAACATTCATCTGCCCGCGTGTCTGCCGGTGCTGCGAGTGTGTTTACGCCGTCGCACTGGGGCGGCTCGGCTTCCATTTGAAGGACAGAAAGAAAATCCCCAGGAAGCAAAATGTCCGAATAAAAGTAAAAACACCTGAAAATGAACGAGCGCTCCTCCCCCAGCGTGCATCACATGCAGGCCTTCCTCCTTTCATCTCAGCATCTCATTAATGTTTTATAAAACGCTCTCCTGTCTGAAACGTGCTGGACGGCGTCTCTAAGCAGATTACATCTTCGGAGACGGAGCGGCTCGTCTCCAAGGGAAGGTGTCAAAGTGAGTCACGAGCCTCATAGTGACCTGCGATGTGCTTCCTGCCAACAATCACTGAGAGCAGGAGGAGGTCGTTTTACCATCAAACTCTTCCTACTTCACAGCATTAATGTTTTTAACTTGAAAAAACATCCTTTCACAGACTGCAGAGAGCTCAGCAACCAGAACTCCTGTGTTAGCCTCTATAGAACAACTAGCACGCTGTAAAAAATTAATCTTTTGAACAACTGAACAGATTTTTCCTGTTTTGTTAAATTACGGATAAAGAAAATAAAGTATTAACTTTTATGCTTCCCATTAAAAACAGCCCAAAACTATAAATAACGACCCACATGAAAAGAAATCTACATTTTTACAACAACAACCTTTGACATTAAAATATTTGGCATTATTTAAGATGAATATTACTATCCAGGGAGGGCTGGTGATGGTCACACACGCACTGGATGTTAAAATATTTGGCTGCAAGACGAAAACATGCATCAATCTCATAAAAACTTGACACCTTCTTTGTGGTTTTAATCCATGAGAATAAATGCAGAAAAAAAATGAATAAATAAATATTATTATATGCTATTATTTTCCAGATTTTCCTTGTTTTGTTAAATTACAGATAATATCTAGTAAAATCACAGAATAATACATTTATTTACGTGTTAAAAACATGTTTTTTTTACAAAGTGTAATTAGTTTTTTCACAAATTTGGACTGTAAAATCACATTCTTTCTACTTTAAATCAACAAAAATTTAATTATTTTGCAGATATTTGCTGTTCATTTGAAGGAAAACTATGTATAAGGGTTAAAAAATGATGTATTTTTAAAGAAAAATGCAATTAAATTACAGATAATATCTAGTTAAAAAATTCACAGAAAATAAACAAATTTAATTTAATTTACATGTAACAATAATTTAAAAAATGGTGAAAACATTAAACAACATCCACACCAAAAAACTGTACTTTTTTTCTAAATGGTATTATTTTTCTTTAGCACGTATGCTTTTAAAATTTGATTATTTTTATTTATTTTTTACTTTGCACTTCACTAATTTGCAGTTTTTTAAATTTTTATCTCGTCTTTCTGTATATTCTGCTTTTATCTTTCATTTTTGTCTTTTCTGATATATTCTGTATCTTTAATAAGCTGCTGGTGACTTAAATTTCCCTCGGAATCAATAAAGTTTGATCCATCTATCATCCATCTATGTATCTAGCATCTACCCATGTACCTATCCATCATCCATCCATCCATCAATCATCCATCTTTAAATCAGCAAAAAATATCATTATTTTACAGATATTTGAAAGAAAAATTATCTATAATAAGGATAAAAAATGGTAAAACCACACTACAGATTTTAGTTTCACTGCAATAATTTTACATTATTGTTGTTTTCCTGCAGAATATAATACTACAAGCCCATTTAGACGTATTTAAACTTTGATAATCGGTGTAGTTACTCTATTACTTCTCCTGTTAGTATGTATGCAACGGCTCTTAAGCCCACAGGAAATCATATTCTGAGGAGAGAAGCCTAAACTCCCAAACTTCTCTTGTTGCTTTTGTGCTAAAATTCAGAAACTCGACATAAAATCCTGCAAAACTAAAATGTCTCCTCCTGTTCGGTGGGATGTGTTTGCTGTCGGGTGGAGAAGCTCCTCCAGCGGCCTTCTGATCGTCCAACTCTCCGCTGAAAGCTGCTCTAATACCATTATGTCCGGTGGCTTTCTTTCGGTGGTTTTTACCGACTGACGCCTTCTAATTTGGCCGAATTAAATCTTTACACGCCAACGTGGCGCAATTAACTCTGGCAGACGTGACGAATCTGAGCGTAAACTGATGAAGTACCAGTCGCAAGGCATGATTTAACAGAAAATACCGGTTTCTTAGGCGTCGTGTCGAAGACGTCGGCTGCAGAGAGGCGAGCTCTGCCTCTGTTACCAGGCAGAATCTGGGATCTGCCATCTTCCTTCATCGCCCTCAGAGATCCATCTCAGCCTTCTCACTTTCACCCTCCAACACTTCTGTCAGTTCATTAGAAGGTTTCTGCAGCAGCCTCAGACAAATAAAAGCCGATTGCAGAAGGAAAACAACAGAGACGAGCCTCCAGAGCCGGAATACGTAACATGCTGCTGGGATTTATCTGCTCAGGTGACGTTTTCCTGTCATGCAGACGGAGGTCACTCAGGTTAGGTCGGTTATGTAAAAGCTCCTCGTGGCTTTATTCAGAGGAGACAAGGCCTTTAGAGGAGCGACTTCCTGACATTAAAGAGGACATTTCTCATGGTGCATGTGTATTTTTCTATCTAGGACTTAGTTAATGACCAATATAAACAAGAGGGACACTCAGTAAAGAGCAAACATCCTTAAACGTCTCATTTTGTCCCCTGAAAAAAACCTCCACCCAAAATAATCACTTTACTATTATATAAAACCAGCAATAATTCACCTTTTTGAATTTGAAACAGGTAAAAATAAACACTTTTTTCACTAATCAATAATAAAAATAGCTGCAGATTAATTTTTGGTCGATCCACTGATAGTTTCAGCTTAAGTCTGTCTCATCCACAGTGTCTCCTGGTTTTAAAAAACTGCTCTTATTTCATTTATCTATTGATTTATGTGCTGATGCAACCTTTACGTTAATCCTCTGAACCCCACAGGGTTTAAAAAACATGTTTCCTTAATAAAAAAAGACATTTGTCAGAGCCAGAACCTGTAAGAACAGAAAGACACGTGGGATTCTCAACTTTCCGACAGCCCTTGAACTGATCACGTGTTCCGTCGTTTCAATTAATCACTTTATTCCTTGTGTCTCGTTTAAAAATTCGCCAAAAACAAACGGTTTGCTCAAAACAGATTCTGCAAAAAGGTAAAAATTCTGCGTTTCTCATCCTAACTGTGAAGCCACGAGTGACCCGGCTGCGACCAACAGTCACGTGGCAAAAATTCAGATTGCTCAGGTGAGCTGCAGGCAGTGTTTCCACAGAGCAGAGAGGAGACGGCAGAATTTAATGAATAAAATAATAATAGTATGTTGTTACTGTTATTTTCTATAGTTGGTAACAGATTTGTAAAAATGTTGGGCGTGTTTATTCCAGGTTTTTCCAATTTTGCAAAATAAATCGTCAAAAGATTTTACTTTGTGTCTCCTTTTTATGATTTATGACAGTTCTCTCTCCTTTATGGCTGATTCCTTCTGTTCTTCCAGTTGCTCGCTCGATACACTGTAAAAAATGCCCCTCCCAAAACAAGAAAAAAAAAATTACTTCAAGGCACTTTTACCTTGAAATAAGTGAAAAAATCTGCCAATTGAACAAGTGAACATTTGCTTGGTCAGATTTCTTGAAATAAGACATGATATTTAGAATATTGAGGTCTTAAAATTAGCAGGGAAAACTTATTTTAAGCTATATTTTAGCAGCATTGTCAAGCTGAGGTGTCTTAGAATAAACCAGACATGATAAAGAATTAAATAGATTTTAGCTTTAATAAGTTTCAGCTTCTTAATTTGAGATGTATTCAACTTATTTTAGTTGTATTATCGTGGCTCTTCTCTAGATTTAAGACCATCTTGTACTTGAAATCAGATCACACAGATTAATTGAAGCATTCTGAGATATAATGTCTTCTCACAGTTGGCTAGAAATCCTAATATTTAGTGGTGTTTGACAGCATTTGAAGGTGTTGTGTTTTAGGTGAAGCCAGCTACGCCCAAAAGGAGGTGTTTTAACTCAAAAGCAGACATTTGCTTTGTTTTTTTAACACATTTTACACATGCAGCTGTTTTCTGATATGAATTGGTGATTTTCCAATAAAATGCATTTACTTTATTTCTTAAATCCAGATTATTTATCTGATACAAACAACAGCTCAGCTTGAAACATGTATGAAATGAAATGAACCTTGTTTCTGGTAAAATACGACTAAAACAAGACATTTAAGATGCGTTGTCTTAAAACACGTCCCTCCATCTGCTGAAATGTTACCTGTAAAGTGAATTTATCTTAAATCAAGTGGGTTGAGACATTCTGACTAAAAATAAGACAAAAACTTGGTAAGATGTTGAGTTTTTGCAGTGTAAATGCTGTCATTTCGCCATTTTTCATTAAGGGAAACATGTTTTTTAAACCCGCTGGAAGGTTTTGGGGTTCAGAGGATTGACGTAAAAGTAGCAGCAGCACAAGGATCGATAAATAAAGCAGCTTTTAAAACCAGGAGACAGCGAAAAAACAGCCCACAGCCTGGGGTTCGGAGGGTTAAAGAGCTTGTTCAGACGTCAGAGCTGCACGTTTCCGAGGCTCCGGTCTCACCTGCTTTTCCAGGTACCGTTTGTTTCGCCGCAGCCTCAAGTCACGACACTTTGAAGCGTTTTGCTGCGTCTCCTCGGGAAAAAAGTTTGACATGCATTATTCAGAATTCAAGGGATTCCTCAGCAACACGGAGCCTCGTCTCTCCCTGCTTTCTTTTCCCTGCCTTTCCTGGGTGACCGGGAGTTCGTACCGACACATGTGCAACCCCAGCTGCGGTTATGTAAGACCCCACCCCCTCCATTTGCAGCCTCCATTCAGGCCACGGCGGGAGGCTTCTCTCTGCATGCAACACCAGCGCTCGTGTTTATTTATTCATCATCACGTTTCATCTTTTCTTTCGGAGCTCTTCGGCGCTGAAATAACGAGCCGCTAACGCCTCGCACGGCTCCTCGGCGCAACGCTTCTGCTTTAATAAATGAAAAGGAGAAGGTGTTTCTTTTTTTGATTGCACAACCGGGTCGATCTCAGGCCCGCGGGTCTCACAGCTCGCTAAAAACTTGAAAGACTAAGCAGAGTTTCCTTTGTGTGATGTCAGCGGCGGCATCAGCGGGTTTTTAAATCGCCTTTCTTTTTACCTATTCTCTTCTGATCCGTGATGTCCAGCTCTGGCTCGGTGTAAGGCTTGAGCTCGTCCTCCTCGAACCCAGCGTTGATCCATCGATCCTTCATGATTTGCTGCGAAAACAAAAGTGACACAATTAGAGCCTGACTGAACACAGTGACCGCAAATGAAGCATATCCACGGCAAATCTTGATTTAAAGTGAATTTTCCTTTGACAAACAAGCTTATATGGACTGGAAATGACAAAAACAAGCGACAGAAGACATTTGCCATCCCTCCCTCTCTCCTCTTCCCCACTCCCAACCCAACCGGTCGAGGCAGATGTCCGCCCTCCCTGAGCCTGGTTCTGTCGGAGGTTTTTTCCCTACCATGGGGGGTTTTTGGTTCTTTCCCACCGTCGCTGACTGCTGCTCATAGAGAATCCAAAAGCAACTTTGGATTGTTGGGTTTCCCGTTTCCTGTTCTTTCTTACAATGTTTAGCGCTGTGTGACGACTTGTGTTGTAAATATGCGCTATATAAACAAAACGGAATTGAATTTTGTAGAGATTTTAATGATAAATTTGAACTATTTCTGTGTTTTCTTTAACATTTTTCCCAAAAACTTCCCTGCAAACCCCTTGAAATGTCACCAACTGTTGAGAAAATTCATCTTTTACACCAGTGGTTCTCAACTGGTCCAGCCTCAGGACCCACTATGTCTCTATTAATATCAGTCACGACCCAAATGTTTGAAGTTTGCTGTTCCTGTTATCAAATTAAGGTGTATTTGGGTGGAGTCTCAACACATTTTAACACAATTTAGGAACATTTTGGCTTAATTTTTTGTTAATTTTGGTATATTTGGACGCTTTTGCCAAGTTTTGGCCACATTTTGGCCCATTTTGACAGATTCTGAGCAGATTTTGGTTCATTTTTTGGCTCATTTTAGCATAAATTTCTCCAATAAGCTGACAGAGCCAAATCTAGAGGTTAATGCTGGGCAACTACTGGTGTCACCACCACTAAATATCCTGCTACTGAAAGCAAACTGTGTAATAAGAAACGCATCCTTTAAAATAAAAGACTTTTTACCATGCTTCTGTGACCCTCCAAAAATGGCTTCGTGACCCACTTTTGGGTCCCGACCCACCAGTTGAGAACCACTATTTCTAAGCGTTAACTAATCATTTCTTCCATTTCTCTTCAAGTCTCCACTGGGATTTCGCTCCACTCCTCTTTAGTGACGCCCTTCAGGTCTTTGAGGTTGGAACACCTGGATACGACTCTACAGCCGTTAAACGTTTTGCGAGGAGCCACAAAGTGCGACCAGAAGTCCTCACTGAGCTTTTTGGGTTTCAGTCATGACTTGCACTTGACTAATAACCGACTGGAGAGCTCCTGCATCAGCTGTTCTCAGTTTACGGTCTCTCAGAACGCTACGGAGCTTGGTGGCACGATCATTTGGAAGGTATAGGAGCTGTACTTTCTCAAAAACTTGAAACAGTGTGTGATTTAGCTCCACCACTCCCCAACTGAACAATTCTGGACCTGGCTTTTTCAGTAAAGATGTAAGAAGGACGCAACAAAATGTAGAAATATCTGCCATTAACATCTCTAACATGGTGCCTGACTGGAAAAAATGCCCCTCCCAAAACAAGGCAAAACAATTATTTAAGGCACTTTTACCTTGAAATAAGTGAAAAAATCTGCCAATAGAACAAGTGAACATTTGCTTGGTCAGATTTCTTGAAATAAGACATGATATTTAGAATATTGAGGTCTTAAAATTAGCAGGGAAAACTTATTTTAAGCTATATTTTAGCAGCATTGTCAAGCTGAGGTGTCTTAGAATAAACCAGACATGATAAAGAATTAAATAGATTTTAGCTTTAATAAGTTTCAGCTTCTTAATTTGAGATGTATTCAACTTATTTTAGTTGTATTATCGTGGCTCTTCTCTAGATTTAAGACCATCTTGTACTTGAAATCAGATCACACAGATTAATTGAAGCATTCTGAGATATAATGTCTTCTCACAGTTGGCTAGAAATCCTAATATTTAGTGGTGTTTGACAGCATTTGAAGGTGTTGTGTTTTAGGTGAAGCCAGCTACGCCCAAAAGGAGGTGTTTTAACTCAAAAGCAGACATTTGCTTTGTTTTTTTAAACACATTTTACACATGCAGCTGTTTTCTGATATGAATTGGTGATTTTCCAATAAAATGCATTTACTTTATTTCTTAAATCCAGATTATTTATCTGATACAAACAACAGCTCAGCTTGAAACATGGGTGAAATGAAATGAACCTTGTTTCTGGTAAAATACAACTAAAACAAGATAATTTTAAGATTGTTTGACTTAACAAGATATTTAAGATGCGTTGTCTTAAAACACGTCCCTCCATCTGCTGAAATGTTACCTGGAAAGTGAATTTATCTTAAATCAAGTGGGCTGAGACATTCTGACTAAAAATAAGATGAATAAACTTGGTAAGATGTGGAGTTTTCTGATGGTTTGAGATGAAATGTTTCTATTTCTATTACAGCATTTGATCAAGCGTCCAACAGATCCCATGTGGCGTCATTCAGATCTCCGTCCTCTCGCTGTAATATCGAACTGCATCTCATTCGTCCGCACCTTTATTTTTAATTTGCAGCCGATCGATTGCTCTCCGGGGTTGTTGTTGTTTTTTTTTTCCCTCACCGCGGCCGGAGCCAAACTAATTATCGCGCTGTGATGTAACCGTTATAATCCAGGCCAATCGCGTGGCATCTGATGCCAACAGATGTGACCTCCAGAGTCGAGCCGGCAGCGTTGGGTTTAATTCACTCGCAGGATTCAGCGCGAGACGCAACAAAGCGGTTTTCCCTTGAAGTGGAAGACTCGGCTCTTTGATTTAAACGGCAGGTCGGAGTGATAAAAATACTCCGGCGTGTTTTATGATTTAAACGATTCAGTGCTGAGTGAGAAGCAGGACGCCATTAAGGTGATCATCAACAATCCTCTCCGTCACCTGTCTAAACATCTCTTCTGTCATCCGGGTGTGAAACGAGGAAAATTAAAAGTTTAACTGGGGTCTGTCAGGACGTTTCGGACACACTATGACGTTTCTATCCCACTAAAACTGCTGGAGTTTTGAATTTCTTCCGCTTTATTTGCATCTTGGATCTTTGCTAGCGATCTATTTTGACTTGAATTCATGATAAACCATGAAAACAGCAGAGTTAACAGGTGGTTAATTTTGAGAATTCACACGACTCTGCAGCATCAGATGGACGATGCATTGCTTTACAACCATGTGCAACACTGGACATGGATCAATAATAATGATCCAATACAACAGTGTACTGGAGCGCTGTAGAAATGCTCTAATCCAACTAAATTCCCACTGGTTGGAGCATCACTGCTGCTGCCTTCAGAAGTAGAAAACCACTAAGATAACCACGTTAAACCATTTAATAATAATAAGTAATAATAAGTCGAACAGATGGAGTCACTCGGTGCTCTGTCGTCGAGGTAAAGTGCAGAGTTTTATTTCCTCGCAACTAATCGATGGGTTAAAGTACACTGAACAAAATATAAAGGCCCCATGTGAAATACTGATGCCACATGAAGTGCACCACCCAAAGTGAGCGTATACTGTCTGGTACTTGTACTAAATAGATATTTCTCTTGATTAGTCCCAAATCTGAGTCCACCACTGCCTCAGTGATGCATTAATTCCATTCAGTCCATGGGTGTGGCATATCCAGACGCTGCTCCAACACAATGAGCAGTACTCAGACACTCCTTATACTGGGGACAATAAAAGGCCACCCCAACATGTCACATGTTGACCAAAGCAGCAACGCCTCAGATGACTCCGGTCATGAGGGAACGTGTCATTGGCATGTTGGAAGCAGGAATGTCCACCAGAGCGGTCGCTGTGCAGCTGAATGTTCACCATCAGACGACAGGACGTTTGAGAGTTGGTTTCCAACAGACGGGCAGTACTGCAAATCCACCTCATCCACGTCGGCCATGTGTGACCACCCCAGCACAGGATGGACACATCCGGCTTGTTCACTTGTGGGATGGTCTCAGACCAGCGACACGTACAGCAGATGAAACCTTTGGTCTGACAACAGATGCATCACACCAACATACCAATGACACGTTCAAATTTGGGACAGTAATCAAGGGAAACATCCATTTAGTACAAGTACCAGACAGTATACGCTCACTTTGGGTGGTGCACTTCATGTGGCATCAATATTTCACATGGGGCCTTTATATTTTTGTTCAGTGTAGTAGTAGTAAGAGACATTATGCAAAACAGAACTTTTACTTTTGATACTGCAAAAAAGCTGATTCTGACATACCTGGTCCATGATCTAGTTCATAAAAAGTGAAACTATAGTGAGAAACAAGTGTACCATCTGACGTGGGCAAACCAGCTCAAGAGGAAGCAGCCGTAGCTGAGTTTTCCATACGTAGGAGTCTTTGTCTCCTCATCTGCTGAACGCTATTTTATTTCGATTTAATATTCTGCTTAATCCGTGATACAAAATTAGACATATGCAATTTAAAAATCCACGATACAGTGAGACCACGATATGACGAGGGACGACTGTATTCACATTTCTGTCCTGTCTAACCTTAAAGTAAAGTAAAATGCTCTGGAAGTCACATTATGTTACTGAAGATTTCATGGGAGTGCTGCAAGTTTTCTGTCACCCGCAGCAACATTTTATTGTTTATCTCTTCAATTTTTCAGGAGGTTACGTCTTCCATCAAACTGTGAGGAATCCTCGACTCACGAACACAGAAAGACAACTCGGGTGCAAACACGGAAAAATGACGATGCATTATTCATGGTTACGACATCAGAGAGGAGGAGGAGGAGGAGGAGGAAGAGGAGAAGTCAGGACGTGGTGATGCAGAGGGGAGGGCCGACAGGAGGGAGGAGGTGGAGGAAACATTCTCCGATGGTGCTGACGTGCTGAGGGGCAGTGATAAGAAGCGAGAGGTATATTTACATTTTCTGCGTCCTCCCTCACCTCGAGAGTACCCCGCTTGGCCGGGTTCAGCACCAGGAAGCGCTTCAGGAGGTTCTCGCAGTCCGTGGACATGTAGAAGGGGATTCTGTACTTCCCTCTGAGCACACGCTCCCGCAGCTCCTGCAGAAAGAACAACCGGAGACGTTAGAAAGAAAGAAAGAAAGCACGCCAGGTCTGCACCAGAACAACGAGCTGATAGATCTCAGAAGAAATGCAGAGCCGCTGAACTAACACATCCTTAGAAACACTGCCGGAGCTGAGAAGAACGCTCCATTTATTGATTCGTCCGAGGAGAGAAAAACAAACTATCTGGTAAATCAGTTTAACGTTTACTCTCCTTAACACTGATCATTTACCGCATAATACGACTACTTGCAACCTGAGACGAGAACATAAATTCAGTGATAAACAGAGCTGCGACACAGTCCATAAAGTGTTTGTTGCTCCTTTTCACTGCAATAAACAAAAGGTTATATTATTCTAACACGTCTTTTATCATAGTAGTAGAAAGAAAATGTCCAAAATACACATTTAGGTGTTTACTGTACTATTAGGCATTAATCAGTCCCTCCAGGAATTGGCGATGTTGCAACAATTAACACAAATTCAACCAGTCTCCATGAATTCTGCGCCACCTTGCAGTTTCGTCCAATCACTGCCACTTTTCGCAATTTTGTCCCGCCTCCCGTGAGTCCCACCAATCACAGCAGTCCCCAGTAATGCACGTACGTCACCGGATTCACTTCCTTGTTTATGGTTTGAAGATACAGATGCAACAAAAACTACTGCAAAACAATTCCCTGATGTTCTTCACCAAAGCGGAGCTAAACTGTTTTCACCCCGTGGAATATTGAGGTGGAACACAAACCAAAACCATCCACTGACAAACACTTTTCTACCGTAAACATATCAGGAGAATGGGTGAAACCAGCGGACCACAGACCAGACAAACCACCGTGATGAAGCTGCTGCATCCAGATCTGTGTCCAGCACTGAAACAATGAAGGTCAGTTAGATTCATTAACTGACGTGACGAGCTGTGAGCGTGTGTGTGTGAACACGCGTGTGGCAGGATGTGAAATTAACTTTTTAAACTTTAAACGCAATTTTTAAGAAAAACTCCCGTGAATTCAGGCATTTTAGGCAAAAACAATCTGGAAAAACGCCCAAGAAACCCTGGAGGGACTGATTAATGTTTGCCTCATGTTTGGTTAGCAGCGTCGCCTCACAGCTAGAAGATCCCCGGTTCACATCCCGGTTAGGACGCCTGGGATCTTTCTGTGTGGAGTTTGCATGTTCTCCCTGTGCAGCGTGGGTTTTCACTCCAGCTTCCTCCCACAGTCCAAAAACATGCTGAGGTTAACTGATTATTCTAAATTGTCTGTAGGTGTGAATGAGAGTGTGCTTGGTTGTCTGTCTCTATGTGTAGCCCTGTGATAGACTGGTGACCTGTCCAGCGTGTCACCTGCCTTCACCTGAGTCGGCTGAGATAGACTCCAGCCCCCCTCTGCGAACCTACAGAGGATTAAGTGGTGTATAGATGATGGATGGATATTACTGTAGTGTCGGAGAAAAACAGGGGGAGTGTCATGGTGATAATTCTTAGCTGTAAAATTATATGGAGCTTTACAACACATATCTTTAAAGTTTGTTTTCTCAGGTTTTTTCTCAAACTCTGAGCCACAAATCTCCACCTCAGTAACACCAAGACTCACCAAACCTTCCAGTTTTTCATATAACGGTCACAGTCTGATTTAGAAAACATTACAATCTAAAAACTTCCAGATGTTTCTCCTATTTTGAGCCAGAAATCTCCACTTCAGTGGCACTAAAATTCACCAAACCTTCCAGTTTTTATATATCGTTCACGGCCTGACTCACAAAACATTGTATTCCTAAAAAAAATCCAATAAATATTCTTAAGATAACTAATTTATCCATAAAGGTACAGCAATTTAAGCCAAATAAAACATGGGATTTGCCTCTGCATTCAGGAAAACCTAAATCTTTTTAAACCCTTACAATGTCACCATTAACCCTAGATTATTATCAGGGTAACTTCAGCACCATTACTGAAAAGATCTTATCCAGTTCATTACAAGGATCAGTCGTTCATGCTGTATCTTGTTTTTTTTTACCAGAATAATCTGGACTGTCCACATTTTCTATCATTTAATTTTCTAAAACTTGCAGATTTTTATATTAAATGTTTTGTATTGTGAAACTGCAGATGACTGTTTGAAATAATCACGTGTGGCTGGATTCCAGTACTATTAAAACCGTGCTGGTGGGATCCTGTGTGACCTAAAAATCAGATTACTACAACTAAAATCACCAGAAAGGGGAAGTTGTGCTCTGATAGATATGCGGTTGACCTACTTTATAGAACAAAAGGGACTTTGTTATTGATTCAACAGAGAAGCAGGAGGGAGAAAATGGGAGAAGAAATCAGTAAAAATATCACTTTGCATGAGTTTCATCCATTTTCATAACATGATTACTTTGGTATGTGCAAATATTTGCATCTACAAAGCTCACAATCTGCTCGCTTTCTTGCGATATGGCATTAACGCATCATTGCATAGTTAGCATCAGGACTAGGGATCGACTGAGGAGGTTAGCTGTGCCTCTTAGCTTGTGGCTAACGCTATTTGGAGCGCCATAATATCTTTCTAAAGTCAGATTAACTTTAATTATGTGTTCTAACTGACAGAGACGCCTCTCTAGCAGAGGAACAACCTGCAGAGACTGAACAAGAAGCACAAACAACAAGGTAAATCAGGACATGAGCTGCTCTCACAGCGGCTAAAGCTACGCTAACGGCTAGCAGCTAAGTTGGGAGGCAGCCACAGATTATCATGGAATAGAGTCTGGAAAACAATAAGTAATATTGCTGAATCATATGAAGCTTAGCAGGCAATAAAAGTGACACAACAGTGAAAGATTGTGACGATGTTATTGAACTAAATCAGTCTTTTTCAGAGAAGATCATGGTAGCATCATCGCTTCTGTAATTACTGTACATATTTAGTTGAAGTAATTATTGTTATTAAAGCAATGTAGTTACGAATGACAAGTTTCCTGTTATCACATGCTGTTAATATACAAGATTTAATGTATAGCGGTTCTAAAGATGTCTGTTTTGGTTACCAATAATCGGTATCGGCCCTGATAACTACATTCTCCCACCTTGAGGTTCTGTCCATCGAAGGGCAGCGATCCGCTGACCAGCGTGTACAGAATCACCCCCAGACTCCAGACGTCCACCTCCGGACCGTCGTACTTCTTCCCCTGGAAAAGCTCCGGCGCTGCGTAGGGCGGAGAACCGCAGAACGTGTCCAGCTTGTTGCCCAGAGTGAACTCGTTGCTGAAGCCGAAGTCGGCGATCTTGATGTTCATGTCGGCGTCGAGGAGAAGATTCTCGGCCTTCAGACGGAGAAATAAAGGAAACTTTTAGCTGCAGTACAGGAACTGTTTTCATCAGACTTTAACAAAGCTCATTCAACACGTAGTCTTCATGTACTATTAAATCAGTTTCATCTGCAGTGTTCTGAGTCAAATTAAAGATCAGCAGGGTGAGGTGTGACTCTGATAGAAGTGGTTAGTTATACTTTACCAGTTAATATTGTTTTTTACAGTGGATTTATGTCCAAATGCTACTAAAGTTATGCAAGTGTGAAATCACCTGACTTGGCATTCGTAGTGCTTGAGCATAGGGCAACTTAAATCATCAAATACTAACCATGATCATGATTTTGGCTTCCCACAATTATATAAACATGATTAACTGTGACATTATAGGTAAAAATGCTCCGTTCATAGAAAACAGTGCATGTAGATGAAGTCACTTGGTTTCAGTTTAAGAAAATGAGACATTAGAACATCTTTTTTCACCTTTTTAAAACTTGTTTTTGGACTCACAGCCTTCTACGCTGCTGCTGCAGTAACTGGTGGAGACTAGAAGCTTCTCTGTGCACAGCTGGCTAGTTAGCGCATATTAGCCTGCATGTGAGGCGTTCAGGGAACATTAGTAAACTGCAGCGTCTACCAGTAAGCAGATGTTCAGCCAGTGAGGTGTTTTGGATGCACTTTTTAAAAATATTTTACCACTTGGAGATGCTCTAAAATGAGATATTTTAAGCTACGTTTTGATGCATTTTGCAGAAATGTAGCACAAAATGGAAGAGACAATAAATGTGAAAGTAAAATAAAATGTTTTGTGTCTAAAAACCTGTGAATAATCACAATCTCAATCACAAACAACTGTGATTATGTCATTTGTGCAGCCCTACTTGTACACGAATAAAAGATGGCTTTTCATAAAAGAGTTGAGGATGGCTGGAAACAGTTACAGAATTTATTTGCAGGCATTATTTTCACTTATAAATCAGTATTTTTTGGTAAAATAATGAATTTTAGATGAGAAAATAGTAAAAAATACAGTAACAACTATAAATTATTTGCATTTCTGATTAATCTGTTGTTATTTCTCGATTAATTAATTGTTGTTTCGTCTATAACATGTCAGAAAATGTCTAAAATCCAAATATATTCATTTTTTGTGACATAAGACTCGGGCTGCAGCTTTACATTGTGGATTTATCTGTAGATTCATGCCTCAAATAGTTGTTGGGCCTGTAAAATGCCAGTTTTCAGTCACTGTTTCCAAGCTGTTTAGTGTCTTCTTCTGCTTAATGACACCAACTGTTTATCTGAAGACGTTAAACTTCTCATATTTCAATCAGCATTAGGGCTACAGGTAAAGAATATTTTCATTTTTGGTCGGTAAAACGTCAGAAAATGGGCAAAAATCACGATCAGTGTTTCCTAAAGCCAAAGATGACAAACGTCTTGTTTGGTCCACAACCCTAAAGATATTCAGTTTACTGTCACAGGAGAAAAAAAACCCCAGAAAATATTCACATTTAAGAAGCTTGAATCAGAAAATTTGTACTTTTTTATCTTTAAAAAATTACTTAAAATGATTAATCAATTAACAAAATAGCTGGTGATTCGTTTGACAGGTGGCAACTCATCGGTTAATCATTGCAGCTGTAGTGAAAAATTCATGGTACACATTCACTGTATTTACCGCAACATAAAATGGAGAAAAAAAACCTCCAAGTATTACATAAACAATTAATTTTCCTGTCAATCAGCTGATCATTACAGCCGTAATCTGCTCTTTTGCATATTCATACGACAATCTGTCTGGTGCAGTCTGATCCTACAACACAATTAACATCTCCTCTGTGAATGGAGCGGAGGGTTTCAGCTGGAACATCTGCTCGCTGCTCGCATGTAGCTGCAGGCCAGACACTAATTGGGAAGCCGAGGCTGAGCGCGCTGAGGAATCTTCGAAGCATCGAGCTGACATCCTGAGAGGCTTTCAGCTGCACCGCGGAGTAAACAACAACATCAGCAGCAGCAGCAGACGACGGAGACTCAAAGTGGCTGAGAAGCCTGAGGGACTGTGGTCGGTTTGGTGGTTACACCTCTTCACAATCACACGCGTGACGTGTGGACGAACACTGACTTCATGTGTATCTGGATGCGTGTGCTGCTCTCTCGACACGGATCACTGATGAAGCTCCACAGAGGAAACACTTCAGGCAGAGCACGCACAGAGATAAAAATACAGAAGCATCAATATCTTTCCAAGGATGAAGTATAAAAATAAAGGAGGAGGTACAACTTTGTGGAGACTAGAAGCTTCTCTGTGCACAGCCGGCTAGCTAGCATGTATTAGCCTGCACGTGAGGCATTTAGGGAACATCAGTAAACTGTAGCGTCTATGGATAAGCAGATGTTCAGCCAGTGAGGTGTTTTGGGGACACATACATTTTGCCTTTCAGAGACGCACCGAATTCAGGGGAAGATTACTGCAAAGATTGGTCACAATCAGGGAGGTACCATCACATGGAAGTAGAAGCACAACTGTTTATTAAAATGTGCAATAAAAATGTTTTGTCCCTAAAAATTGAATGAATATTAGCGGTCTTAATATTGATCACAATAATCGTGGATATCACATTTGGGCAAGTCTTTCTTACGTGCTAATAAAACATGCAACGTGGTGGAGACTAGACGCTTCTCTGTGCACAGCCGGCTAGCTAGCATGTATTAGCATGTATGTGAGGCGTTTAGGGAACATCGGTAAACTGTAGCGTCTATCGATAAGCAGATGTTCAGGCAGTGAGGCGTTTGGGGTACAATTATGTTAATACTTTGCCTTTAAGAGATGCACCAATCAAAATAATGGTGAATATCACACTTGTGCAGTCTTTTCTGCGTGCTAATAAAATGCTACTTCTCAAACAAGTCATACATGGGTGAAAACAGCAACACAAGTTTAACGTCTATCATTATTTTTACTTACAAATGTATATTTTAGCAAACGGATTTATTATAGACTTTAAAATGTCAGAAAACACTTCAGGCAGAGCAAAACAAAGGAGGAGGTGCGACATGGTGGAGACTAGAAGCTTCTCTGCGCACAGCCGACTAGCTAGCATGTATTAGCCTGCATGTGAGGCGTTTAGGGAGCATCGGGAAAATGTGAAACAAAAATGTTTTGTCCTTAAAAATTTGTGAATAATAGCCATGTAGATGTTGATCAAAATAATCGTGAATATCACATTTGTGCAAGTCTTTTTTTCATGCCAACAAAATATGCAATGTGGTGGAGACTAGAAGCTTCTCCGCGCACAGCCGACCAGCTAGCATGTGTTAGCCTGCATGTGAGGCGTTTAGGGAGCATTGGTAAACTGTAGCACCTGTCGATAAGCCCAGCCAGTGAGGCGTTTTGAGTACATTTAACTTTATATTTTACCTCTTGAGATGATGATGCTCTGAATTTGGGTATTTTAAGCCTTATTTGGATGCATTCAGCAGGAATGTGGCGCAACAAACGCATTTAAATGTGAACAAGCGATGAAAATGTTCATAAAATAATCACGATTATCGCATTTGTGCAGCTCAACTGGTACGCTAATAAAATACGGCTTTTTAAATGGGATGAGCATGGCTGGAAACGGTTACACAATTATATTTTCAGACATTATTTTCAATCAAATCAACATTTTTCAGTGAATCGATGAATTATAGACTATAAATTGTTAGAAAATGGTGAAAAATAGGACTGCAACTATCAATTATTTCCACTGTTGATGAATCTAAAGCCTATTTTCTTGCTCTGTAAAATGTCAGAAGCTGACTAATGTCTTGTTTTGTCCACAACCTAAAGGGATTGTGGTCGGTTTGGTGGTTGTATCTAAACACAATGACACGGGTGACATGTGGACGACGTGGATCACTGATGAAGCTCCACAGAGGAAACACTTCAGGCAGAGAACACACGCCGAGATAAAAACACAGAAGCATCAACATCTATCGGTGTGATGTGGCGGCGAACACGTGAGCGGTTCAGATGAACGTTTAGCTTTTACAGATGGACAAAGGAGCAACGTCACGACTGAAGGTGGTCGGAAAAGGACAAGCCGAGCCTCATCAGCAGCAGAGTTTGGGGATTAAACACGGCGTTTTCTTCAGTAAGAAGATGAGAATCACAGAACACTGCACTGACGTCAACACTGTGACCTTTCCTGTCCAATATGAGTCACAAGTAATTAGTCTCAACGGTGGAAGCATTTTACTCATTCAAACTCTGAATATTGATAAATGCTTTAAACAGCTTCTACATGCAGTGCCCACCTCTCAGCTCTGTGTTTTTCAGTCCCGTTACATTTTTCCAATCATTTTTCACTGCAATACAAAAACCTGCACCTCATTTGCATGTAGGACGGACAGTTTCCATGATACAGCAAAAGAAAATAAATGCACTATTCCATCTCAAGTCATCAGGCACCTTCTGCTAGACCCTCTGATTTGCCTAAAACTTATTAATCACAAACTATAAATATTTAAAACGGTATCTGTGAAATCTTAGCTTGATATATCAAACACTTTGCAAGACACATCTTTTAAAAATTGCCCGTCGACCCGCTTTCAGGAGGTCTTTTTTGCTCATTCAAATTTGAGGCTGTTTGAACATCATCATCTCAGGAACTCTTCAAAATAAAAGCCTGAAATTTTCACTGTTATTTCTCATCATCGAATAATCTCTGAGTACGGGGGAGTTGAAACACATGAACTATGAAGTGATGCATGTCACAGTAACACAAAACTAAACACACAGAAAACGTTTTAATCTAAAAATTCTTGGTCACAAAAATAAAACAAGTTATTGTTGTTTAACTTTTATGACTGATTGAGCAGGTTTGACAAGTTGCTCCACAAAAACAAAAACACTGGTAGACAGTCTGATCCAAAGAAAGCACAGATGTGGAGTTTTAAAATGGTTCCTCAAATATAATTTAGAAAACTAACTATTTCTAACTATTTTATGTCCAGCGCCAATTAATTCATTTAAATAAAGGGGCTTTGCTTGTGGGTGAAAGTAATAACTATATATTTTTAACCAGTTTTACTGTTTAGGCTTTGATTCACTTTAATATCGTAGAGATTTCTGTCAAATGCGACTCTTTGTCTGCACATGGACCGATCTTACTGACCCCCCAAAAGATCCATTATGAGCCAAAAAACCCTGTATTTTCATCTTATCCTGATATTTTCACCACTGTATAATCCATGAGTCATTTTCTCAAGTGATCACTAAAGTGCTCCGTTGCAGTTTCTTAAATTTAAAGCTGAATAAGGCTCGTACAGCCCTAAACTGCTCCTATAGAACCAGTGTAAAAACACTCTTTATTCTGGGCTGGCTAAAGGTTCAACATCAAGCATTAGCTTCTCCGTTATTCTCTACATGGAAAATATTAAAACTCAGAAATCCACAGTTTTTATTCAGTCAATTTAAAAGCAGCAGAGACGGTTTTCACTTCCAAAAGCAAACACTAGTTTACTTCAAAACACTTTTGTATACAGAGCAATGAAAGAATGGAACTTTTTGCCATTAAAACTGATCAAAATAGAACAGAAGTCTGTTTTTAAAGGAGAACTGAAGAGATACCTTGGTGCCAGTTATGTATAAATGGAATTACACTGTTTGGAAACCGCAACTGACAGATTCTGAGTATGTACTAATATGACTTGTATCTATTTATTTTTTTATATGTGTGAATTGTCATTTTTGTATTGATATGACTTGTATATTTTTTATGTATGAACGGCCATTTTTATTGAAATATTATTGTATTCTTATCTGTCTGTTATCTGTCGAATGGATATTTTTTATTTGTATGATTTTAAGAAGGACCCCAGGAAGAATGGGGATCCTAATAAACTAAACTAAACGTATTCAAATTTATTGTTTTTCTCTGACCAACAATCCAAAAACTAACTTAAAAAAAACATAAAACAGGCAAATATTTACATGTGAGAGGCTAAAAACAGGTACATTGTTGGTGTTTTTGTCCATTGACCAGCTTTTCATCCGTTTTCCTGTTAAACTGACATATTTTTGCTGCATTTTCTCTACATTAATCTTCATCTACATCTACTGCTGCTTGTATTTTGTGTGTTTTTGATAGTAAAGTTTGCCGTTTGAATAAAAATGTCCCGTTTCTGCTTCTGTCTTCGTCTTTATACCCTCTTGATAACAGAATGTGAGGAAGCATTGCTGAAGCCGAGCTGTATGTTTAAGTAAATATCTGGAATCGATTTAAGTATTCCTCCTTGTGACATTTCCTCACACCAGCTGCCTTCATTTCCCAGAAGGCCTGATGTTACTGGTAGCTGCTGCACGCGTCGCTCTTTTCGACGCCTCATCATGTGGCTGTGAGGTAATTTTCTGCAGCTACTGAACTGACCCCAGAGCAGCGCGGCGGGTTTGAACTCACCTTGAGGTCCCTGTGAACAATGTGCTTCTGGTGGCAGTACTGCACCGCCGATACAATCTGCAGGGGGGAAGAGACGAGCGGAGTTTAGTCACAAGGCAGGTGTTGAGTTCTCAGACTGATAAAGGAAGTGGTGGAGGCGAAGATGTGGTTGACACTAACAGGAAAGATAAAACGCAGCGACGGTGGGACTAAAGACGCCACACAGCTGACAAAACAGGTTTTCTCTGTGCACATTCATCTCTCCCAGGCCAAGAGAGAACATCACTGATGCAACGACGATTCAGACTGAACTGTGGGGGTTTGTTTTGCATCCTCAGCTCCAGATTAGACTTAAAATGTCAAGACAGGAAGAATAAAACACCTTTTGGGGCTTCACAGAAACGCCCTTTTCTTGCATTGACAGCAACAGATTCAGAAAACCCTTGTTCCATTTTGAAATATCCAAACCTGCAATGCTGCTGTACCTTTCTCTTACCATGCACAGCCTTCAGGTCTATACAAAAACTGGCAAAGGAGACTAAACCATCTTCAGAACCGCATATGGCATAAGGTAAAAGCTTCGTACATCATTATCAGACACAGGGAATTCCGAAGCTCAGTCTTAAGATTGGGATCTCGGCCACTCATGAGAATTTTGGATTGATTTTATTCCATCTGTTGTCTCGTGGAAATGTCAAAATACTATGAAACTGGCTGTGAGATAGTCTGCTGTGATGAATCTGCACTGTCCCAGCTGAATTTAACACTTGTTTGCTGGCCTGAGGTAATCGAAGTCTTTGTCATGGTGCCCCTCTACTAGCTTCACTTGTGTTTGTGTTCTCTAGTTGCCATCATGGGAGTGAAGCCTACTCAGGTCACTACAGTATTAAACAGTAGGTAGCTTCACCTTCGCCGTTTTGACACAGTTTAAGGCAGTGGTTCTCAACTTGTCCAGCCTCAGGACCCACTATGTCTCTATTAATAACAGTCCCGACCCAACTTTTTGAAGTTTGTTGTTCCTGTTAACAAATTAAGGTGTACTTGGGTGGAGTCTCAACACATTTTGATGCAACTTGGGAAAAATTTGGTTTATTTTTTGCTCATTTTGGTATATTTGGACACTTTTGCCAAGTTTTGGGCATATTTTGGCCCATTTTGACAGATTCTGAGCACATTTTGGTTCATTTTTGGCACGTTTTAGCACAAATTTCTCCAATAATCTGGCAGAACCAAATCTAAAGGTTAATATTGGTCAACTACTGGTGTCACCACCACTAAATATCCTGCTACTGAAAGCAAACTGTGTCATAAGAAACACATCCTTTAAAATAAAAGACTTTACACTGCTACTTTTTGCTCCTGCGACCCTCTAAAAATGGCTTCGCGACCCATTTTTGGGTCCCGACCCACCAGTTGAGAACCCCTGGTTTAAGGGATTCATCGCTGACATGTTAATATACCAGGACTTGTAGGGAGTGTTGCAGGAGCACTGGGAGCAGAGTACTTCTACAGGGATGGCGACCAGGTTTAAATCAGCTCCATTTTTGACTTTTAATCTCATCTTAAAAGCCTCAAAAGCTAATTTCATAGTTTCATTATGAACTGACTGATGGAATATTTTTTAACAGTGATTTTGCATCGCAGCAATCCTTCAGCAGTAAATCTGAGATTACTCAGATGACAGTAGACGGGGTTTACTTATGTTGCCAGGGTTTCTTCTTGCACAGATGAAAATTTGATGCCACCTAAAAGAGGTTTTAGCCAGCGATAGGGGTGTAACGGTACACAAAAATCACATTTCGGTGTGTGCATCAGTACGGAAGTCACGGTTCAGTTCAGTTCAGTACGGAACCCTCTGGAGTCGACGTACGCGCCGGTGCATCAAAATGACTTGACCGATTTAAGACGACGTAGCAGCAAGACGCCTCGCTGAGTCTCCGTTTCAACTTGTGTCCAAAGTGTGGATTTCTAACTATCTACCAGTCTTTGAATCGTGTTGATCGGCCAAGTAAAACCAGAGTTATGACGGATAATAAACACCGTACTTTCTCCACGTTTGGAGCTCCTTACAGCTTTGGTCTGGTCCACTTGTTTTACTCCTTTTTCATACTTTAAACCCAAGAGACCCCAGACGGGTGGTTTTAACCACGGCGGAGCGTCTTCCAGCTGTTAGCATTAGCCGTCCCATTAGCTAGCCGTACGTCACAGAAGGAGAATAAACGGTCCGTCACATCCTGTGTCCCACTGGAAACTCCTACTTGTTTTTAGTTCCACAATACTGTGAGACGGAGAAGGTCCACCTCAACCGTGGGAACTACGAGGTTCACTATTAGAACTATTCTGTACATTGGTCGTTCTTAATAGTCTTGAAATGTTCGTAGCGCGGTGCACCTCTGTACCGAATGGTTCGATTCGACTTGGTGTATTGTTACCCCCCTAGCCAGCGACAATAAAAAGATCTCCAGCAGCAAAAAGAAGTGAGGATAAAGAAAATACTTTTGGTAGCTGGGGTTCCATTTACTTAAGAACAACAGATATTTTGTTTGTCAAATGGTCAGAAATGACAGAAATACGTTTAGTTTCCTGTCAAATAAGGCAACACAGACTCACTGCCTGTCTTGAATAAGGACTGATAATGCCTACTGTTGAGAGTTTCTTCCCCAAAAGGCCAATTCTGAGCCTGGAACAACACTGAAGGGCACTGTCGATCAAATCTGAATAAACTACTGCCAAAACAGACCCGCAGAAGCAGATTTATTGAGTTTTGGAGTGTTAAACTCTTGATAAATAACACCTAGGGATGTTTTTTTCTTCTCTAAACTTTAAATAAGTGATGAGAGCTGATTGAATGTCTCAAATCTGATGCGCTCAGTAAATTAAACAAAGCTCGGCCAGCTCCCCATCGTCACTAAAGACTCATTGGCTCGTTTGTGACAGGTGAGGGATGAGGAAGGAGGCCGGCTTGGACGTCTCTCATCAGTCTTTTTGCAACAGAGAGGCTGCTGCCCTCCGAGGCAGGACGGAGGACGGCGGCCTGACTGAAGCAGAGCCGGGAGCAGAGGTGTGAAACCAGAACACTGCAGGGGGAGAAAGCTGGGTACCTGTCTAAATTTAGCTCTGGCCTCTTTTTCCTTCATTCTTCCATGTGCAACCAGGTAGTCGAACACCTCTCCTGCAACAGAGAGAGAGAGAGAATCAGACACAGAGAGAGTGTTAAAGCAATGAATGAGGCGTCGGAGAACAAGGAAAACACAGAGAGAAGGTGGCCAAACACAAAAAAGTGAATCGCGGCTGATAAAAATAAGCAGATATAAATAACTGTTCTTCGCAGCTGGCCCCATGTGCATGGTTCGAGGGCGTTTCTTGACCATATTGAGGCGAGCACGGCGCTGCTTCCTCCACACTGAGCTTCTCCTGGAGGCACAAAGCTGCCGCCGAGCTCGTCTCCAGCAGCAGACCCTTCCCTCGGCCCACACTTCTGCACACTCCCGGCCAAAACGTGACCACGCTCGCTCGTGTGCTAATTGAACTCGAGAGGCCGGCGAGCGTGCCCGCACTCCAACAGGAAGGGAAAGTAAACAGCGAGCGACAAAAAAAAAAAACCCTGCAACACAAACGCCTCCCCCACCTCCACCGAATCCTCGAAACCCTCCCACTCTCTCTGCACTGACCTGCAGAGGCGTTTGTGCGCTTCAGAGCTCCAGAAAAGCAACAATTCATGTGAACTCTGTGACTCAGCCGCTGAAGACAGAATGAGGCAGCTAACACTTTGCATGTCAGAGTTAAAGGGCACAACGAGTGCTGCACATGGGGATGAGGGTAGGAAACAAAACCGCAATGCAACGAGAAAACAGTGACAGGAACGTTTAATAATCTATAAAAATAATCTAGCCTTTATTGATCCCCTTGGGGAAGCTCCTTCTCTGCATCTGACCCGTCCTATTCATAGCTAACCTTAAATATTATACACGCTAGGAGCAGAGGGTTGCCGCAGTGCAACACCCGGGGAGCAGTCAGGGGTTGAGGGCCTTGCTCAAGGGCCCACAGTGGTGGTGACTGGGACAAGCAGTCGCTCTCACTTTCCCACCTCAACCTCTTCCCAGTCCAGGGACTCGAACCGGCGACCCACCGGTTACAAGCTCGCTTCACAAGCCGCTAGGTTGCCCCAAATAGAACCACTGTGTTGTAAAAATAAAGTTGGATGCTGTTGTCTTGCAGGAATATGAGGCAAAACATTGAGATGCGTTTTAAATTCTGGCATCATGAAATTACCCATCAGACTTCCCAAAGACTACTAGACTTGATTTAGGGCTGTGTAACACGGTCCTGCATTGGTATCTCCTAGAACATGAACATGTCAGTCAAAGATCTGCTCTTTGAAGTTTGTACACAGACAAAAGTTAAAAATATGAGCTCATCAGGTGGTAAGAAAACTCCTCAGTGGACCTATAAATGGGGAAAATAGAATAAAGCTTGATTTATACTCCTGTGTTGAATCTACAGTGTCGTTGCGACGTCTACTGCAGCAGCTGTGATTCGCATGTTCACCACGTATTGATTTGTGCTTCTGTGAAACAAAATGTACGACGCTATAAGGAGTATTTCTATCTGGTTTGCTCATAATGCAAATGCAATAGAAAGTATTCTGGCAATGTAGCCATGTGCAGTTTTCTAATTACCGTAGCGTTACCAATCTGTGTATATAATAATAATAATAACTTTTTATATATATAGCACCTTTCGCTTTGCATGAGGCAGACGTTAAAATACAGGCAACAAAACGCCAACAATAAAACAAAACAAAACAACCACAATGCAAAAGATAAACGAACAAGCGGAAACAACCTCAACAAACCCAGTCCCAAAAAGGTTTTTGATATAAGAGTGTTTTCAGTCATGTTTTAAAAGAAAACACAGTCTGAAAGAGAAAAGCAAAGGTCTGATCACCCCTAGTCAATTCAGTTTTATTTATATAGTGCATATTTACAACATATGTCGTCACACAGCGCTGAACATTGTAAGGAAGAACAGAAAACAGGAAACAGAAAACCCAGCTATCCAAAATTGCTTTTGGATTCCCTCTGAGAAGCAGTCAGCGGTGGTGGGAAGGAACCAAGAAGGTAGGGAAGGGGGAGGGAAAAACCTCCGACAGAACCAGGCTCAGGGAGGGCGGACATCTGCCTCGACCGGTTGGGTTGGGAGTGGGGAGGAGGAGGGAGGTGGGGATAGCAGGAGAGGTTGGAGGGATTCAGGCACAGAGGTTTAACACAGTTGTTGCTTTGAGCAGCCGAGTTGGAAACTCTTTGAGTTCGTGCTTTGGGCTAAAGGCTAACATTGCCACTGCTAGCTAGCATGATCACAATCTTAAAATGTAATGTAATAACAGCCATTTCATCATGCTAACAATTGCTAATTTGCACTAAAGCAAACTACGGCTTAGAAAATCTGAATCTCTGATGGTTAAGGGTTCACAGTTATTATTATTTATCCTAAAGGGGACACGAACGTCTGCACCAAATTTCATGGCAATAAGTCGCAAACATCAAACAAACCGTTCAGACCAAATCCTCTGTGTCTATGAATTTACTTTCCAACCTGTAGCTGTTGAGATGTTTCACTCAACCAGCATGTAGTGTTGCAGTACAGCTTCCGGCCACCAGTGGCAGCGCTGGGCACTTTGCTCCTGAGCGGTTCTCCAGCTGGTAAACAAAGAAGCAGATCTGCTCCGTCTCTGATTTAATGTTTTGACTTCACTTGAAGAGACGTCTCTGTTTGGATAAATCACGTTACTTTCCGCTACGCTACTTCAGGCCAGAAAGGAGAGTCACCACTACTACTTTCGATACTCTTAAATGCACAAGTTCAAGGAGAGATCCATGTGGTCCTGGAAAAGAGTCTGCTGAGCCTCCAGATTCTGCCTGACTTCTGAGAAAAATCAATGCCGAACTGAGGGAAGTATTAGATTTGCGTCGTTAAGATCTAATGCAATTGGCCCCAGATCAAAGCTCCCATCTCAGTCGTAATGCGATTTGCTCCTCGACGTGCAGGTCTTTCGCGATTTGTCGTCTCCGCTTGGCTCAGCAGTTCAAACACGACCTTTCCGAGCAATCGATGGCGAGATGTGGATTTCAGGTGTTCGTGACCCGAGGAGACTCCCGAGAGTAAAAGTAAAAGCTGGAGCTCTGACAGCTGGAACAACATAAAGGAGGTTTTTGCTTTTCGGGGCCAGGAAACCATAAATATGGGGACTCATGGAGGGAAGTCTGAGGAAAATTATCATGTATTAGAGAAATATGTATGTCTACTGTTCTTATTCTTCTCCATTTGCTAAAGAACAAAGTCACTTATTCAATGAACCACTGAAAGCACACATTAAACACTAATTTCCTTCTATAGACAACCAGATGTAGGACGTGCTGTGCTGCTCAGGATCATTTCTACCTAAGTGGAGGAAGTACTTTCACATCTGAGTGATGCTGAACACATTAAGTGGATAAACACGCCGAGGTCCACAGAGCCGATATCGCAGCATCTGTTTGTTTGTGCAGAAACCCAGCTGACCACCGTGTTTGTCCTGCTCTGACTTCTTCGGTCTCTCAAATGGACTTTTCCAGCCTCGGCATTGATTTACACTTAACGTACGTCACCGTGTTTCTACCTCCAGCTCTCAAACACTATCTAGTACTATTCTAGTGTTGATTTGACCCCTAAAAACTCATCTCCGTCTATCAGAGTTACACATTCTAGAAGTTCTTTTCAATAAAATAATCACTTCCTGCCTCGACTCTCTGAACTCAGAGCAGTTTCTGGACTTTTATTTTGCTCCTGTGACATTTTTAACTCACTGTGGGCTCCTTTTCATCTGCAATTTAAAGTAAAGGGCCTCTATGGAAGCAGAACAGCCATGATTAGAAGTAGAGGAAAAACAAAAATGTCTTCTGTGCAGTTTGACACTCGTTATGTCATGAATCGTACAAAGACACAAACAAAACTTAACCTCTTTGATTAATTAAATTAGAAAAAAGTACCAGCAACACTGTAAAATGGTGGCTTTATATCATAGGGATATCCTACTGCTTACATTTCTAATTTGCGAAAACACAGCCTGCAGTTCAATCGAATGGTCCCCGAGTTTGTGTCAACTAATAGCTTTAAACCCTTGGCGTCGATTGTCGTGAATTCGCATCACACCGCTGCAGCCGGTGCATGTCCAGTACGTACCTAGGAACCTTTTGCAAGCACCTGTTTCTCGTAGGACCGGTCGGAGTGACATTTGTGGCATCAATAAGACATTTTCACCATTAATGCCTCTTGCATCACACCTTAGACAACCGGAGATAAGAATGCCGGCCCAACCGTGCGTATGTCGCTCAGGAAGGAAAGAGAACTCCGTCATTGTCGCTGTCTGTCGCGTGGAGACCCATAATATCATGTGGTCAGAGGGGGTTACCCCAAAAACAAGAGTGCCCTCTGGTGGCTTTTAGAGTAAACCACATTTAAGTGTCCACCTGGTTACACTTAGATTAAAAAAAATCCTGGATCCAGACGGTGATCCGGATCAGTACCAGAATTTCATCATTTATTCCTTGACCCATTTCACACATTTCCTGAAAATTCCATTCAAATCTGTCCATGAGTTTTTGAATTATTTTGATTATTTCCACGCGACAGACAGCGACAATGACGGAGTTCTCTTTCCTTCCTGAGCAACATATGCAGCCGGCATTCTTATCTCCGGTTGTCTAAGAAGCTGGGAGGCTGTTAGGAGCTGCCGTGCTAGAGGCCGCGCCTGTTCATTAGGTCGGATGGGGTGAAGGCCGCATTGTCGGTAGGACATTTGAACTGTATGTAATTACATTTGTATCTGTAACGTTCCATAGAAAATATGTGAATTGGGAGATTGTGTTGGGGGTGGACTGAAGCTCCTTGGTGGAGGTATGAGCTCTCTGAGGGCTTTTCTAGTTCATTATGAAATACAGACAAAAAGATATTATCTACAAACAAAATATAATTCTTTCCTGAGAAAGTCTTCATATAAAGTATTATTATTCTGAGTATGTTTGTTGCGAAGATTCTAACTTGATGCTCATTCTATGGACTGACACCGATGTCGAACTCTCTGTCTGGAACAATATTCTCGTACATTCTTTCTTCCTTTCAGGTACAAATGGAGTCTGCAGACTATATATTCTGGCCCCAAGATGTATAAATTATTAACGTGCACATTTATCACGTTTGGTGTGAATAAATCATACCCGGGACCTTGAGAGCGGCGCATGGCGAGCAGAGTTCTGCAGACTATATCTGGTCCTCTGTGCAGCAGCTGTTGTTGTTCCAAGTGTTTTTACTTATATAGTATTTTAGTTTCACAGTTTCTGTCTTTGTACAGTGTGAACATAATCACAAACTCGAAAGCTGGTTTTGGAGTCACAGTTTGGTGTGCCTTTTGCCACACAATACGTTTCTACTAAAAAAAATTAACCATTCAAGAGTGTAATCTTTACTTTAACACTTAAGACACTTGAATGCTGCACACTGGTAATAAGAAAAGACTCCAAGCTGTTTACTCTGAAGTATGAAATCTATAAAATATAAAGCATCCATTAAGACGCCTGCAACATATTCATAATTAATTCAGATTAACCATTAAAGACAGCAGTGCAGTTTTTGCTTTAGAGTTGCACACGATAACTCTGCCTTTCTGTCGACGCCGAGGATGCAGCCGACTCGTTTGAATAACCTTTATTGGATTGTCACGAGGAAAAGACAGCGGAGGCGGCCGGTCGATCGACGGTACGAGCAGAGAAGTTTCAGGTTCTGGATGCAGGAGAGCTGATTAGAACACGTAGCATGAGTGACCACACTGAACTGGGTCTGCAGCTTTAACCTTCTGAACCGCAAAACCAGCCGGCGGGTTTGAAGATCGTGTTATTCTATTTTTTAATTGCATAAATTACACTTTTTATAAGAGAAGGAACCTGTAAAAACATTTTGAACAGTCAAACGGTCATTGAACTACAGGCTGACTTTTGGTTTCATCGTTTAAATTAACCAAAGTTTTAAATCGAGACATTTCATATGTGACTTCAGCATCAAAATCAGCTTTATTATCCCAATATACCGACACATACAAGGACTATGACTGCGGTTTTATCTTTGCTCTCAAAGTACACATGCATTATCTCCATGTTTGGTTTTGTTTCATCATTAATCGCCTTATTCTGCATGTCTCATTTCAAAATTAGCCAAAAATATACCTCTCGCAGTATCCAAACTCCGTAAAAAACAAAAAATTCTGCAGTCCTCAACGCAACCTTGAAGCCATCAGCGACTCCACTACGACCAACAGTCACGTGAGAAATATTCAGAGACTTTTCGGTTGAACTGCAGGCAGTGTTTCCACAAATCAGAGGTGACAAGTAAAGAAACGAATTTTAAAAAGCAAGTAGTAAAATCTGTACAGTATACTTATTTCTGTTCCTGGTCATGTCTTTGGTTGGTTGTAGATTTTTCTAAGATGTAAAACTCTAAAGTGAGACAACTAATGGGGAAGAAAGTTGCTGTGGATTTGGCACAGGACCACTTATCATTCAACTTTAAGCCTTGATGCAATTTTAAGAAGTGAGTTTTATAAAAATTCAAACATTGTACAGCCACCATGAGTAAGTAAACTAGCTCCAGAGACCAAAATCAGTTATGTTTCAGGCTGTGAACATGTTTATTTCAGCTGTAAAGTTGGACATTTTAACATGGAGGTTTATGGGGACTGACTCGCTATTGGAGGCGGCCTCAAGTGGCCATTAGAGGAACTGCACTGGCTTCAGGTCTCTCCTTCATCTACACCCACCGTTCCTCCGCTAACAGCTGTAAGTCACAGTCTGACAAGTTTGAAATGCTGGAGATGCTTAGTGTTGGGTTTCATTTGCGCCTCACCTCCGCTGGCGTACTCCATCACCAGGTAGAGCGTCCTCTCCGTCTCGATCACTTCAAAAAGCTTGACTGCAGCAGGGACACAGACAGAGAGGGAGGAAATTAGAAATTCAATTATGTCTGAAGATGGGGGACATTCAGACAGGGGCGGTAATGAATTCATGGGCATGAGCAGGAAAAATAGTTTCCGAACAGGCAACCAGAGCGAGTGGAAGGGGAGAAGTGAAGTCACGTGGACGCCGGTGTTTGAGTGTCGTGACCATGTAAGCACAGCGGAGCCGAGCAGCACTCAGTATTTACTGTACAGCCCAAAAGCCGGGGTTCTTCACTGCAGCAGCTCGCTGATACGATAAAAGACTGTGTGATGAGCGGCTGAGAGCTGCACTGCTAAATATAGACGAGGTGGGATGGAAGACAAAGACGGAGAGGGAGGAGATAAAGAGGGTGTTGGGGCTGGTAGGCGCTTACTATCAGCCCCGTAATTATAATCGCATTTCTGCACAGGAAATTATGAAGTGCAGCGAGTGGAAATAAAAAATAATTAGCAGGGAATCCCGTCTCCGAAACCAAACGCACCGCAGCAGGGTGGTCGGATGTGAGCTTTATGGTGTGTGTCAGAGAGTTTCTGCAAGCGAAAGGGGGGGAGATGGATGTTTTAGGTGGATGTATAAACTCAGCTAGGACAAAAAGTGGATCATTCACATGTTGAAGAAGAGAAAAATAATCAGCAAATATCTGGGTAATCCCTCATGTTTCCTAAATTCCAACCTCTACCACACCATTATCCCCGTGAGCCCCGGGCTACTCTCTGGGTAATTTAACTACCTTTAATTTGTAGCTCTTATCTCGCTCATTACAGGGACGAGCCACACATGTTGCGTCTTGTTTTTTCAAGAACAGCCTCAGCTATTCAGACCTTCCATCATTTGATGTGATAATACTTGGAGATTTGTTTATATAAGCCTTTACATCAAGGAAAAAACTGTTTAAGTTATGGAAATGTTGTGTTTTCACATGCATCCAACCTCAAAATGCTGGCAGCAGAGATGTAGGTTCATAATCATGTCGGGGAGATTGTCTGGAATCTGACTATGATGGAGGGAAACTCCACCATGACTGAGGCCTTGTCCACACCTATATCTGTGCAGCAACGAGTTCATGAGCAACTCCAACCAGAGCAACGTGTGTGGAGACGGACGTAGAGCTGATCGCAGGTGATAACTACGATTAAATTTCATGTTAATTCCCAATATTTGTTTTTAGACAAGCTAGGGTCAAATTGTGCGGTTTCATTTGATGTTCGCTGCACCTCGCTGCAATAAATACTTGCATGGAAATCCAACCGAGAAGCAGGAGGCTCCGTCGGGGTTAACTGTTGTTTATTTACTCATCATTTAGTTCTTAATCTCATTTTATTTGCCTCCTTTTAGAAACAAACCTGCAGCGTCCGTCATCAGCCTTAAACGTGTCTTTTTATATGTGTTTTTCCTATTTAGGTACCTGATTTTACAGTGAATCAACAAGCTTTCGAACTTATCAGGCCATTTTTCACTACTTTTCAGCATTTTTTTGGAATTATTCATTGAGAAAACAACCAACAGAATCATCAATAATGAGAATAATAACTTATTTTTCCTCCTCAATGTGGCCCGATCAGACTTATTGTGCCATTTTTATCTCTCTGCTGCTGCTAAGTTCACGTTCGAGCTGTGAACAGTTGAGGTTTCTGTAATATTGGCTTCTAGCTGCTGCAGTGGTTTGGTGTTTGTTGGCATTTCCTCTCGCAGGCGGCCGAGTTTGCTGCTGCCGCTGCTGCAGGAACTCTTCTCTCCTGTTTGCTGATCATTTACTAATATAAAACGTGGAAGGACTGAACCTCCAGCTTCATCATTTACCTACATTTACCCACCGAGGACAGCGGTAAAGGCTGCACGACGTGTAGGACAGGATCTGGTCTGACAGGCCTTTTATGAGATGTCAAGAATGCAGCGTTTGACCTCGACTAACCCGATTGTTCCTCGTGCTTCAGAGGGCTGATGCGTTTCCAGAAAACCTTTATGTTTGTCAGGACTGCTAAACTTTTGAGAGCATTCAGAAATCTCCTGTGACGTCTGTGTGAACTAAAACAGAATAGAAAGCTAGAAGAATGAAGGCTTTTGACTTAAAACGAGCTCACGAAGCGGAGAGCAGCTGGTTTATGTGAATGTCTTGTGCATCTTTTGTCCTCAAACACGTGAAAATCTCCAAATCTTCCAGCACAACAAGATTTAAAACGTCTGAATTCACCTTAATTTAAATGCAACAGAAGCTCTTTCCACTAGAATACAGCGTTTCTGTGCAGCATCCACTTACCTATATTAGGATGATTCAAGATCTTCATTATTCTAACCTCTCTGAAGAGCTGAAAGACAAACAGAGAAAAACGTGGCGTTCAGAATTCACTCATGACTTTCAGGTAAACACATTCGGCACACGCAGCCAGCTGGGCCGTGAACCAGGTGATAAAACACACATTATTCGCCTCCAGCAGGTAAAACGATGATTAAAAGCGGCAACCGTCCGTCTTCACACTTCATGTGGAAATCGGCGGGAAGCCAGACGATCTCAGCGGGACTCCATGGAGTGTTTTCAGAGCATGTGTGAACCCGTCGCTTCGCTTCGAGACAAAATACGAAGTTGAGGAGACGGTCGCACAAGTAGAAGGAAACGAGTATTTTTAGTTGAATTAATTCAGATTCTTCAAACCGTTTAAGCGTTTATGAAAACTTAAGACCATGAAGGTTCTGTAGACTCACTGTTTCTCTGTTTTTTTCCGTCCTGTTCACATATTAGACTTAGACTTAGACAGACTTTATTCATCCACAAGGGAAATTTTGTTGTCACAGTAGCTCAGAACAGTAATAAAAGAGGAAAAGGACAGCACTAGTAAGATTTAAAATAAAGTAATAGAGTAATCAGTATAAAGATAAAAATAAAAATAATAAAAATAAATAAAAATAATAATAATAATAATAATAATAATAAAATAGAATAGGTACTATGCCTAAAGCGATCATTATGTACATATTACAAAAAATAAAAATAAGCAATCTGAAATAATATTAGCAATATGAAATTTAACAAGTGACTATAATGCAGTGCCAGTTTACACAGTGGTGAAATAAATGTGAGTTATCTTATATTTCGCTGACGAGGAAACACGTAATTTAAAAGCGACCCTGAGTTAATTTAAACATTTTTAGCTCCACGCTGATAAAAAGAGGAGCTTCCGTTGACATGAACTCTGCGTCCACGTCGACCACAGCAGCAGATCTGCGACGGCCAAAAATGCTTTTTAGCGTTCCGCCGCTGGAGGCATAAAACACACTGAGTGCTATTTATTATTGATCGGCTGTTAACTACACCTCGCCCTCTTCCCCCTCCATAAAAAGATGAAGGGGCATCAATCTTTGATGAGGGGGGAGCAACATGCTGACGAACAAATCGCAGAAGCACCTTCAACCACATGAGGAAAAATGGGTTTCTACTGAGTTTAAGCGACCAGAGGCAGAAAATATAACCTGCAACCCCCCAATATTTGACATTAAACAAGAATCAATTATTAAAACTGGAAAATGGACTCAGCAGCTCCATGTATGATGGCTTTATGGCATCACTTCTGACCAATGAATCGTAGAGAAACCTGGGATTGCCCTGGATTAGTTTAACAAATAGATCCATGAAACAGCAGCCGAAGCTCTAATCTGAGTCCTGAAGCTGCTCTTTTTGTTTGTAAAGCAGAAAACAGTTCCACATACTGTCGTTAAGAATCATCTGATGGAGAATATCCAAGAAAAACCTTCAGTTTTTAAGCTCCAACACCAATTTTTGACTGTTAACCTGCTTTTAATATTAAAATACCATCAATTTATTTTCTTCTGATCAGTAAAACTAATTTCAGGAGCTTCACATACACTGTAAAAACACTTTACTAGTAAATTTTGCAAACAATTTACTAGTATTTTACATATTTTCTGTTAAATAAAACTACAGACATTAACTGGTGAAGCTTTAAAAGAAATACATATAAAGAAATTTACATGTTAACCCTAAAAAACACAACATGCAACAAGAACTTGGTCAAAACTGTAAGATTATACTAATTTTTATCATATTTAAATCAGTAAAAATTTGATTATTTCACAGATATTTGTTATTTATCCACGTCAAATATCAGTGCTTTTACAAACAGTTCTTTTAGAAGGTGTGACCGCAATATTCCAGTGTTTTATTGTATTTAAATTAGCTAAAAATATAATTATTTTACAGGTATTTACTATTATTTTCAGCTTTTTTTTTTTTTTTTACAGTTTTTGAACATTACAGGAGTCCACCATTTTTTACACGGCTTTTCTCAGACCCTTGCTGCCAGATTCTACAGATTATTGACGATAAACTGTTTATATAGAAGTGACTCGGTGGTTAGCAGCGTCGCCTCACAGCTAGAAGATCCCCGGTTCGTGTCCCGGTTAGGACGCCTGGGATCTTTCTGTGTGGAGTTTGCATGTTCTCCCTGTGCAGCGTGGGGTTTCTAGCTTCCTCCCACAGTCCAAAAACATGCTGAGGTTAACTGATGATTCTAAATTGTCCGTAGGTGTGAATGAGAGTGTGCTTGGTTGTCTGTCTCTAAGTGAAGCCCTGTGATAGACTGGTGACCTGTCCAGGGTGTCCCCTTCCTTCACCTGAGTCGACTGGGATAGACTCCAGCCCCCCCATGACCCTATAGATCATTGGTTTCCAACTGGTCCAGCTTCAGGACCCACTATGTCTCCATTAATAACGGTCGCGACCCAAATTATTGAAGTTTGCTGTTCCTGTTAACAAATTAAGGTTTATTTGGATGTAGTCTCAACACATTTCGATACAGCTTGGGAAAAAATTGGCTTATTTTTTTTTCTAATTTTGGTATATTTGGATACTTCTGCCAAGTTTGGGCATATCTTTGCCCATTTTGACAGATTCTGAGCACATTTTCATATATTTTTGGGACGTTTTAGCATAAGTTTCTCCAATAAGCTGACAGAGACAGATCTAGAGGTTAATACTGGGCAACTACTGGTGTCACCACCACTAAATATCCTGCTATTGAAAGCAAACTGTGTCATAAGAAACACGTCCTTTAAAATAAAAGACTTTATACCACTACTTTTTTTTTGCTTCTGCAACCCTCTAAAAATGGCTTTGGGACCCACTTTTGGGTCGCGACCCACCAGTTGGGAACCACTGCTATAGAGGATTAAGCGCTGTACAGATAACGGATGGATGGATGCTTATATAGCTTTTATTTGACTGATCATGTAGCTTAAATATATTGCAGAGGTGGTAAACTTGTATTACTCTCACTCTAATTGTGCTTTCTGCTCATTCATCCTTCTGATACCCACTGGTTCTGTTTGAATACTAAACAATAACTCAACAAATGTATTGAATATCTTGTGAGAGAGTAAAATAATCTCATTTAACTTACAAAATACCAAAAAACAAAACAACAAAAAAGAGAAAAAAGCACAGATTCCCTTTGTCTTGAAGTAAAATTCCAAATACTCCTTTTCAGTCATGGCAAATAAGAATTAGTTATTTAATCTGTCATCTTTTCTCATCGCTGCACTGAGTAATTGTTTCAGCAGCACTTTAAACATCTTGTTGAGATAACAACTCGCTGCTTATTAGTGGATTTGCCTCGTTTATCTCCGAGGTTTAATCCGCTCCCTCGGCGGGGAGCGGTAGAAGCGGGGACGGAGCCTGAGCGGCGAAAAACCAAAAGTTCGGATTCGAACCAGGATCCACCGGGACGGCGAGATGAAGCCGCCGCCGGCCGCCCGTCTGAGAGGCAGACAGATGGAGGCGAACAGCGGGTGTTGTTTTCACATCCAGAATAGTTCTGAGCTGCACGAACACGCAGTTACACAAGTCCAGAAATGTGCAGACAAACATGCTGCTGAAGGTTTCAGGACGACGACTGCCGCTCTGGTTTTTCCACTTTGAAGCAGATGATTGACGTCACCGAAACGTCAAATGCATTTCCTTCGACTGTATTCGACTATTTATCACGTTTTCAGATTGTTTATGTCATTTCAGAGGGACGGGTCTGCTCAGGTGACTCAGGTACAGCAGCAAACTAATACCAGTTAAAGCTATGAATCACAAATGATGTACATGAGAACTGTTGCAGATTTTCTCAGACTTTTTTGGCTGAAAACTTGCCAAGTATTCAAAATATTTTTTACAGTGTATTTTAAACTCTTCTTATCGCTTTCTTTTTGACAAATCCCACAGTTTGAAGAGAAAGGAAGCCCTTCTCTATTTGTGATTTCTGCTCATTTAACTTTCTGAGACTCACTTGTTCTTTTGCAAAACCAAGCAAATATATTGATTATTTTGTCAGAAAGTGAAATTCTCTTTTTAAAATCATCTTTATTGATGCATTTTAACAGCGACGGGTCTGCTCAGCTGGTTTTTAAACAGCGACCAACTTGTATGACACTGGTTTACATGAAGATTGGTCCAAAATGACGCTAGAACCATAAACAGAGATCACAGATCACCCACACCCTTTCAAAATAAAACCGCTGGAGACTGTACAAACTGGTGTATGTGTCTGAAAGCATTTTATTAAATCTGTACGTTTCTATTACTTTCTATAAAGCAGTCCCTCCAGGAATTCACGATGCTGCAATCGCAACAATTAACGCTAATTCAACCAATCTCCATGAATTCTGCGCCACCTTGCAATTTCATCCAATCACCGCCACTTTTCCGCAATTTTGTCCCGCCTCCCGTGAGTTCCACCAATCACAGCAGTCCCCAGTAATGCACGTACGCCACCGGATTCACTTCCTTGTTTATGGTTTGAAGATACAGATACGGATGCAACAAAAACTACTGCAAAACAATTCCCTGATGTTCTTCACCAAAGCAGAGCTAAACTGTTTTCACCCCGTGGAATATTGAGGTGGAACACAAACCAAAACCATCCACTGACAAACACTTTTCTACCGTAAACATATCAGGAGAATGGGTGAAACCAGCGGACCACAGACCAGACAAACCACCGTGATGAAGCTGTTGCATCCAGATCTGTGGCAGCACTGAAACAATGAAGGTCAGTTAGATTCATTAACTGACGTGACGAGCTGTGAGCGTGTGTGTGTGAACACGCGTGTGCCAGGATGTGAAATTAACTTTTTAAACTTTTAAAATGTTTAATGAATTATACAAAACAAAGAAAAAAACGCAACTTTTTAGCAATTTTTTTACCGTCTCCTGCAATTTCATCGCAACAACTACCCTTAAAACGTCGCAACTTACATCGCAGTTTTTAAGACAAGCTGCTGCGAATTCAGACATTTTAGGAGCAACAATCTGGAAAAACACCCTTGAAATCCTGGAGGGACTGATAAAGACTAAAGGCTGCTGGAAACCAACCCTGCTGCTGCGTCTTCCTGTTGAGCCTAATATATCTTCAATTAACGAACAGCTACTGATTAACGTCTCTAAACTGGACATTACGATCTTCAGGTTTCTCACTCAAGATGCGACAATGCTAATGAGAACTTATAATGAACTTTTTAACCCAATGCTGCAAATTACCGTTTATTCAAGGGCTAAAAAAAAATCAAAAAGAGTTTAGTTGCAGCCTGAACTGGATCATTTTTGTTAATGAGATTCAGATTTTTCTCCTGCACAGGAGTTCAAAAAGGATGTGTTCTATTTTCTAGCATCAGGGACGTCATCGCTCTGCATCTAAAAAGCAAAAATAAAACTGTCAAAGTCACCGAAGCTCACTCGGCTTCTAAACTGTAATTTAAACACCCAGATCGTGCAGCGAGCGCCGGCCGAGGGACGCGCCGGGATAATAAATCAGCCCCGGTTTGAGGGACGGCTGAAGGGTTAATCGTGAAGCTAACAGACTGAGGCAGGGCGAGTCTGGCTGCTGACGAAGACGAGGAGGAGATGAAGAAGAAGAGCAGCTCTGGACTGTCATTACTCTGCGCCGTGATCCCGCTCTGACCATCATTATCCTGAAAATACTCCCCTGAGCCTCCCAGAAAGTACAGGGGAATAAATCTGAGCTGGGTTTTTTCTGCGCGACAGTGGAAACCTCCTCGAGAGAAGCTCCGGCTCGATTTTATCTCCCCCTGTAAAGTTTTTGTCGCAGCCCGAGTGTCCTACATAGCAGCCTTCTGACACCTGGGCGGGTTGGGAAACGGCACATCCAGCCAGTATGTGGGAATACTTTGTCAGGTATGCTATGCAGTAAACAGAATTAGTGGAAAAACACGAGAGAGAGAGGGAAGACGGGGAGGTGATTCACCACATAATGCAGCCATTAGGTCGAGGACAGAAACCTGCAGTTGGTCCAGTCATGCTACCGCAATGATGCACAGCTGCTCTGGTTACGCAACCCGCCTTGTGATCAATACGGGGCACCTTTAGGCCACATGACACATGACAGCTTAAAGGGTGAAGTCACGCCTTTCGTCAGCAGCACTCGTCGAGGAAAACTCCCCGTCCCGTTTGGGTCAAATCCGCCTCGATTACAAGAGATCCGCGGCTTGTAAACCAGAATCCCGTGGGCTCGCCATTAGATCATTCCTTCTCCTTCTGTAAACTTCCTTCCCACCTAGTTAGAGGTGAGTCACAGCGAATCAGATTACAGCCTCTGCAACATGAGATGGAACTGCACCCGGCATTAAAAATCCCATAAACAAGCAAGAAATCATCATTAAAATCACAAACCTATGAAAGGAAATATACACAAACAACTGTCCAGATACACATTCTTAAATGTCAAACCAGATAAAACAGATTTAACTGATTGAAAACATTATGAAAAATTAAAAAACACTGGACTGAGTTGGATAATAGACCCAACTAGAAAATCCCTCATAGAGCGCAGACCTCCGCCAAGCAGCTTCAGTCCACCTCAACACAATCTACCAATGACAAAGTCTCACTGTGTAGTCCAGTCAAATCAAGCCTGGAAAGGATACAGAAATATATGATGGTTCTTTATTCTGAACAAATGAATTGGAGCAGTGGTTCCCAACTGGTGGGTCGGGACCCAAAAGTGGGTCCCGAGGTTCACAGAAGCCGTAAAAAGTAGTGGTATAAAGTCTTTTATTTTAAAGGACGTGTTTCTTATGACACAGTTTGCTTTCAATAGCAGGATATTTAGTGGTGGTGACACCAGTAGTTGCCCACTATTAACCTCTAGATTTGTTTCTGCCAGCTTATAGGAGAAATTTATGCTAAAATGTGCCAAAAATACACGAAAATGTGCTCAGAATCTGTCAAAATGGGCCAAAATATGCCCAAAACTTGGCAAAAGCGTCCAAATAAACCAAAATTAGCAAAAAAATAAGCCAAAATTTTCCTAAGTTGTATCAAAATGAGCTGAGACTACACCCAAATAAACCTTAAATTGTTAACAGGAACAGCAAACTTAAAAAATCTGGGTCGCGACTGTTATTAATGGAGACATAGTGGGTCCTGAGGCTGGACCAGTTGAGAACCACTGAATTGGAGGAAGCTCAATTGATAAAATAAGTAGGATAAAACCAGAAATGTTCCTCTGGAGAATCTGGTTTGGTTTTGCTAAACAGGACTTCTGTTGCAGCTGCGTTTGAGGACAAACAGCTCTATGTGAAAAACAACTACTTAGTTTTAACAAGACGTCCCAATTTACAGCTTTGTGACAAGAAATAAGCAGCAGGAGATTTGAGCAAGATGGAATAAGGCTAACCTTAAGGCCAAGTACGGTGTAGTTCCAAGTAGCCTAGAGTGGCTAAGTTAGCTAACCAACAGTATGGTAGCTTAGCTGCTTTACAAACCTAATATTAAGGCTGGTCCCCAATATAGTAATATCCAAATATTGGTTGGTTGTGGTGGGATTGGGATAATAATTTTGATATTTAAATAGTCCTGCGTGCCGCCGCCGGGTTCTTGTACGCAGACCTGCCAACTCCGGTGTCAAAAACTCAAAACGCTTTCCAACAGCACAGAGTTTCAACTTTGGGTAGATAAAAATAAAAGTAGAAAAGCACTCATAGAGCACAGACCTCCACCAAGCAGCTTCAGTCCACCCCCAACACAATCTACCAACGACAGAGTATCCTTAAATTAAAAAACATCCTGGATCCAGACGGTGATCCGGATCAGTCCCAACATTTGATAATTTCTTTCTTGTCCCATTTCACACATTTCCTGAACATTTCATCCAAATCCGTCCATAGCTTTTCAAGTTATTTTGATCACAAACAAACAAACAAACCAACTCCAGCAAAAACAAAACGACAGGAGCAACATAACTAGCAGCTAATGCACTGAAGCAGGGCCAGTTAAATGGATATACATGAGGAAATATTTCATTCAGCTTCCATAGGTTGTCATTTTAGATAAATCAAAAACATCTACAAAACATCTACAAGTCCACCTGATGAGTGACAACATACTTTGGAGTGTTTAAAGTCTGTCCAACGCAGCAAAATGCCACGACTTCACAAAGATAAGCCTTAAAATGTGACTTAAATGAACCCAAAGAGTCAATTTATAATTATTTGCACTCATGTTGGCATTCAATAAACAACCATCTCCCTCCAATCATCGCTGGAGGAGCCGAACTCCCAGTTTTCTCGTACATTCAGTGAAGCTCAGCTCCCCGGTTCACTCGTTGCTCTCATCTGGACGGATCGACCCGAGGGAAGGGACGCTCTGCTTCAGATTAGCTGCTGCTATCACAACAAGTTTGAGGCCCTTCCTTTGGCTTCCTGGATTTCCTCCAGCCCGAATCAATTCAGAGCAGCAGCTGCCAGCCATTAATACGAGACCTGGAAGGCTCAGAAACCCCCAATTACAGGTTTTCACGTCCGTGTTGTGAGAAGTTTTTTCCGGTATAGAGGATTTTTTCTGGCCTGCCCCCCTACAGAGGTTTAACCAGCGCCGAAGGAGAATCAAGAGCAGTTTGGTCAATTAGAGTCTCATTTACTGAAGCACAGTAGACGTTTTAAAGTAACACAGACTCATTGTTTTTACTGTCGGCAGGCGGGTTTGGCTTACTGTTGTGCATGATTGTGTACGCTTCCTGAAAGCTGCATGAAACTAGGGATGCACAATAATATCGGCATCTGATAATTATCAGTTAATATTGGCAATTATGACGTCATACCAATAATTCAGATAATAGAAAAATCAGCTGATAAAATGAGCCGATAATAATAAAGACTTTGAATCTTGGTTTTTGCCGTTGGTCTGTGTGTTGTGGTTTGTCCTCATGTCTGGTTCCTCAACCCCTCCTCTCCCTGGCGGTACTGTCGCATGTGTGTGATGTCATCAGACTGAGGAAAACCAGCAGCATGGCGTGGCACTGACCAGTGTGGACTTTCTTTACCGTGTCAGAAGAAGACATTTCACTAGGGCTAGTCCCGAATATTGGAATATCTGAATATTGCTTGGTTGTGGTGGTATTGGGATAGTAATTATCTTGATATTCAAATAGTCGTGCGCACCGCTGCACGAGCGCTGCCGAGTGTCGCTCAGGCTCTAGTACGCCTCCGAGGCTCTAGAACGCCGCCATGGTTGTAGTACGTGGACCTGCCAACTCTGGTGTCACGCTCCAGTGTCAGCCCCGCTCCCCGCTGCCGGCCGACACCGCGGGACGAACCCAGTCGGTTCACACTATCGGTTATCGGCTGTAAGAACTATAAAATTATCGATTATTGGTATCGGTTGAAATTGGCGTTATCATGCATCCCTACATAAAACTGTGAATTTCTGAGGTTGTTTCATTAAAAAATTAGAGCCCTGAAAACCTAAAAGTACAGTCGTCCCATATTGCCGCCAGGAGAGCTCACTGAGTTAGGGCGTTGCCATGCCACATCGCCAGCAGGGGTCATTAGTCCGAGTCCGCCTCACGACTCTTTGATTTCCACTAGGCAGCGGTGGCTTAGTGGCCTGGGAAACGTACTTGTAACAGGTGGGTCGCCGGTTCGTGTCCCCGGACTAGCAAGAAGCTGAGTCCCCACCACTGTGGGCCCCTGAGCAAGGCCCTTAACCCCTGACTGATCCCGGGGGCTTCGGTAGCAGCCCACTAGTATGGATGGGTCAAATGCAGAGAACAGATTTCCCCAAGGGGACTAATAAAGCTTAGATTAGATTAGATATTGCGGTCTCACTGTATCGCAGATTTTTAAATTGTATATATCTAATTTTGTATTGCGGATTTTTCGCTATATCCCGGTATATAGGTATTTTTTAATTACTTCTGCGGTAAAATAAGCATTTTCTAGCCTAAAAAAATTGAAAATAATATTAAAAAAGTAGGTGCCCATATAGAATTTCATATGTTGTTAAAATTACGTCGGTTTAAGAGAATAGGAAGTGTTAATAAGCGTGTGGTAAAGGTTAATAACAGTGTGGGGAGGGTTTATAAAGCCTTAACATATATATAAATAATAAAATAAATATAAAGTCCTTATGTCGCGGATTTTCGTCTATTGTGGAATCAGGGTTCTACTAACCCCCTGTCATAGACGAGGGATCACTGTATTGTCTGGTTCCTTTCCTCTTCTGTGACAGTAAACTGAGTATCTTTGGTATCCGAGTACCTTTTATCTGAGTATCTTTTAACAGACCACTCAACTAATCGATTAATCAAGACAATAACTAAAAAAACATAAATCAACTAACATATATCTGGCTTGAAATACTCTATAGATTTGAGATTTTAGCTGCTCCTTCACAGCCGAGTTGCTTATTGTAGCATTAGTGTATTACTACTAGCATAAAACAATAGATGTTGGACATCTAATTCTAATTTAAGCACCAACCGCTGACAAAAAGGCATGTAAAGTGCAGTTAAAATAACCGTAACAGCTATAGTCGTCATTACTTTGGATTAATTTGAGGTCATCTGGGAATTTAGAAACACTGATTTACATTTTTCACCATTTTCTGACGTCTTACAGAGCAAACCAGAGAGAAAATGAAAGAATAATTACAAGAACCTAACAGCTGTAGAAGGATCTCGGCCTGTTCTTCAATATGACAGTTAAGATTACATAAAAAATAAGACGTGCTGCTGGCAGATGTAATTCTTCCTGTGTGATTGAAGGCTTTTGTGACGCACTGCACAGTTTCTCCCTCCAGAAAAGGTGCTATGAATGAAGGCTTTAACAACAGCTCTGCATCCAGAAAATCAAAACCTCAGCACGGAGACTGGACGCTTCCCACACTGCAAACTTTCGCCTTTTCACTGTTTACGTTTAATCAGAAGCTCCGAACGCGTCGGCCTCCCTGCCTGACCTTCGACCGACAGCAGAACCGTCTCTGCGGGTCGAATCAGGACAGAACAGGAAGTGTTTTTCAACCGGGAGCCGGTGACAGATGTGAGCGTCGACTCAGCCCCGCCGCACTGCTAAGAACAGAGGCTGAAAATAAACATTTAGGCTTCAGAGACGAGAGATATCCCCCGCTATCAGCCTCTCGCCAATTCTTCCAGTTACATAAGAGGTCAGGACACAGCGGTGCTGGCGCTGATGCAGGTTGGCTGTTTCAGCAGCACCAGCTCTGAGGTAAGAGGCAGAAAAACACACAAAAACCCAGCGGAACCTGAACACAACATCCGATGCACAAACACGGGAGCTACCGAATGACTTTCAGTCAGCTGTCACAATCTTTAGAAGCATTTTTCTATACTTTCCTCATCATAAACAACCCTCAAAACAGACAGTAATTTCAAAAACAGCTTAGTAATTTCCTTAAATTGTACTTTCTAGCAAACAAGAGGAACTGGTGCATTTGCTGTGAGCTATTTTCAGTAAATTAGTTCATATTTAGAGCTCTAAATGTGCATTATGAGGTTCTGTTAGATATTTTAACAGTTATTTATGTGATTTTAAGGCATTAAAAAGGAAATCCCGACATGAATCCGATTTGTGGCAGATTATAACAGACGTAGTTGGAGAAATAAGCAGATAAGCTTTTATTATTGAGAATTACGTGAAAAGATAAAAAATAAAATGCTCTCATGTCTATAGAAAAACATGCTACTGCCAAGATAGAAGCTGCAGTAGCAGGTTTATCTTATCTTAAAGGCTGGAAGAAGGGGGGGGACAGTTAGCGTAGCCAAGCAGCTACCAGCAACTCACTGAAGAATCCATACAAAAGCAAAGTCCTGTCAACACGAGGCTGGAAAGAAGTCAGTGGACAGAATGAGGCATGAAATTTACCTCGTGGCGTTACCAGACGGACATAAGAGTGGTGTTGATTCTCTCTTTTAACTCTTGTAAGTAAAGCCTTGAACTGCTCCTTTAACCCTCTGAACCTCAAAGCCCATCGAGGGATTTTAAAAGGATTTCTTCTGAATAACAATGATTAAAAAAGAGACTAATTCCCACCATTTATCAGCACCAGAAACTGTAAAAACACAGGAACTGCCAGGTTTTCAAGTTTCCGACAGTCCTTGAACTAAACACATTCAGCTCCATTAGGAAATGCAATCGTATCTGAGCAATATTTCATTCTACAGGTCTCATTTAAAAATTCACCTTAAAAAATAAGCTGTTTTCTTTAACCAGATTCTGTGAAAAACAAAAAATTCTGCACTCATCTACGCAACTTAAAAGCCATGACTGACTTCAATCTGATTAACAGTCACACGATGAAAATTCAGAGACTTTTACAGTTTGCACAGAGCAGATAGGAGTAAGCATGGACACAGTCACAGAGCTTTAGAGGAAAAATCAAACCGACTGGATCAATAAAATAAATGCAGCATGGCTCAAAAACGGTAAACAGAGGAGCAAGTTGTTGGAGGATACATTCAGCATGGTGAAACACCTTTCTACAGCTGATCAGCAGAGTAGTGGGATTGTAGAGGTTGTAAAAATGTAAATAGGAGTTGTCAAATATCCAATCTAAAGCACGTGGAGCCCCAAGCTTTTCCCACGATTGATAACATTTTAAGTGCATAATTCTGCATAACACACATGTTCAAGTTCTCTCTCCTTTTAGTCGTGGTTCTGCTCGTTTCCCTAGAGGTGCAGGACTTTATATTGCATTAAAAAACGAGCCCACGGTGAGCTGAAATGTGCCAGGAGCAAGGAAAACGCCCAGAAACTGTTTGGAGGGTTGTTACGAGTGACCCTGGTGGATGTGAAACCTGCAGGATTAAGGCCAATTACTGCGCCGCTCATCTAATCCACGTCAGGATTTCCTTCCTTCAAGCTCTGAATCTCCAACTCGTCAACCAAAAAAGGAAAAGATAAAAAAAAAAAAACAACACGCAGAAAGTTCACCTAAAAATGGAAACGTGTGACAGGAACGGAAGCTTTTAATGTGTCAATCATGAGAAAGGATTTAATGTGGTTTCTTTATTTCCAGCTCGTTCCAGTTCCTTAAAATAAACATTAAAAGAAGCCTGAACCCCTCGAGGAACGGTGGGAAAAATAACCTGACAAACACCTTAAAAAGAGAGGTCTTTTTTTCCTTGACTCTGACAAAGCAGTCACCTAAAAACAACAAGGATCGCCAACAAAAGCCTGCCGCTTTGTGTTTCTGTGAACGGCGCTGTCATGACTCAGTGCTTTTCTGTCAACGTAGTGTCACCGCCAACGCCAAAGGGCCCGGGCCTCTGAGATATACAAAGGCCAGAATCAATGGAGCTTTGGAAAAACTGATGGAAAACCACTGGCCGACCGCTGAGAGGGGAGCCGAGCGGCGGGGGCCAGCTTCATCACCGTCACCACCGGCAGCCGACGCTCGGCCTCGTCCCGCTCTTATCTGTCCGACGAGCAGAAATAAAGCCTCCGGAGCTGCGCAGTCGATATCGCTCCGACTTCCCCCCCTAAAAAACCACTTCCAGGCCGAGAGGCAGATCAAAACAACCACGCACACATCTAACTTGCTAATGAGCGCGCAGCGAGCAGAAAGGAGGGTTGAGGGCAGCTCGTTCTCAACCGGCTGACTTCAAAACTGCAAAGTGAAACTGCTATTCACCAGCAGTTCACTCGCAGCCTGGGAAATTTGCATTTTAAAAGCAAAAGCTGCTTCCTGATTTGGTTGATTTAACGAGGAAAACAAAGCGGTCACTCCCAGCTGTGAGACAACCGAGCAGCTAAAAGAGATGGAGAAACGTTGGGGGGGAAAAAAGACATTTGGTTTCTCTTTGAGACTAATAATTGTTCAGAAAAACAGCCTTTAAAAGTGGCCAAAATACTTGGATTCACCGCTTCCTTTCTGAATTTGATTAACCTTCAGAACCCAAAGACTGAAAGGCATATTTTCTCCACAAAAAACTCTAAAATTAAAGCATTTATCAGTCAGAAACTGTAAAAACAAAAAGAATCATCAGCTTGAAATCCTGCCAGTTTATCAGAATCAATATTCCACATGCCTCGTTTAAAATTTCATAAAAAATTAGCCGTTTGCGCTAACTGGAGTCTGTAAAAAAAAACAAAATCAATATCCACGCTGGGCCATAAACAAGGGGAAGCAACAGGTAAGAAAACCAGACAAGCCGCCGTCAGCACCCGAGGCTACGTTACTCTTCAGTGCATCGAGGGAACCACAGAACGCATCCAACGTACGATGAAGAAACACGGCACTGACACACCGGTAGAACCACACATCAAACTCCGACAGCTACTCGTCCATCCTGAGGACAAAATACAACCAGACGACAAGCGAATATATGAAATTCTGTGCCGCTCATGCAGCAACACTTGCATCGGGGAAACGTGCAGGTGCTTCAAGAGACGAAAACGAACATAAAAAGGAGCGCGAGAAAGAAACCAAAAAACCACACAACAGAACAGGGAAGGCCAAAGCCGAACAAGAAGACTTGAAACCAGCAGTAGCCGATCCCTGCCGGAGGGAAAACGACATCATTAACTGGGAAGAAGCCAGTCATTCAGTACCAACATTGGATAATGGAGGCGGTGGAAATCAGGAAACGTGCCCCTCCAAGACGATGAACAGGGATGAGGGAGCCCACAACCCGTCCTACACCTGGAGTACCGTCCTGGAGGTGGTCGACCTGTCAAACTTACAGTCCCTCCAGGGTTTCTTGGGCGTTTTTCCAGATTGTCGGGCCCTAAAATGCCCGAATTCGCGGCAGCTTGTCTAAAAAATTGCGATGAAAGTTGCGATGTTTTAAGCGTATTTGTTGCGATGAAACAGCCGGAGACGGTAAAAAATTGCTAAAAAGTTGAATTTTTTTCTTTGTTTTGTATAAACTGTCCGCTTCTTTTTCTGACACGCTTGCGTCGTAGCTCCACCTCTAGATAAACGCTCGACGGCGACAACAACGTCTCCGTATAGTGCTGCGTATGTCCTGCTGATAGATCCACCTCATCGTCCGTCCAGACTAGAGTCCTACCACCACCTCACCTACAAGTCCCTCCATCACCTGGCCCCTCCTTACCTCTCTGACCTCCTCCAAAGACACCGACCCTCCCGTCACCTTCGCTCCGCAGACCTAAACCTCCTGACGCCCATCATCCGCACCAAGCACCGGACTTTGGGGGACCGAGCCTTCGCAGCCGCTGCCCCCCAAACTTTGGAACTCACTCCCATCATCCATCAGGAACTCTGACTCACTTTCAACTTTCCAAACCCTTCTCAAAACCCATCTGTTTGACCTGGCATTTGCTTAACCCTTTTTTTTTGTTTGTCTGTTTATCTGTCCATTCTGTAAAGCGTTTTTGAGGGACCAAAAAAGCGCTATGTAAAACTGATGAATTATTATTATTATTTATTACCAGCTCGTCCACTCGTATTTGCCGCCGCCCTTGTTCTAAGTTTCAGATCCAGATCTCTGCGCATGCCTAAAGTCCCGCCGCCAGTTTCCACTTCTGTTACCCATCATAGCGCCACCAACAGGCCTGGCATGTGTTTTACATCGTTTTCAGGCGTGTCAAGTAAATTCGTGTGGACAGACACATTTACTGAAACAGCTCCGTCTTCATGAAGAACGTTTTTGAAACTATAAGCGTTTTGGCTTCCTGTGGATGAGGCCTAAGACATTTCTGGGCTCTCTCCATTTCTAGCCATGGTTTTAAAGATTTATTTTTGGCCTTTTGTGCCTTTATTAGATAGGACAGTGGATAGAATCGGAAACGGGAGAGAGTAGGGAAGGACATGCGGTAAACGCCCGAGGTCGGAGTCGAACCCAGGACTGCCGCTACGCCTCTGCACTTGGGTCAAGCGACATAACCATTAGGCTACCAGGGCGCCCCCTAGCCATGGTTTTGCTGTTTAAATAGAGGTGCAGGACTTTATATCGCAGTGAAAAATGAGCCCACGGTAAAGAAAAAGGGAGCAAACAACACCCAGAAAGTTCAGATGGTTAAAAGCGGCCAAAACACTGCTCCTCTTCTGAATTTGCTTTCATACAACACGGATCCGATCTCCTTTTAAGGCCTCGAGGTTTTAAACCGCTGAACGGTAAACATGGAGCCGAACCATCTCCCTAATGAAAGCTCTTTATTCACCCCAGGAAGCTCCACGCAGAACACATGCTCCGTCCCAGCATGCCCCGCTTTCCATTTACACAATTAATACTCAATCTGTTGTGCTTCATGAATTAGTAAATGAATTCTGCCACATAGAGAGACAGTAGAGAGAGAGAGAGAGAGAGAGAGAGAGAGAGAGAGGCGGGGGGGTAAATTACCTTCTGAAGGCTGTTTGGGTTCAGCTGCGTCTTGTCTATTATCTTAATTGCCACCTGTGGAGAGAGAAAAAACAGAATCGAAACTGAGCTGAGTGGGACATAACAGCAGAGAAGTGTGAGAGAGAGGAAGTGGAAGCAAAAGAGACAACAACTCAGAGAAACGGAGAGAAAGAGTGCAACCAAATGTCTGCTTTTCCAATGGGAAACCTCAAAATAAACCACCATCTGAGCGAGCAACACGACAGCTTCAACAACCTCCTCGAGTTAAAAATACGGCTAAATGCAGGCGCAGAATAATTAAGAGAATCAGGAGGGGACTGGGGGGGAAAGAGCAGCACCGCTTCCTTAAATGTCGGAGGCCGTGTGAAGAGGAGGTTTGCTCTTTCTGCTCATCAATTATGAACAAATCAAACGCTCGGCAGCAGCAGCAGCTCTGCCCTGAAAACAACCATTAGTGCCAACGAGATTTAGAGCGATGAATCTGTCAGCGTGTGGAGCTGCTACCACCGGGTTCGGTCCGATATCTTCGACTCAGAAACCTCAACAGTGCTTTTTGGAAACTTTGCTTTGAGGAATTATTTTCTACAGAAACATAAAGTGTTTAATAGCATCTATAACTGATTGAACGTAGACTAATTCTACATATCTCTACACCCAAGACTCTGAACTGCATCACTGCAACATTTTTGGAATCAAAATATTAAAAATGGAGGTAGGGGTGTAACAATACAACGAACCATTCGGTACAGAGTTTTACCGCGGTACGAAAGTTTTAAGATTACTAAGAATGACCAATGTACAGAACTGTTTTAATTGTGAACCTCGTAGTTCCCACAGTTGTGTCGGACCTTCTTCGTCTCACAGTTCCACAGTATTGCAGAACTAAAAACAAGTAGGAGTTTCCAAGGGAACACAGGATGTGACGGACCATTTTATCTCCTTCTGTGACGTATGGCTAGCTAATGGGATGCTAATGCTAACAGCTAGAAGACGCTCCGCCGTGGTTAAAACCACCCGTCTGGGATCCCTTGGGTTGAAAGTATGAAAAAGGAGTAAAACAAGTGGACCAGACCAAAGCTGTAAGGAGCTCCAAACGTGGAGAAAGTATGGTGTTTATTATTGGTCATAACTCTGGTTTTACTTGGCCGATCAACACAATTCAAAGACTGGTGGATAGTTAGAAATCCACACTCTGGACACAAGTTGCTGCTGCGTCATCTTAAATCAATCATGTCATTTTGATGCACCGGAATGTCTGTTGACTCCAGAGGGTTCCGTACCGAACTGAACTGAATCGTCACTTCCGTACAGTGGTACGTACCGAAACGTGATTTTTGTGTACCGTTACACCCCTAATCTCTACACCTGAGACTCTGAATTGTATCACTGCAACATTTCTGGCCTCAAAATATTAATACTGTAAGAAAATCCACATTCCAGTTTCACACAACAAGACTTTCTATCATTGATCTCCTCAACTTAGTGATTTGGATGAATTTCAATAAATTTCCAAGCAAATATTTGACCTGTAGTATTATTTAAGATGCTTAGTGATAAAAAAAAAAAAACTTAATATAATTTGGAAAAAAAAGTATTTTGTACACAATTTCGACAGACTTTTTTCTCCTTCTTGCAAAAATGCAACAGTTGGGGCCATTAGCAAATCAATCAGTTGCGCCACATACAGCAATTTACAGTGTATGTTATGGCTGATATACCGTTTCAGCATCAACATTGCAGTGTAAGGCAACACATCATGCTCCAGCTTCTTTTATTATGATTACTTTGGAGTCTCTGCCAGTGTTACACCACATAATAAATGTTCCAAATGGTTTGCACTTTGAAAAAAATTACGTCTTCAAAGTAAAAATACATTTATCAGGCTTTTTTGAGGGGTTGGTTATTTTCTACGCTCCCCTACAAAATCAGCCAATCATTCTAGGATTATTAATTATAATAATAATATTCATGTATCTGGTGAAACTTTCAGCTGTAGATTTAAAAGTAAGCGCACATGGAAGTGGAAAACATGAATCGGCCGTTACTTCTGTTGACATAATGTTACAGCCATTTGTTGTCGTTTATAGCGTTAGCATGGGCTAATGGTAGCTGGATTATATGTTGTTAGCGCACCGGCTTTATCGTCCTGAATGAAAGTGAAGCGAGTAGGGACCCTGGAACACATTTCAAAACCGCAGGGATGTTCTGGACTATATTTCAAGCAGGGATGTTTGCTGCCAATCGAATCCAAGTCATTGCGTATGTATACAAGACCATTCTTCTTGCTAATAGACGCTTTAGCTACTGCAGATTAGCCGTCGTACCTGGTTGCGCCGCTCGTTGTTTAATAACGTAGCGACCAGAGGAGTTGGGCACCTCCATGACGGCAAACAGAAAGCATTATGGGAGTTTAGCTAGCAGAGGGGCACCATGACAGAGACTTGCGTGAGGCTTAATGACGTCAGGTCAGCAAACAACAACAAATAATCAGGCCTTCATCTCAGTAGAACATCTGATAGTTGTTATTGGGGCCTTTGTGTCAGATTTTTACATGAAAACAAACATGAAAAAAGAATCAGGTATAGATTTGAGCCGTTTCTGACAATTCGAGTGCTTCAAAATCCCCGTGATCAGCCCCAATCTCGGCTTCAGGAAGTCCCTAATTTAGAGCATCTCTGCCGTTTTGGCTCAACTCGTGTGTCAATCAACATGTAATGGTGATTATTTTCAGAATAAAACCGCCCGGCGTCTCTGAGATCTCACCTCTCTGCCGGTGAGGATGTGCCGGGCCAGCTTGACCTTGGCGAAGTTGCCCTTGCCGATGGTCTTGAGCAGCCGGTAGTTGCCGACGTGGGGCTGCTGGGGCTCCTCGGAGCTCCGGGATCGAACGCCGGTCCGACCCGAGCGCGAGCTGATCTCCTGACGTCCATTACTGTGAGACGTGTGCTGTGGGAAGAGACGCACATTAAAAAAATAATAAAACAACACGTCAGGCTGGTTGTTGAACAGTTGTTAAAGTGGAACATCTCCACGTATCAGCGGTGACTCATGTTGACCCGCGGTGACGTATCCACTCAGGCTCTGCAGGAAAAAACACTACTGATATTTATAGTTCTGCATTCACACAACGAAAGCGAGCTTTTCTTCCACCGGCCGCAGATGGCTGACAGACTCAGAGTTTTCCAGGCAGATTTATAGGGTAGAAGATACAGATTCGACTGCATGATAACTCTGTAATCTACCAAATACTTCTAAACTTTTGCTCTATTAAATATCAGCAAATAAAGACAAACACCCATCACAAGCTCACAAAAAGCTAAATTACATCTTAAAAGCAAGTCTTAACCCAAAGATATTCAGTTTACTTATGATATTAAGCCTCGAAAAGCCCCGAATTTTCACATTTCTCGCGGTGGAACAAGTTAATTTCAGCTTCCAGTAATGAAAAACACCCAAATTAGTCGTCTGTTATCAAATATCACATTCATTTTCTGAGGTCGGACTAATCACATCAGCTCCAAATTAAATAATCAAGTTAACATTTCCAGGAATTTAACAGACGCGACAGATAAACAGGGGCAAACTTTTACCTAATAGATATCACCATGAAATGTCCCCAGATCAGGCAGTGACTTTTTCTATATCGCTTTCTCATAAAGTCAATATCTAAGCATGAAAATTATGTATTATATGGATTAAAAATTGCCCTAATTTGCTTTTTATATTAGAGTTGAATGTTTTTTACAGAGAGGATTTTAGATATCTCTCTTTTTTATTGCTCCATAAATCAGAAAATGCTGTTAATAGAAAGAGAAAACGTCCTATTTTGCAACGTTTTTAGGAGTTAAATGTTCCTTAAATCAGGCTGAGAATGACATAAAAGCAAAACCCATCTGCAAAACCTGTCAGAATACAGACGGGAATAAAAAGTGGAAAGGTCTGGCAAATATAAATGCTACTAAAGTGGAGGTTTATGGCTCAGATGTGTGTCATCAGTGAAGTCTACAGACGCAGCCAGTCGAAATGCAGTTAAATAAACACCTAAATGTGCATTCTGGATGTATTATGATAGCAGAAACAGAGTGTCTGCTTGTGGAGTCTCGTGTTGAATCACAAATAAAGTCAGAGATGATTTGGGGACGCTCTCTGCTGCTCACGGACGCTCGCTCAGATGATTTCAGATTAAAAGCCGCTTTAATTATCCCACCCTGACTCGCCTCGTAACCAGCGTCCACATTCTAATCGAGGTCACCGCACACGTCATCGACTATGTAACCGGGAAAAAAAAAACATGCGACCAGGTTGAAGAGCAGAAACCTGAGCTGAACCTGAGGCCGCGTCGCTGGTTAGCTCGCTTGTTGTCGCCTTTTCTCTTCATCATTTTCTTGTCCTGTTATTTCGCTCTGCAGCAAGTCGGCCGCCGCAACAGAAACTCGATTATCTTTCACCCGTTTTCCTTTCGGCTGCTGCTCCAGTGCATCGTTTTACCTTCGATAAATCACCCCGAATCGGCTCTGTGCTCGAAAAAAAACAAACGAAACGTGCAAAATAATGAAATGAAATAGACTTCTGTGGCGTATCGTGCAACAGACATGTCCTGAAAATACGATGCACAGCAGAGCAACAACTAAAGATTACTGAAAGTTAAAGGGTCAATCCATAACAGCAGTCTGGCTCATATACTGTCACCCAATTCTGTGGATTTACACCCGGATACAACTTCATATTTGCTGCATAAAAACACCACTTCTGCTCTTTTATTTTATAAATTAGCGCCTGGTGAAACTCCTGTCCGCTGCTACATCCTCATCACGTCTGATTTTGCCGCATTTTGGTTGAGAAAATCGCATTTATTTTCTATTTTTGTGGGTTTTAGGCTGAAAAAAAGATGCCAAAAGAGCAAATTCAGAAGTGAAATTGCTCAGGAGATCAAATAAACTCTACATTTTTGCGATCAAGCATAAACCGCCGGAGCGCTGGTGGGGATTTTTGCGTTGCACAGCTCTGACAGCACCGCCGATGGAGCGATTGATTTTTTTCGGGTGCTGGGCTCACAAAGCTCCCCCCGGCGTCCCGACAACCAGAAAACAAAAAAAAAAACTATCTGACAGATAACCGGCGAGGCCTCGGTATCGACCGACGCCTCATTAAAAGCGGCGGTGCTCTCCGCCCCGCCCGGCTCGACCCATCCCCAAACAAACTGACCCCATTCGCCTTGCAGACAATGAGCAGGGCAGCGATAAAGTGGGGGAATTAACAACCGCAGTATCGGCCAGAATTTTACACAGAAGTCAAACATAACCTACTTTATTTTTTCACCACACGGATCGTAAATCAACCTGCAGCTGCCGCATAATTATCACGCCGATATCAAGGTAGGACAAGGTCACAATAAACGTGATTAACGCTGCGGAGTGTTGGTGAGAACATTTAGAGGAGTTATAAAACCGCAATAAGGTCACTGTCCTCCCCGCTAAGCAGCACAGACACACTTTAAGTCACTACAGGAATATTTTAGGACTTCTTCAGTGATAGCAGCGGGGATAAAAATACCACCAACTAGGATAAGGTCAGTGTTGAATACCAGCAAAAAGAAGCAGCAGCAGCAGCGCCTGCAGGAACATTAGGATGCAGTTTTTGTTCCTTCTCTGCACACAGGAACATTTCTTAAAAGACCACCATTTCCATTTTTCCAGCTGGCAACTTCCTGCAACAAGGATAAAATAAATAAACCTGCCGGCTTAATTCGATCCCTTTTCCTTCTCAGTGGTTACTCACAAAGCTGCGGTGCCTCCTGGCCGCCTGCGAGCCCGTCATGTTTCAGCAGGAAAGCGCTTCGCCCCGCCGATGATGCCCATAGAGGTTCCCACAACACCAGATTTTCCCCCAACTCAGAGCCCCGATGACCACAGAGAGTCTGAGGCTGGAAGGGGGGCGGGGGAGCAGCGAGCCGAGTCGACCGGCGGCAGCGAGCACGACCAGACAGGAAACCGGACACTGTCTTCCCAAAATAAAAGCGCTCAGACAGCAGGCGTCCTCCTTTACCTACAGCCGGTAGATAGAGGTGGCGACGAGGGAGGAGCGACGGAGGAGGTTCTAACAAAGCATGGATCTGTTATAACGAGCTAGTTTTACTGCATTATTACCCCACTTAACCCAGGGGTGTTTTATTTTTTTTAAAAACAGGCATAAAGACACTATTTTATTTTACTTTTTTGTAATGTGTAGTAGATAGTACCTATTCTATTATTATTATTATTATTATTATATTATACTATTATTATTATTATTATTATTATTATCTTTATTATTATTATTTATTTTATCTTTATTATTATTTTTATCTTTATACTGATTACTTTATTACTTTATTTTCTATCTTACTTGTGCTGTCCTTTTCCTCTTTTATCACTGTCCTGAGCTACTGTGACAACAAAATTTCCCTTGTGGATGAATAAAGTCTGTCTAAGTCTAAGTCTAAGTCTAAATCACTACATTCTACATGTCTAGTTTTAAAAATTAACACAAAATAAAACGTCTGCACCCGATTCTGTACAAATACAAATTAAAAATCTGTCTTCACGGCGCTACTGAGGAGCTTTTCTTATTTTAAATTTACGTTTTTAGGGGAGAGTTTTTCTGTTTTTTTTTATTGGATAGACAGAGGCAGAGTGAAAGTAGGGGGGACGGGAGAGCGGGACTGAGCCCATGTGGTATCGCCTTAACTCAGCGAGCTGAACGGCGGCCCGCTAATGAGAAGCCTGACACTGACTCAGTTTGGCATGTTGGTAACAAAAAGCCAAAACGCCGCCATTTACGAGAGCCAGAATCTGCAAAGAGAGAAAAAAAATCTCTGGATTTTCAGCTTCCCGGTGGTTCTTGAATTTGCCGCCTGTGTCTGGAGGGTCTTTCATTAAAACAACCAAATCCAGAGTCGCACTCTTTTACACGTCTCATTTGAAAAGTCACCAAGAATAAACCGTTTGCACCGGATTCTGTAAAAGACTAAAAGATTCTGGGCAACTAAGCGCAACTGAGAAGCTGTGGCTGACTCAGTTTGGCACATTGTTTATAAAGACAACAACAAAACAAGCTAAATGTCGCCATTTATTCGAGCCAGACGCTCTACAAAAAGAAAGAATCTACAGGTTTGCAACTTTCTGACGCTCTAAACTGATCATGTTCGACGTGGAATCTGGAAAATCGACCAAATCTTCATTCATATTTAATCAAAATCACTTTATTCTACATGTCTTACTTAAAAACTCACTAAAAATAAACTGACCTGCTCCTGCTAGATTCTGTAAAAGAATGAATAAAATAAAATTCTGCGTCCTTGGAGTAACCGTGAAGTCAAATAATTATCCAGCTGCTAACAACAGTCCTGTGACGAAAACATACGGACCACTCGGCTGAACTGCAGGCTGTGTTGAAACAGAGCAGAGGGACAATGGTGGAAACTAATCAGAGAGACTGAGAGGAAAATAAAACACGCTGGATCAATAAATAAGTGCAGCATGACTCAGGAACTTTTAGCTGCTGAAGACACACTCAGCTTGGTGAAACATCTTTCTACAGCTGAAGACCTCTAGAGCATGGAGCGCCACCATTTTTTTGTCTCGCCAACACCCGTGGACGCTCGGTTTATTTGAATCTTCTGCCATTTTTGCAAAATAAGTAATCAAAGTATGATTTCTGATGAGCTCTCTCTCTGCGTAGAGGTGCAGGACTTTATATTGGAGTGAAAAATGAGCCGACAGAAGAAGAAGGTTGTGATCGTCGCCAGCGAAGTAAACAACTTTAATTCTTTATATCTTATTTTAATTACACCTGCAGCCAACAATTATTTAATTAATGTGGTTGTTATCATCTTCATCTTATTCTATCTTATAAGAAAACAGCAACAAATGTCTGTCAGTGCTAGAGAGAACGAGGCAACTGTCCAAAATCCAATTACATTAGATTTAATATGATTTAGGACAAAGGCTGCAGCTAACTGTTATTTTCATTGGGGATTATTTTGTTTATTATTATCTGGATTAGTTGTTTGAGCTATAAAATGTCAGAAGAGCATCCAGAGATATTCAGTTTACTGCCATAGGGGAGGAAATAAACCAAAAAATATTCACATTTAAGAAGCTGCAATCAGAGAATTTACATTTTTTGCTCCTAGAAATTGCTCAAACCGACTAAACAGTAGTAAAAATAGTTGGTGATTCATTTAATAGTGGACAACTAACTGACTAATGGTTGCAGCTTGATTTGGGACCAAGAAAAGTGACAAACAACAACCGAGAAAATGGCCTAAATGACTCAATAACACATCAGCTGCACTTTAAAATCAACATGTGATTGCACCGGTCAGGGCTGAATCTGTACATTAACTGCTCGTGGAAAGGCCCGATTCCCCCCCACCCCAACGGGATCAATAAGATTTCCCCACATCTTATCGCCCTCAGCGCTGTGTTTGTTCGGTGTTAAGTCTTATCTCCAGCTGACTCTCTGCTGCTGCCGTGATGAGTCATGAGATCCAGATGATATCACATGCAGACATTACGTGTTTGCAGCAACACAGGCGGGACACGGACAGAAAAAGGAATGCAAAACGGACGCGAACGGAGTTTGAATCTAACACGTAAGAAGCGCTTAATTTAAAGAGCGTGACCTGCAGCAGAACGACCATTTACCCGGCAGCTGTACGAGTCGTGGTGAACACATTCAGGAGGACATCTAGGAGAAAACTCTGGACTGTCTGTCACAAGACTCAATAAACAACTAGCGCGGGGGGAAAAAGAAGCGCTGGAACAACCGACAAATCCTATCAATAACACTAATTATGACCAGCTAATCAACATTTTCTGTCTACTCTTATTTTCCCATCGTCCATCCAAAAGAAAATGATCATTAGTTGAATAAATTAGTGTCTTCAAAAGGTGGCAGAATATTTTTGTGTTACACGTGCCTCTAATAAATAAAATAGAAGAAGCTGGAAGCCAAACCAGCCGTTTGCCAACCACTAAAACCCTTGAGGAAGAAGAAGAAACAAACAAAAACAAAAACAGGAATTGTTTTGAAGCGGGAAACTCGTATTTACTCTGTTATGTCGGCTGATATCGACCATGGTTCGACACCTGATTAGTGATGTTTGCCACGTCAGAACCCACTCAGAAAAGGTGTTTTCATCTCCTGTGAAGTTCTTTACCTTCATCTAGAAAAAGCAAAAACCCATCTCTCTTGCACTGTTGACAAAGTTGATCCCATTCTGCTGTTTTCTTTAACTTTTTCGACTGAATATTTCTAAAATCGCACACATTTTTGCTCTGAAGTCACGACTAGCGTCTCAAAAATTCATAGCAAGACCTGGTCTCGACAAAGCAGGGTACAGAAACCTGTCAGTGTGCAGACATTTTCATATTTTAATCACTAATAAAAGGTAAAATGGTGATAATTGAGACAGAAATTCATCAATTACATCTAAATGCCGCGCTCATTTTGAGTTAATCCCACAAACCCTCAACTGGCAGGTTTGGAAGGCACGATGCTTAAAACAATAAATAAATGTATAAATAAAAATGCCTTAAAAAGCCCAGATGTCACCATTTATCAGACAGAAACTCTAAAAACAAAAAGAGCCTTCAGATTTTCAACTACCTGATTTCTAACCAACTGTGCACAGGGTTGTATCGGGATAATTAACCCCATCCAATTTTGAAATTGCAATAATTAATTTTAAATTATTCCACATACCTCCTTAGAAAATAACTAAAAATAAACTATTTGCTCTAATCAAAGTCTTTTAAAAAAACAAAAATTCTGGGCAACTCAGTGCAACTGTGAAGCCACACCTGACTTGGCTGTGACCAACAGGCACGTGACAAATATTCAGAAATTTTTCGGCTGAACTGCAGGCAGTGTTCGCACAGAGTCGAGGGGAAGTAAGTATGGAAACAGATTAAAAACATACAGTATATAAAGGCACCATTTTTCCCAGTATTGGCAACACCCATGGAATATTCTAAAAAATGCTGTACGTGTTGATTCCAGTTTTTATACTTTTCTGTAAAATAAATTAGCAAAGGAATTCTTTTTCTCCTGAACAATGGCATTTTAAATGACTCATACAGGACAAACACATCTCTAAATTCTTTCTGCTTCTAGTCATGGTTGTGTTGTTAGACTGTAGTGAAAAACGAGCCCACAGTGAGGCAAAAAGGAGCAGAAAACGCCCTGAAACCGGCTGGGATTCAGCGGGTTAAAAGCGACGAGTTTAATTTTGAAAATCCCGACCTGAAGCGGAGACACTGCGGTTACCTTGACAACGACGTTCTTTCACACAGCACATTCAAGTTGGTCACCGAGGGGGAGGCGGGACTAATGACACCATATTAGGAAGCTGAGCGGCTGAGCGCTTTGACTGACAGCTGGGGGAGCCAATGGGCGGGCCGGGCAGAAAGTACTGTTGCCTGCCAGAACCAGCAGGCAAAGTACTGTAGTTTTGTTCGCGGTTGGGCCTAAATATCCAGAGTACACCCTAAATACTGACAGTAACACCAATACTCATGAGTAAAAAATACATTTAAGTGTAAATAAGTGTGGTTATTAGCGCTGATTTTAAACTACAGGGCGTGTTTGAAGTAGAGGATATGCTTGTTTACGATTTACCAACAAAGTGTGTCAAACTCTGAGCTCCTTTCTGGTTTAATGGAGCCACAAAATGCTATTTAACAGCCATATTTATTCTTATTCTAAACAGAGGTCTGTGATATGCTACAGCAGGTGAAAGAAGCCAACAAACGAGCCTTTCTACTTACACTTTCCGTCACCTTCTCGTTGACGGTGGGTAAAGGAGTTTTTGTTGACATCTTTCTAATTCGTCCGTCTTCAGCCAGAGTCCGTCTGATGTCCGAAACCCTCCGTGTTCGCTCGGATAGATGAGGTTATTGCTTCGCTGTGCGGCTCCGTCCGGACGAACCGTCTCAGCATGGATCGTGACAACGTTCAGATCAGACCGGACGTGTTAGAGCCGAGCAGCCGAACAGTTGGAGAGCCACAAAACCTCCGCGACAACCAGCATACTAACGGTAAAGGTGTCTTCAGGGGTTCGCGGCCTCCAGTCGGTAAATCAGTGTCCGTGTGTCCGCTCGGCTGGGAGTCAGTGAAGCTAACTAAACTAACGTCAAGGCGCTGGCGGTCGACACTTCCAAAAAAAATCGCCACGGGCTTTTTTTTTCGGCTTCTTTTTTTTTTTGATTTTCCGCTCAACGACTCGGTCTAGAAACGAGCCATGGCGTCGAGTGTCACCGCTGGAGGTTCGTCGGACGGGTTCAGGAGCTTCGGGAGGCTGAAACGCTCGCCGTCGGCTCGGTTTCTTCCATCTCCGGCGGCCCGAAGTGAAGCGGCTCGGTCTGTTTTAGGTGGGACCAAAATGGCTACTCAGCGGCTGGGCTGGATTAGGAGGCCTTCAGGGACCGCTGCCAGGCTCCGACATCACAGCTCTCAGGAGGAGGTCCAACAACGACTGGTTAAAATCGTTTTTCCCCCCAGATTAGTCAATTAAAATGAATAAGTGAAACATTTATTTACATATTTATGGCAATATTGATTTCTATTGGTACATTTTGTATTATTATATATACATTAAATAAGTTTATTTCATTGATTTGCTGATGATGTAGCCCCTTTACTCAGTTCATCAAAGTAAGAAAGTTTACTTAAGTTAGGTCTTGCAGTGCTTCCATTTTCTTTTTTTCATAAATAAAAAATATATTTTAAAATGTACAGTACAGCGACTACAATTGCTGGTGTGTGTCCTCTGGCACAGATCTGTATTCTACTTCACTAGTCTTCGCAAAGGACTACTGAATAATAAAAAATAAGTTGTAACTTTACAGTTTTTGTATGCATCTAAACAATAAATGTATGAAGTTTTAATATTTTAAAGCAAATTTTAAGAGGAAAAGGTAAGTTGAAGAAATATCTGCACATTTTCGGATGCATGTATATTTATCTATGTGTTTGTTTATCTTCTCCTATTTTATATACAAGCGAGTAAACAATAAATGCATCAGTCTCATTTTTTGCATGTCTTTCATTTTATTTTAAAAAAGTAAAATTAAGTTGTTTCATATCGTGAATATAAGTTTCCATGTATTCTCCCATTTTTGTATACATGTGTGCAGTAAATGCTCTACATCCACCGATCAGTTATAACATCATGACCACCTGTCTAATACTGTGTTGGTCCCCCTTATGTGGTCCAAAATGCTCTGATCCATTGGGAATCATGGACCAGAGGACCTCTCAGGGTGTCCTATGGGGTCTGGAACCACTGGATCCTTTGGGTGCTCTGGCTTGTGCAGTGGGGCCTCTGTCAATCCAACTTGTTCCACTGCATCCTGTTGATGCTTGATCACAATGGGCTGTAGGAAGTCTGGAGGTCAAATCAACATGTTGGACCATTGTCATGTTCCTCAACATGTTCCTGATTGGTTGATGTTGTTTCCATGTGGTGGGGTGCATTTTCATCCAGTGACATTTGGGATTTCCATTTGCATGAGGGAGTGTGTTTGTTGTGGGACAATTTTTATTTGGGTGTCTAAGTCTGATCAAGGTTTTCCATCAGAACACCACATAGAACCAATATGATCCATGTTATTCACTTCACCTGTCAGTGATCAGGATGTTGGGGCTGATCTGTCCACCTCTATATATATAATTTTACTGTATTGAGATATTTTTTGTCTTTTTTTACATTTTAGCAGCTTTACTTGTATGTAAATGTAAACTGTAAGTTGTTTGACCGCTTGTAAAAAAATAAATATAAGATAATAACAACTATATAGAATTTATTTATTTGTCCCATTTTTGTATTCTGTATACTACACACTGGCATGTGCACGTGTGAGTGTAAATGTCATGCACACTTACACATGACTTTGTACATGTATGTGTAAATATAAAGGTCTACATCCACGTGTCCAACATTTTCATTCTGCTTCTCATTTGTACTCATCAGATTACTTAATTATTTAATTTCCCTCCTACTACAGATTGAGACAGTTATTACGTGATTTCTTACACTTTTAAAATCCCAAACCTAAACAGTATCTGCTGTCAGAATGTTTGGTTTGCTGTGACGGAAATTAGAAAGTCACATTTCCTACAGCACCTGAACGCAGCATCAGTGTCCAGCTGAGTGGTTGAGGGAGAAGAAGAGGAAACCGGCTGACCTCAGACTGAATATATATACACACAACATATATACAGAACATATATAAGATGCATATGGACTAAATATATGTATGTATTGTGTATATATATATTTTATAGTTATTGAAGAGGCCTCGGTGACGACCAGGACAACAAGCCTCTATTCATTATTTATATTAAACCACAACAAATTCAAATATTTTTAAAAATCTGACTCGTAGTTTTGGACTTTATTTACTTTGATTCATTAGTAGTTAAATAATAATTCATTTTATTAAGCCTCTGACTCTTTGACCTTCTGTGAAAGTGCAACAAAAACTTGTCAGACTTGCAATTTTAAAAGTTAATCATTTATAAACATTACATAAATAAGATTTTCCCCCTTTATGTCCTTGATCTGACTGCTCTATAAAGATTAACGTTTAATAAACATTAATAAAGGCTTGAAATTCACCTCATTCAGCTGTTAAAGAAATGGCACATTTAACTTTCATGCTTGGTTCAGGAATTAATAAATCTTATTAAATGAACAGAACCTCAAACAAGTGATTTATAAGCAACACTGATGACAAATTCTGCCTTTTATTCTGCAAAAATCCACGTTTTTGTTCAGAATATTTGGATTAATGTCAAAACTAGTGTATATATTTCCTCCAGCATCACATTTTGACCCTCTAAAGTCTTCTGTAACATGAGAAAAGTATATATTTTTTGTTTATGATGATGAAACGGCTACAGGTAAAGCGTTTAAGCTGCGTTTGCCTTAAATAATAACGAAATACTGTGACTTTATTCTGTAGCTGACAGAAATAATCAGTTATTTTAGTCTGGTCTCTTATTTTGATATTAAATAAGCTTTAAAATGAGTGATTTAAGTCACATTTCTACAGAATATACAGATTATGGATATAAAATCACAAGATTATGATTTGCAGATGATTTTTTTCCCCCAGTTTTTACATATTTGATAGGAAAAAATGACTTTGCCCTTATTAACTTTGTATTATTTAGCTAGTAAATTAGCAAAAATCATCCAATCAAACCAGTTTGGTGTTTTTAACGACTAAATACTGCCTTCCGCTACAAAAACAACAAACAAAACAAGCAAATATTCTCACATTTTGGCCCTTTCTGGCTTAAAATCGACACCCAAATTAGTTTTCTGTTCACCTCCTGGCTCGTAAACAAACATTCGTCATTCCTAATCCGACTTTCTGATGAAGAAAAGAGCGAGGCGGGCGTCAGAGAGCAAACGTTCCAGTGTGGTGGATAGCAAAACATTCATTCTTTATTGACTGGAAAAATACAGGGACCAAAAAAATGTGCAGTCAAAATGATCCCCAGAGCAACCCATGATTAAAATCCCCGAAAGCGACTTCATCTCGTCAACCGAACACGTCTCGAAATCACAGAGTTAATGTGCAGCAAGTAAAGCGCTATGTTAAGTCATGCCACGAAGCAGAGGGGGGACGGGGAAGGGGGGACGGGGAAGGGGGAGGGCGGGTAGTAAAGGAGGGGAAAGGCCAGCCATGGAGGTCGAACAGGGGGCATCGTGAGTCAAAGCCACAACACAAGAAAAGCATCATCATCATCTTCGTCTCTCAGATGGCGTCGATGTCGATGTCGTCCTCTTCCTTCTCGGGCGTGTCGGGTTTCACGGTCTCCACTTTGAGCTCGCGGGCCGAAGACGAATAAACCACCTGAGGAGACGAACGGGTTGGTTAACGAGCTCAGTCGGCTCTCCTAAGTAACAGTGTTTGATGTAGAGGATCTGAGCCGCTACTGACAGAACAACTGGACTGAAAATAAATACTGCTTCAACTAAAAATAAAGTCCTGGAGCTCCTAGAACAGCACCTGAACAGAGGCAGTCATATTAGATTATATTATTTTATGTCTTTTAATTAATGTTCTGCTGCCTTTTAACCCTCTAGAGCAGTGGTTCTCAACTGGTGGGTCGGGATCCAAAAGTGGGACGCGAAGCCATTTTTAGAGGGTCGCAGAAGCAAAAAGTAGTGGTGTAAAGTCTTTTATTTTGAAGGACGTGTTTCTTATGACACAGTTTGCTTTCAATAGCAGGATATTTAGTGGTGGTGACACCAGTAGTTGCCTAATATTAACCTCTAGATTTGGTTCTGCCAACTTATTGGAGAAATTTATGCTAAAACGAGCCAAAAATGAACCAAAATGTGCTCAGAATCTGTCAAAATGGGACAAAATATGCCCCAAAACTTGGCAAAAGCGTCCAAATATACCAAAACGAGCGAAAAATAAACCAAATTTTTCCCAAGTTGCATCAAAATGTGTTGAGACTCCACCCAAATAAACCTTAATTTGCTCACAGGAACAACGAACTTCAACAATTTGGGTTGCGACTGTTATTAATAGAAACATAGTGGGTCCTGAGGCTGGACCGGTTGAGAACCACTGTTCTAGACCCCACTAGTGTTACTTTAAGAGATTTACTATCATATGCATCAGTTACACGACACAATATTACTCTTACTTTGCTGATCCTCCTGAACCAAACACACACAGTGAAGAAAGACTGCAGCAATTCTAAGTAATAAGCACATGTGAATCGACGTGGAGTGCACTGTGCATCAGGAAAACAAGAACAGGCAAGGCGGCGCCGCTTATCCGAGCCTCAAAACTAAAGGAAAACTGGATTCTCAAGTTTCCGACAGCCCCTGAACTAACCGTGTGTCATCAGGAGTTGAGATATTTCATGAAAATGTCTCGTTTCTACGTGATGAATTTTAAAAAATGTCAAAAAAAATCTGCTCTCTTTGGTATTTAGAGTCCTTTTTCTGAGTTTTTGCAACAGCTGTGAGCACTTTGTTAAATGTTGCACATGCCGACTGTGTTTTTTGCCATTTTTGTCAAATAACTAAAAAAAATTCGACTTCCTTTTTTATTTTCCTGATTTATGGCGTTATAACTTTGCTATACTGCACAGAAACCTTTCAGACATGGTTGTTCTGTTTCCATAGAGGTGCAGGAGGTTAAAATGAGCCCACAGTGAATAAAAACGCGACAGAGCAATAAAAACATCCAGACGGTTAAAGAGTTTAAGTGGCTGTACAAATTCTACGTCACACTATAATGGTGGTTTACGTGAGCTGAACTGCAGGTGGGAATTCATAGAGTCCACTGCAGCACCTGAAAGTCTGTATTTTTATTATGTAGATTTAAGGTTTTGACCGTTTTATCTTTCATACTCATCAAGATGTTAAAACTTCACATGTGCAGACTCGTATCGAACACCGAGTCTCTAAAAATCCTCTTTAAAGCGTGAATATTCCAGCAGTCCGATGAGCAAACAAACCCCAGACACTGTGATTCTACATCGTCGTTCAGCTCAGACCACCTCGGATCAAACTGTACCTCAACGTTCTCGTCATCCTCCTCCTCCTCCTCCTCGCTGCCCTCGCTCTCCTCCTCGGCCTCCTTCAGCCATTTGACAAACGGAGCGGCCTTGGCGTGGATCTCTTTGGCAAGTTCCTTGGAGACGTACTTCTTGGAAACCTGGTGGAGGGAAAAGCGGCTCTGGTTAGACGCAGCGGCGGTTTAATTCAGCGCTGATGTTAATTAATGATGGAAACAAGACATACTATTCAGAGCTTCTTCGCTATTTAATAAAAGGCAGTGCTCAGAGTTAAGATACGGTGTCCAGTAACTATTATTTATTCAGGTAATTGTACAGTAATGCGACGGTAAGTAACATAAGGGTGAAGGATCCTCTAAATCTGTTGAATATTTAAAGATGTAGATGCACACAGCTTCAACTAACGATGCTTTTCATTGATGATCGGTCTGTAAAATACTTCCTAGATTCATCGATTTGTTCTTTTATCTATAAAATGTCAAAAAACAGCAAAAAAACCCAAGACGAATCACGTCTATTTTAGTCCACAGCTCACAGAAATACAGTTTATGGCGACAAAGGATGGAAGAAAACAAAATATTCAGATTTAAGAAGAAAAATCTATTGTGAAAACAGTCGCTCATTAATCTAATCGTTGATAGCTAATTAATGAATCGCTGCAGCTCTATATACGAGCAGTTGGCATGAACCCTTTGTCCAGCTTCATCTCTTCTTTGTTGCATGTCAGTGCCAACGTTTGATATTTTACCCAAATGCATCAAACAACAAATATCAATTTTAGAGTTAAAATAGACAAAACTGCAAATATAAAGTACTATAAAGGGTAAAAACTGATATTTCTCACTTATCTAGAAGCTGCAATAAGTTAAAAACTCCTGTGAGACAAAAATCTGGTAAGAAAATGAACAGATGGTTCTCTGTTAGCAGTACGTGTTAAAGGTTTTCTTCACTTTCTTCCCAAATCAGGCTCATTTTTCACTCGTCTGGGTCAAACACCTCATCAGGCCGCATGTTAATTGTAGATTTAATTCAGTAGGTGGACATCTACAAACTGACCTTCTCTGCCCAGGCGAAGATGACGTCCTCCTCCAGCAGGTCGGCATCGTACAGGTCTTTGAGGATGATGGGAACGCGAGGCAGCAGCTGAACCTGGTGCAGCTTCACGACGCACTCGAAGCCTCCCAGCAGATACTTCTGGGCCTTCTTGTTGTTGTGGCAGAACTAGAAAGGCAGACGGCAGGCGTCAAGACAAACACGGCGAAATTTAAACGCAAAAAGGAATGCAAGTCGGTGAACTCACTCGCAGGAAGTGGCGTTTGTACTTCTTGATTTGGTCGCGGATGTTCTCGTTGAAGAGCAGCTCGCTGAGGATGAGGGGGCCCATGGCCTTCACATCCAGACGCTCCGCCTCCGCCAAGATCTCCTTATCGGCTCCGTCGATGGTTCCACTCTCCTTCTTTTGCTGGAGATGGAAAGAGGAGAAATTAAGAAGGTGGACACTTAAATCTAGACAAGTGTTCCTTTTATGCCTCGTGTGAATAACTGAGATTCATACCTACAGTTAGGGATGGTGGTTCAAGGAAATCTTTCTCTAAACCTGGTTGTATTTTTTAGGTCAGCTATCACAGGCGTCGTAAATTAATCAGCAAGTTATTAATTTATGATACAAAAAGAGTGCATTGGGCATTTTACCTTCACTAATATTGCCATTTTAAGCCACAGACACGTCACACAGGCAGCAAATGCAGCCGTTATCCAGGCCACCAGGACGCAGGAACGTTGTCCATATTGATCCTGGCTATATATAACACATGCGCGCTCGTTGGAGGTCATTAAGCTTCACCAAAGACTTTGTCATGGTGTCCATTAACTAGCTAAACTCCCACACTGCTCTCCGCTTGCCAACACGAAGCTACCCACCTCCTCTCAATATTAAACATTAAGAGACGCAGCCAGGTAGTACGGCTAATCTGTAGTACTTCAAGTGTTTATCATCTCAGGAAATTGTATTAGATTGAAATTTGCAGATACTAAATATTAAATAACTAAAAAAAACTTCATCTGGACACCATTTCTGCTACCTGACAGTACTGAGAAAAAAGCCATTATGAATTTGGACTCTCATGTTCTTACTTATCCATATATTAGAATAAATCAACTGACGTGTAATCCCATCTTCGAGAAGCCAGAGACTGACTAGGAAACATAAACATGAGTCTTACTTTCACGAAGTTGTAGAAGAGGTTGACCCTCTCCTCCAGCGGTTTCTCCAGGTCCTCGCTGAGCGTCAGGTTCTTGGCGTGGTCGCTGATCTCCTCCATTCGCCGCCTCTGCGCCTCCTCCGTCGTCTCCTCCGCCCAGTCCTCATCGTCGTCGTCTCCATCCTGAACGCAATTCAGACAGTGAGAGGTGGTGGTGGTGGGGAAATATAAAGGGTGCTTTTGAATTGAGGTTTAAACTCTCGGTTATTTGAGCCGTTCTAGTCGAGGGGTTTGAGGAAAAGCGAACTCAGAATGTGAAGGTTCCAGGCTTTTGAGTAGATGCACATTTTAGTGGAGGTTTCAGGATGTCTGCAGCGGCCTGTGGGGTAGATTATCTATGTAAAAGAATAAAGCTGAACCTTAACAATGGACTTAAACAACTCTTACGTCCCAAACTTTCAGAAAAACAGGGTGCATACAAGGTGCTTTCAAAACCACAGGTATGTTTGAATGTTAAGGAGACAAATTGCAACTTGTTCTAAGCATCTCTGCCAGTAGCCATATTTAAATGTAGTCATTCAGCGTAACTCAAGCAAGTTTTTGAAATACCTGCTTTGGAGAGAATAAACTAGGCTGTGTGGTGATGTCAGAAGGTGGCGCTATAGCCTCATTAAACATTACTATTGAACATAGTCGAAAAGGACAAAAATAAAACCAGTCTAATGGCTAAAAAACAAAACCTACAAGAAGAAAAAGAAAGAAAAGCCTTCAGGGATAGTTTTTCATTAAGGAAGCTGAAATTATTCTTTCCTGTCAGCAGCTATCGGCCATTTTCCTCATGTTCGAACACAAAAAAAGGAAAAAAAAATGCTAATCAGTTATGCTGAATGTTCGCTACGTCAAAACTTATTCAGAAAAGGTTTTTAATCTTTAAAGAAGCTGATGAACTCCTTTCGTAAAAAGTCAAAACCACCTGAAGTGACTGTAAATATATATGCATTTTGTGAAACTACACGTGTTTTGTTTTTCATTTTGGTTAAAAATCTGCAAAAAAATAAGTGATGGAAACATTACTACTGACTATTCCCCATCGTCTGTTTTGTACCAGCACTGATGTAAATGATCTCTTAAACTAGGTATAAACTCTTGCAAGCTCGCTGCAGCAGCTTTCAGCAATCACACAGGCAATGTCTCCAAGAACTGCCCGTTCTACTTGTAGAGCAGTCGTTGCTCGGTGGTATCTGATCCAGGGGCGCCTTATCATGGCTGACCATGTGCCGTAATGTATTTGTGAAAAATAAACGTTTCTTTGAGCACAAGCAGAAGAAATATAGATTTGAGGTTGGTCAACATGTGAAGGACTTACTGAAACTTTGCTCTGGTGACAGAGTGCACTAACGAAGAGGCAGTGAACTGTGCAGTACTGAGTGAGCTCTGTGTTTGTGTGCGCTAAACAAACTCTAAATGGCTAAAATAAAGAACGGCAGTGAACCAACTCGGTCACTGAACTCGTCTGTATCTGATATGCAAAGTTAGAACACTGTGTAAAGTGACCTTCTACAACTTTGAAGCTGGAAGAAACGAATATAAGTGATGGACAGGTGTCTGACAGGGACAGTGAACACACCACAGCCTCAGGAGCGTCAAAGTTGTCGTGGTTTCCAGCCTCGCCGCTGCCGGAGCCGTTCTCCTTGTCCTTCTTCCGGTTCTTCTTCTCCTTCTCTTTCTTTACAGATGCAGATCCACTATCATTGGTCTCTGTTGTTGGAAAAGCAGAATATCTGTCATCATCGAATCCGTCTCTAAACTTTAACGGGCAGCTCAGTGGGGAAACTCTGACACCGAGTTGTGCCGACTTAAATCTCACCTGGTGGGTTTTTGAGGATGAACGTGCAGAGTTTGTGTCTGGTGTCTAGCATGCCGCGGTTCCCACAGGCCTTACAGGAAGTGCCAATGGTTTGTTTCTTGGGATTGACATGCTGCAAGAAGAACAAATGATGTATTATTTAAAAAGCTGCTACACAATCATGCACACTAAAGCACTAAGAAGGAAATTCTGCTTGTTATTACAGGTCACATTACCTGAGCTACCTTTTCATGTATTTTATCTTTTGCTACATGCAGTGATTATTTTGACATCTACTTTTCAAACAGAACTACTTTAATTATTCTGAAATTACAGCAAGTCGCACTCGATAAAAGTGAACTTTGATCAACTACTATCTTAATATTTTCCTGCTTTGTGCACTTCTTGGTAAACTTGTACGACAGACGCTGAGGGACGTTTACCAGATCAGTTTCAGGGTTGTCACACTCGGTACACAGCACAAATTTTCTGATGAACCCATCAAGCATGTCCTGCAACTTGTTCGCCTCGTGGGATCCGTTGACGATGTAACGATCGTTTTTGGTATCAAACTGGGTCTGAGCGCCGAGTTCACAACCAAAAAACTTGGTCGGGTCTGCGGAGGAGAACAGAATCGGCATTAGAGGTCATGATGACGCAGAAAAATGACTTTACCCTTTAAAAACAAGCCATTTTTAACACGTTATAACTCAAGTATTTTCGCCTGCAAGGCCAATATTCACACTTTATTGATAAAATAAGCCTCAAAGCAACTTAAATGTAAGAAAATCTAAATATACCCTTAAGTGTCGTCTCAACTGACTTGGACTATTTATTTTGCATCATGTGGGGTTTGTCAAACTCCAAATTACACATCTGCATGCCGTGAAACGCTCCGTACCCCCAACAAACCGACTGACGCAGAGGTGGCAAATTAAGGAAGCACAACTGTGAAAATGCTGCTTCTCTCTTATCGAATTCAAAAGCTATAAATGAGGCGGAACGTAGGCATGAAAGAAGTGCAAAGGACACGATATCTCTGGACACAACCTGACCTTTCCCACGGAGGTTGGTCTAATAAAAGAAAACGGTGGGAATACAGCACATGGCGTTACTCACATGTTGGAGGCCTGTTCAGAGCCTTTGCAACATCAACCATGTTGACAATGACCGTCTTGATTCCATTCCCTTTGCCTTCCACCTGGATTGAAAACCAACACCACAAACGTCAGACCACCAACACAACCGTAAAAGTTCATATCTAAATATCATCTGGGGTTGATTTCAGTGATGTTCTGTCCCCTTTGATTATATTTTATTACCTTGGCAATCAGACGGGGCATCTTGTAGCGATAGAACTGGTCTGACACGCTGCGGTTGACGTTGACAGACATTTTGGCTGGATGTTAGCACTATCAGTAAGATAAAAGGATCTTGGTTGGGGATTTTTCGGGATCTTCTGTCTGGAAAAGAGGGGATGACATAAACGACTGCAAGCGTGCTCGGTCTCTGACATGAAAAACGTTGTGCCGCTGTGGCCGCAAGCTCCTTGCTTGAAGGCTAGATTTCCACCACACAGGTTCCAACGGCTGCGCAACAGCTCTGAAAGGAGAGAGGGACAAACATCGATCAATAATTAATAAAGAAAACCAACAGCCCGGGCGTTATAAACAACTTACTGAACAGAGATGATTAGAACTAAAACCTGCATAGAAGTGCACAGATGTGTTGTTTCTACGTCTGTGCAAGAAATCAGGAAGTGATCTGCAAAATATTCACTGTATTCTGACGAGTGACTCATCCCTCAAGTTGTCTTTTACGCAAAAATGACCAAAACTCACTACTTTAGGCTTCTATCTTAGTTTAAACTGTTACCATTATCACTTGTGTCAGACAGAAAACTAATTCTGGGAGGTTCCAAACACATAATCCAACAAAATAAACAATCTGAAGTTGTGATTTAAGGATCCAGAGACTGTTAAGTTGTTTTTTTCCACTGTTATCTGAGAGTTTATATACTTGGGCTGAAAAATATGCAAAAGAAAAAAATATATCTCATTTCAATTTGAGTCATGATTTTAGCAGGAACTGTAATTTCTTTCCCTTTTGATTTGATTGACATCTATGGCACCACAATGCTGCTTATATAATGAAAAGCTGTATTACATTTTACCTTTATCATAAAATTTAAGCTCCTGTAAATTGGATTCTGTATTTGTTCAGCCTTATTACTTATCAGAAAACTGAGAAAATCAATTATAAGATCATTAGAAGATGCAGCCCTGATTACAGCTTATTTTATGATTAAATTTGTTTGCATGCAGGAACATAGTGCAACAGATTCCTGTGGTGCATAATGATTCTTGAGCGGCTGCCACTATTTAGACAGAGCAGAAAAAGTCCTGACACAGATCCAAACAAGAAGAAAAGCCAACGGAGGATCCAGTGACTCTCAGAGACAGCTGACGTTACTGCAGAGTCCCTAATTCGAATATTTCTCAGCTTAAACGAGTTTAAGCAAAAATTCCTGCAATGCTAAATGGGTTACAAAAGCAAAAAAAAACTGGGTTGAAGCCTTTGTACTTAGGAAATACTGTGAACAAAATCAAATCCACCAAATGCTCATGTGATCCAACAATGAGGCAACGTGACAGAGAGAAGAAAGCCACAATATTGGATGCCTTCCCCACCTTTTGTGGCTATATACGCACAAAAATGGCTTTGTGAAAGCCCTTTGTCTTACATGAGGGCCCCTGGCTTTAGTCATATAAGGCCTGCTCTGCTTTTTAATAGGTCACAAACAGGAGGCCTAGCAGCTGCCAAACAAACTCCCCCTCTGCTCAGGGCTTTAATTCCAATCAGCCAGTCTGCAGTAGTTATTGTCTCACTCAGGTCCGAGTGATCTGACATGAAATGACTCGCAGGTGGTCTGTCAGTGAGGTGTTTCAGTGGGGCAGAGGTTGGGACTATTTCAGGAGGAGGCTAGCTGCTTAGCTTAGCACGCTGCTTGGTGCAGAGTGCGTCATACAGCCACTGCACACGAGTGACGGGACTGGGAGACGCCATTTTGATACAGTGGCACAGAAAACATGTCATATTGCTCTTTAACGCCGACTGCTGCTCTAAAAACGTTTACAAGATCTAATCACACGTCACATTTGTAGCTAAAAACATGGAATATACAGTTAAACGTGCCCTTGACTTACCGTTTTCGCAAAACAAAGACATAAACACAACGCTGATCGTCCAAGAGCCGCAGTGAACGGTGGTCGATGGCTGGTGCTGGTGTTGTATTGATTGCAGCAGGGTTTCTTAATGACTGTGTGGCTCTCAAAGATGCACAGCTAAACACCCTAAAGCGTCCAAACGGTGCAGATGCCAGGCTCAGAGACGAGGGGAGCTGATCCGGAACGTCCTCGGGGTTTTAAGGGGGACCTTTAGGGAGGAAGAAGCGGATCGTTATCGACTCAAACTGCGGACTAAAGCATCATCATCATCATCATCATCATCCTCATCAGGTGTGACGACTGTAAGGTGGACAGATCAGCTCAGCTCCACCGTCACGTACAGTTCAGTTGAAAACGACGACAAAGCGAATTCACATCGATCCCTAAACGCTCCGTTATGTCAAGTAGCGGTGAAAAGATGACGCCAGCCAGCTAAGTGGCTAACGAGCTTCGACGCCAAATTCCCCCAAAATTAACCATAAAGCGTAGTCAAAATTATATATAACCAGAAGAGAGAATATTAAGTCTAAACACAGCTTCGTCGTTGGTTAGCTAAAAACGACAGGTTGCGAAATTAGCCGCCCATTACGCTAAAGCTCCAGGAAATAGTCGGAGCCCGGATGCTACATCGAAACCAACGCAGTTAGTAGTCAGGCGCAGTCGACGCCGTTACGGTGACGATAATGTGATTAAACGGCGTCTTCAGCGCTGCTTCGCTCGCTACGGTTTCCCTGAAGATTTACAGACATCGACGTGAATTCCGCGTCGGGGTGAGTCGAAGGAAATATGGTGAAATTATTTCTCACCTACCTCTCGAATGTTCTGCGAAACGCTGCTACTCACGTCGCTTTTACTGACCAACGTCAAGTTGCCGGACTTTACCGAGTCTGTCCGAAGCTGGCGTTCATTTCAAAATTAAAGCAGCCGAAGATCCCGGTTATGTGATTCATAACGGGACTGTCGTGTAAAAATTTAACATTGATCGGAATAAAATGGCTTGAATTCAGTCGATATCGATAATTAATAACTTTTATGACCCTTTTTGTTAATTAATGTCTACACAAGGACGAATTTGTACAATATCAACAGTACTTCTGTATCATTCTTATTCATGTTCTGTTTTTTTAGTGATTTCCCTGCAGTTCTGCAAAAAAAGAAGAAGATAAATACTACAAATGGAGTTCCTAATTAGCCAAGTCAGTCTCCATAACTGATAACTCAGTAGGGTTTCAGACTTAACATGAATTATTTGTCAAGTGCAGTTGTATTTTATATCATCTTGCAGGGTTTAATCACTGTTATTCAGGTTTCATCACACCCTATTGACACTACAGGGTTTTAACTGCAATGTTTAGTCTCATTAGGTTACTTTCATAATACTAATCATAATCCTTTTACCAGAAGGCAAATGCCGTGCAGGCTGTTGTCCAAGAGGTGTTATATAACAGGCTGTCCTCATTGATTTAACTAACTTATCTTGTTTATTTTGCATGTTTGCATTTCCTATTTGTTTGAGTTTCTTTTCTATGTTTGTCTGATTTGACATCTGTTTAATTTTGAAGCACCTTGTAGCTCTGTTTCGATGCTTTCATGCACCTGTGATGCACTACTGAGAAGGAGGAGGAGGATGTGAGGGAAGAGGACCAGCTGCTTCAGTCTGATCGTATCTCTTGGTGTCTGTAGGAGCCATTAGTCAGCCGTTAGTCAGGTGTTCCAAAGGAAATAGCTTCTGACTGCTGAGGCGGCAGGTTGCTGCAACAGTTGCAGGTTCTGTGAGTGCTTGTTCACAGCGTGTTATGACATGTCGAGGTTAAAGTAAGTTAAATTATCCGGATGAATGACAAAGAAAAATAATCGGCACAGACAGCACAGCAGATCATTCGAATCATCCAGGTGTTAGAATCATCCAGGTGTTAGAATCATCCAGGTGTAGCATCGTAGGTTCTTCTAGTGCTGATTCAGTCTCTGCAGTTGATGTACTGTCACCATCAAAGCTCCAGGTATGAGGGGGAGGAGACAATATAAACCATACATTAGAACCAACAGACACACTGGAATAGCTTTTTAGAATTTCTTTTGTGCAAATAAAAAACACAATTCCACTCAGAAATGATGACTTTTTTTCATTGCTTTCTTTTGCTGCTTTTAGTGTTGTATTGATTTCCTGATTCATTTGTCTGGTTGCCATGATGGGTTTCAATAAACAGGACATTTATTGTGATGCGTGTTGAATTTTTATCATAATTTTCTCTCTTCAGTGTTCATTTCCAGTATCTGCATGGGAACATTTAGCAAAATAAGGTAAATTATACCTGAAATGCTGTTTAATTTCAACATTAGGACAACATGGGAGCAGCCTGTAACTTCACACATATACTGACAACACGTAGACCTCTATGATTACCAGTTTTTGTCAGGTCAAAATAGCAAAAAAAATTGGAACATTGGCTTATACTTTCCACACATCAAATTCTACTGATGTTTGAGGCCTTAGAAGTTGGTGAAATGTTGATCAAACACTGTAATATAGGAGGAAATATGGTCACAGTCATATATACACTTACAGGAACATTGTGGGGCCTCAATACCACCCTCATTTGAAAACTTTGCGTGATTTTAAATTTTTTATGGGCCAGCAATTTAATAAACTGGCCCGTCTTCTTGAGCCATTCAATTATTTGGATCTGCTGGAACCTATTCTGTCTGTGTCCTCGCCAAATTTCATGGCTGTGGAGTTATATTGAAGATATTGAACCCTTAAAACCCTTTAAATGGCTTTCCAGGTAAAAGCTTTTTGTGGAAAATTGAATTCCAAAAAATCCCAGGTCTGACAGTACATTAAATTCTTAAAAATTTTGCCAAAATGTTTTAGTTTTGGGCTCCAGATAACAAGACCCACATGTCAAGTTTCAGGTATTTTATTTTGACAGGATGAAGCCAGTCCTGTGTGCAGCTTTACGCATGCTCCAACGTTCTCGTCTCCCATTGGCTGACGTCGTGACGCTGTACGTGCGTAGGCGCTTCCTCCACTTGACTCGCAGCAAAATAGAAGATGGTGAGTATGAAAATGGCGAAAAGGGAACGATTTCACTCGTTTACAGGGCGAGTTTCGAGCACTTGGTGTTTTCTTAGGCTGTTTATCGACGTGAGGAGGTCGGCGTGGTGGTTTTGGGGTTTAATTTCAGCGTGTTTTTGTGGAGAAGCTCCATTCTGAGATGGATCAACGATCACATGACAGCTGAGCAGTTTAGTCCCCAAAAATGTCCTGCAACAAGCTGCAACCAGCCCCAGAGTCAAAGTTTCCTCCTGCACGACGGTCTCTCACCGTGTCACGTTTGTTCATCAACCATTCTTGTTGTCTGTTTAACTGCTATCATGATATTTGTTCACTTTTTCCAGTTTAGCTCCCAGTTAGCTCGCACGGCTAACAGGCTAACAGCTACTTTATCTTGTGAGGAGGCAGCTTCCTGTGAGGCAATAATGTTATCAGCCAGTTATTAACCTGCACTCTGACTGACACTGTCTAGTTTCTGGTCTTTTTTTTAAAGGATAGACCAACTTAGCGATGCAAAAATTGGATATGCAGCTGCTCATTCATTCATTCTCAGTCTTCAGAGACTTTGAAACGAGATGTTGGTGAAAACAAGAGGTGAAGCTGAAATCACAGAGATGAAATTAGCCTCCAGATTGCACTAGATTGTCCCACTGAGGCTGAAGATTCTTTGAAACACAGTCACTGCTCTGTGAAATGTTTATTCTACTTGTGAATGTGCAAAAAGGAGAGATTTCACCCATCCAAGTCTAAACAACTTCATATATACGAGTCAAATCTAGAGTAAATAGTCTTACAGAGGCTAAAATATTTAAAACACTGTTTCTGATTTGTGAGCGCTTTATTCTTTTTGTGAAAAGACAAAAAAATGTTTCACTGCTGTTGTTGCATGTAGAACACATTAGACCAGAGCTAGTTCTAAAGCCCTACACAAACTAAAATAAATAATTTTCCAAGTAGAGTAGAAGTTTTACAAATCAGAGGCTGTGTTTTAAAGAATCTTTAGTCTCTGTTGGTTATTTTCAGTCAAGATTTGAGCAAAGAAACACAGACTCTGATATGTACAACCTTTATTCTGTATATGAAAGTGCAAAAAGGGGAGAATTCACTACTTTTGTTGCACATAGACCACGTTACAGCACGTCCAGATCTAAAACATGTTTATGTAGACTGGTCAAATCTGCAGTAAAGAGAGTAAATATTCTTTAAAACCGAGTCTCTGATTGGTGAAGTCTTTATTCTACTTGTGTAAATATAAAATAAAGGGAGACTATATGTTGGGGTTTTAGATCTGGATCTGGTCTGATGTGGTTTACATGCGACAGGAGCAGTGAAATCTCATTTTTTGCATTTTCACCAAAAGGACAAATGTTTGTCAAATTGGAGACTTTGTGTTAAAATGTCTTAATCCTCTTTCAGACACATTTAATCCTGATTTGATTTTCTTTGTTCCGTGATTTTAGTTTAGCTTTTGTTGCATGTAGACCACATTCGACCTGGTTCTAGATCCAAAACCCAGACATATAATCTCCCTTTTTTTCTGTTTACACAAGCAGAATAAAGATTTCACAGTTCAGAGACTCTGTTTAAAGACTAACTGTGCATAGATGTGGGTCAAGTTTGCAGCAGATCGTCCTACAGAAGGTCAAGATTCCTTCCAGCACAGTGTCTGATATGTAAAAGCTTTGTTCTATGTGTGGAAATGCAAACAAATGGAGATTTTGCTTCTTTTTTCCACATGTAGACCAGGCCCAGATCTAAAACCTCTATATAGACTGGTCAAATCTGGAGTCGACTGTCCTACAGAGCTTAAATGTTCTTTTAAACAATCTGTGCAACCTTTATTCTACTTGTGAAAATGCTGAAAAGGAGATTATATGTAGAAATTTTAGATCTGCATCCGATCTAATGTGTTGTAGATGCAACAAACGCACAGAAATCTTCCTTCTTTGCATTTTCAAAAGTGGAATTAACGTTTCATAAATTTGAAAGTGAGGTTCAGTCAGTATAAAGGGTTTAGTTAAAAGTCTAACACAGTTTTACATGATTAAATTGTTTAAATATGTTGATTGAGTTTCAGAAACTAACTCCACATGTAGCTGATTAAACCAAACTTTGATTTGCTTCACCACGTCACTCTGCATTCGCTCTCCCTCGGTCAGGTGGATGTTTATTTGCTTTGTCATCACCACTAACCGTCAACCATTAACGACTGATTCAGCCACATTGTCGTTTAACTTTTTCTTATTTGTTTTTGAATGATTAATATCTGTCTACTCGATCCATTCACTTTTTAATTTCTAATTTCAGTTTTCCCCTCTTGTCCCAACTCTTTCTTCTGTTGTTCTTTGTGTATTTCCTCTTCTTGGTTTCTCACCCCGATCTTTGATCACGCCTCGTGTCGTTCTCTCCACGCACATCCTGCCTTCCCCCCCTATCTCACCCGCCTTCACCCCTCTTTGCCTGTCTTCAATCAACCAGGCTGGTCACCGGGTAAGTGTTGTCGCTCTGTGCTGGGTCCCTGTTTTCTGGTCGCTCCCCTGCCTGCCTCACTAACACGGGGTCTGGGTTTTGTGCAGCCGTGCAGGTCTGCGGTTTCTGCATCTGTCAGCACGACCGGCTGCTGCTACTTCAGCAACTGCAGCGCAGCGATCAGACGCTTGAATTACACCTGCTGTCCCCACACAAATACTAATTTACCCCAAATCAACAAGAAATAAGACGGAGAAGGAAACCTAAAGCTGCCGTGTTAGATTTCAAGAATCTGAGTAGAAATCTGCAATAAATCAGACTTTAAAATCGCAATACCTTCAGTTTTTAATACATTACACTCATCTTTTATAGAGCAGCTAAACCTTATGATAGAGAAGATGCTCTGATTGGACTAGAGCAACAAAAAATAACTGATTAGATGTCAACTATTGAATTCCTCCCAAACTGTTTTAATGATCGGTTTGTGGAAATTTTTCTTCAAGAAGAAAAAAAGTCTAAACTCTCTGATTCCCTCCTCTTTATTTTACTTCACTCCTCTGTGACAGTAAACTGAATATCTTAGATTTGTGGACAAAACAAGACCTAAAAAACAAGTTTTAACCTTTTATGTTGCTCTATATTAACAGTTTGTGCACATTTAATTGTAAAATTTATGCAGGTACTAAATGAAATGTCAATTATCGGCACTGACTTCCAAAAAGAACAGTGATGTCAAAGAAATGTTCATGTTTTCATATACAGTGGTCCCTCGTCTGTGGCGGGTGTTAGGCTCCAGAAACTCTGTGAAGTAGCGACCTTATATTTATCTTATTATTTATATATATTTTAAGGCTTTATAAACCCTCCTCATGCTTGGTTTCGGTGCCAGAAGCCTTAGAACGTTTGGGCGACATCGTAGGGCTTGAAATTAGTCCAACACTACGCACAGCGACCAGACGTCCATGTGAAACGGACAAGGTCAGATGCTGAATGCGGGAGACGGAGGAGGCTGATGCTACGGTCGCTGAGCCAATCAGAGCCCAGGATACAGAACACAGCGCTCTGATTGGTCGCCTCCCATCCATCAGCCAATAGCGTGCCGTGTAGCATCTCACGTGGGCAAACTAGCTCAAGAGGAAGCGGACGTAGCTGAGTTTTCCACACGTGCGAGTCTTTGTCTACTTATCTGCTGTACACCATTTTATTTACATTTAATATTCTTCTTAATCTGTGATACAAAATTAGAAATATACAAGTTAAAAATCCGCGAAAAGTGAACCGCGATATGACGAGGGACGACTGTATAGAGCTGTATAGAGAATTAATTCACTGATTAGGTGTCAACTATTATATCAACTGTATAAACAACTTTTAAGGAAATGAGTCTAAATTCTGATTCCAGCCTCTTAAATTTTAATGTTTCTGGTTTGAAAACTGAGTATCTTTGGGTTTTTTGGGAAACACTGATGGACGTGTTTCACCATTTTATCAAACAACTAATCAATTAATCAAGAAAATAATCAACAGGTTATTTGACAGTGAAAGTTATTGTTAGTTTCAGCCTCAGTTTGGACGCGTTTTAGGACTTTTTTGGTCAAGAAATCTAATCAGGACCATGTTTACTGATTTGTTTTTAGTGTAGAGCTGCAGCTAATAATTATTTTTATTGTTAGTTAGTTGTTTGGTTTATAAAATGGCAGAAAATAGTTAAAAAAAAAGTTTCCCAAAATGACAGATGTCTTGTTTTGTGCACCACCAACAAAGATTTTCAGTTTTCCATCATGGACTAGGAAATATTCACATGTAGGAGGTTGCAATCAGAACATTTAGACTTTTTTACCCTAAAAAATAAAATAGTTGAGGATAAATTGATTAATCGTTGCAGGTCTAAATTTAAATTTAGCGGTACTTGACAGGGCATGTACGATGCTATAAAAATGGTCCCTATAATCGCACAAATAAAGTTCCTGGTTGGTCCCAGAGTCAGTCAGTTTGGTGTCCAACAGAACTGCAAAATGTTGATTTGTTGATCAGCAGAGTCTAATATTCTACTATAATCAATACTTAGAGCGTCTCTGCTGGCTGATGGAGGTATTCTTGTTTCGTCTAAATCTTTAGGTTTGTTGATTCTCATTGACTTCTTGTGTTGTGTGAAAACATAATGATCCATCTCGTCTGTCATTGACTGTCTGAAGTCCAACATTGGCTGATTTTAAATTATGTAATAAGCAGTTTGAATTCAGACACTTAATGTCATCAGATTCTTACTCACAAACGTTGCTTCTTTGCAAGTTTGAGCTTGGATCATCCGCTGTACTAAATTCAACTGGAGGAGGTGTTTGTTTAGTTTTTAATAACACAAAACTGGACATGATGTGGCCTGTTTTTAAAGAAGACTCCAAACTATTTAACAGTAACTAACTGAGGAGTTTGGTGTTTGCGGTGGGGTCTGTTTGCATTACTCTCTGCTGCTGCATTGACCAGCGGTGTCCCGCAGGGCTCCGTCCTCGGCCCGCCGCCTTTTTCAGTTTCTAGATGCAGCGACTCGCCGGTCGCGGTCGAATAGTCAAAGACAAGTAGGTCCTAAATCTTTTTCTTAAACACTTTTCCTCGACCTTAAACCTCAAGAGCTCAAGGAAAGGAGGGGAATTCATGAAGACTCAGGAAAAGACAACCACAGTGCTCAGAGAAACCGACTGTACTTACATTTGTAATCCTGCGACGGTGGATGTTGTTGCCGTAGACGCCTGGTCCATTTCATAAAAGATGAACCAGAGTGTTATGCTAAAGGAGACAAAAAAGGAAGCATTGAAGCACCTTTCTTAGCATTTAGAGAGTTCAACCAGCTCTTATCATGACCGCTACTAAAGCCCCTGTCTTGAAATCTAACGGCATCAAAACATGTCGGCTTAATCTCTGAATGAACATCGAAAGCTGCAAAAGTCGAGACGGCAATCCAGTTAGGTTGGATGAGCTCCACACTCCGAGCTGCATGAAGTAATTTAGTGAAGGATATTTTCACATTTCAGCCCCAATACTGCTCCTTAAACATCACAAAGATCAAAAAAAGTCTCAATTTGCCCCCCAAATAAAAAAATGCCTTTAAATTTCTCATCTATAACAAACTGGAATGTGCATAAAGTACAACTTTAAAGCAATAAAGACAATCTGGAACCAGTCAGGTTAATGAGACTCAGCAGCAATAAGTGTAATCCAGGTTTTGACTAACAGGAGCTGTTTGTTGCTCCCAGTTGTTTAAGACTATTTCCTCTGAGTTTATTAAATAGCAACAGCATCAGATAGCAACATGATCCAAAAAGATATCTTCATAAAGATAAAGAGTTACTGCATTTATTGCTTAGTTTATTAATTACTCAGCAGCAATAAATGTAATCCAGGTTTGGACTAACGGGAGCTGAAGTTTAGGTTGTTGCTCCCGGTCGTTTAGGACTATTTCCTCTGAGTTTATTGAATAGCAGCAGCATCCAAAGAGATATCTCAGAAATAACATTTACGCTCATTGCACAGCAGTGGTAACATCTGTAATGACTTAATTTATCAATTAATTAGCAGCAAAAAATGTAATCCAGGTTTTATCTAACAGGAGCTGAAGTTTAGGTTGTTGCTTCCAGTTGTTAAGGACTATTTCCTCTAAATTTATTAAATAGCCGCAGGTTCTAAAGAGATATCTCCGATTAGATAAAGAGCTGCTGTATTTACGCTTGTCACACAGCAGTGGTAACTTCTTTAATTGCTGAATTTATTAATTACTCATCAACGATAAATGTAATCCAGGTTTGACTTACAGGAGCTGAAGTTTAGGTTGTTGCTTCCAGTTGTTTGGAACAATTTCCTCTGAGTTTATTAAATACCTGCAGCATCCAAAGAGATATCTCAGAAATAACATTTACACTCATTGCACTGCAGTAGTAACATCTGTAATGACTTAATTTATCAGTTATTTAGAAGCAACAAATGTAATCCAGGTTTTGACTAACAGGAGCTGAAGTTTAGGTTGTTGCTTCCAGTTGTTTAGGACTATTTCCTCTGAGATTATTACATACACTGCAAATTATTTGGCACTTGCCAAGATTTAAAATCTTATTTTCAGACACAATAGATAATTTGGCTCGTTTTAAAAGTTAATTACTCATTTTTAGTCCTTGATTTTACAGTACAATCTTAGATTTGAGAAAAAAAAACTTATTTCAAGATTTCTTACCAAGTAAAATTTTCTTGCTGCATGGACAGATAATTTAACTGCTTTTAAGTAATTTCTTCTCAAATTCAGTGTTTTTATCTTATATTTAGGCTACTCTTTTTTGCAGTGTAGCAGCAGCATCAGAGAGCAGCAGGATCCAAAAAGATATCTTGGTAAAGATAAAGAATTGCTGCATTTACACTAACTTCTAATTGCGTAACTTGTTACTCAGCAGCAGTAAATATAATCCAAGTTTTGACTAACAGGAGCTGAAGTTTAGGTTGTTGCTTCCAGTTGTTTAGGACTATTTCCTCTGAGATTATTAAATAGCAGCAGCACGATCAAAAAGTAGTATCTCCATAAATAGTTGCTGCATTTGCTTGTTGCAAAACAATGATAGCGTCTCTAATTGCTAAATTTGTTAATTACTTTTTATTTATTATCCCCTACATGGTGACAGGATGAATCAAGATCTAACAGCAAGTCACAGTTTATAAGCAGCAGTTATCGTTACATAGTTGTCTTTGGGTTGAGTTGATATTTTTAGTTTGCTGTTGGTAAAGTTGGATTTTCATCACACGTGGGCAGAATTTTTAGTGTTCAGGACATCATAAATGAAGTAGGCTATTAGTTCATAGGACACTTTGATAAACTTGACATGAGTTTTGATTTTAACTTGATGTTCTGTCCAATCTTGCGCGTCTAATATGGGTCTGTTGGTGTCTCTGGTACTGTGGTGGTTTTGTCTGAATGAAGAAAGGCTGTAATTTTAACAGATTAATAAAGCAGGAACGCCACATATGTCTAAAACGGGCTTTAGCTGCATCCCGGTCACGTCACTCCTTTAGGAACCTTCCTGATCTAGAGACTATTCGGCCGCAGACTGAACCCTCCCAGGGCTCGCCGCCGTGGTTCTGACCCGTCTGTTGTCTGTGCGATGCTGTCAGTTGGTCCTGGTGTTAGGTGACCTGCACATCCCCCACCGGTGCAACACGCTGCCAGCCAAGTTCAAGAAGCTGCTGGTCCCGGGGAAGATCCAGCACATCCTCTGCACGGGGAACCTCTGCACCAAGGAGAGCTATGACTACCTGAAGACCCTCGCCGGAGACGTCCACATAGTCCGAGGAGACTTCGATGAGGTCTGTGTGAGCTTGTACACAACACTAAATAGCACCATGGTCGTTACACCCCATAATACTATGAAAAACAATACATGAGGTGCTTTAAATGCAATAGACAGACATTAGATAATCACAGCAGCTCATTAGGAAAACAGCTTTAGTCTGCAGGATGCATGTTTTCTTTAAAGTCCATGGAAATTTTAATTTACAGAATTTCCCAATCAGGGCTTCAAAGGGTGCAGACAGGCTACAAAGGCTCTAATTTATGTGGCTGCATATTTAATTTGAGAGAGGAGCGATGCGGATCTCTTGCCGATGCTGAGCGCTAATTGCTGTGTAATTAAATTCTAATCGCGCCCTTCGCACACGTTGAATTTTAACGATTTCCAAGAGTGGTCACATGGAGGTACTAACGCTGTTCTCAAGGGTTAGAATCAAGGAAATGAATGAATGATTTGTTGTTGTTGTGATCAGGACTGACGCTGGTTTGAAAATTCATCGAGTAAAAGTGGAAATTAATATTAGTATGTCATATTTTTGTTGCCTTAAGGTCCTGATAATGCTGAGAATGCAGAATCAATGCTGTTGCTAATATTGACATGTCCCAGACTGATAATATATTTAAAAACTAGAAAAGCCCTCAGAGAGCTCATACCTCCACCAAGGAGCTTCAGTCCACCCCCAACACAATCTCCCAATTCACATATTTTGTATGGAACGTAACAGATACAGATGTAATTACAGACAGTTCAAATGTCCTACCGACAATGCGGCCTTCACCCCATCCGACCTAATGAACAGATGCGGCCTCTAGCGCGGCAGCTCCTAACAGCCTCCCAGCTTCTTAGACAACCGGAGATAAGAATGCCGGCCCAACCGTGCGTATGTCGCTCAGGAAGGAAAGAGAACTCCGTCATTGTCGCTGTCTGTCACGTGGAGACCCAAAATGTCATGTGGTCAGAGGGGGTTACCCCAAAAACAAGAGTGCCCTCTGGTGGCTTTTAGAGTAAACCACATTTGATTGTCCACCCGGTTACACTTAGATTAAAAAACATCCTGGATTCAGACGGTGATCCGGATCAGTCCCAAAATGTCATCATTTCTTCTTTGTCCCATTTTACACATTTCCTGAAAATTTCATCCAAATGCGTCCATGAGTTTTCCAGTTATTTTGAACACAAACAAACCAACGCCATCCATCACATAACCTCCTTGGCGGAGGTACAAACTCTCAGCACTGAGATGGGAGATACCGTTTGTATTTTTTCATACATAAATTAACATTTAGGGGTTGAAATCCTGAAAATGAGTAAATATTTAGTAGTTTAATGATCACGAACTTGTGTTGTTGCTAGTGACTGAAATATTCCAAGACTAATAATCATAAAAATAAATACATTGGCCTGTATTATATAGAAAATATTTCATTTCCATGTGTTTTTTTTCTCTAGCAATGGCACTATGTAAACAAACTGGCATTTTGAAGGATTGAAATCCTGAAAATTAATGAGTATTAAGGTGTAGTTCAGCAGATCAGCCCTGATGTTGGTTGAGAAAAGGTGAAAAATGGAAAATTTCTTAAAGACACACTGGCATTTAAAGGGTTAAAATCCAGAAACTAAGTTATTATTTACGAGTGTTTAAAGTTACATCCTCAAGGATCTTTTTTAAATCGATGTGTAAGACTTGATGTAGTGAAACCACACATCAGATTAGTGTCGGAACGTAAACCTCGTCTCACGTGTTCCCCCTCGTGTTCCATCAGAACCTGAACTACCCGGAGCAGAAGGTGGTCACGGTGGGCCAGTTCAAGATCGGCCTGATCCACGGCCACCAGGTGATCCCGTGGGGCGACATGGCCAGCCTGGCGCTGCTCCAGAGGCAGCTGGACGTCGACATCCTCATCTCCGGACACACACACAAGTTCGAGGCGTTCGAGAACGAGAACAAGTTCTACATCAACCCTGGGTCCGCCACTGGAGCCTACAGCGCACTGGAATGGTAGGAGAGCGTATAAACCACGTGTACACCTCTGTCTGCTGGGGGTTCATAACACATGTTGCTTCCACTTTAATACATCTGCTTCAAGTATTTAAGTAAAACTCACATTTGTAGCATATGTCCTTGTAGCCATGATCAGATTCAACGTCAAACATCTGCATTTAAGTAAGAAAGGTTTGGAACACTGTTGGCTGCTGTGATTATTTTCAGAAATGTACACCTATGCAGAATCTGGTGCTGCTGATGATTCAAGGTGCCGCAGTAGATTCCAAACAAATCTAATCACTGTGATCTAGAAAAGCACTCGGAGAGCTCATACCTCCTCCAAGGAGCTTCAGTCCACCCCCAACACAATCTCCCAGTTCACATATTGTGTATGGAACGTTACAGATACAAATGTAATTACATACAGTTCAAATGTCCTACTGACAATGCAGCCTTCACCCCATCCGACCTAATGAACAGGCGCGGCCTCTAGCGCGGCAGCTCCTAACAGCCTCCCAGCTTCTTAGACAACCGGAGATAAGAATGCCGGCCCAACCGTGCGTATGTCGCTCAGGAAGGAAAGACAACTGCACAATCTAGCCATGGTTGTTGTGTTTCCATAGAGGTGAAGGGCTTAATATTGCAGCGAAAAATGAGTCTACAGTGGGTAAAAATGTAACAGGAGCAAAAAATGCAGAGTCAGTTTAGATGGTTTACAGCAAAAACAGATCTTATCTCCTACATCTAATAATATATCTCCAGTTCTAGATTCATATGTTGAGGTTTAAAGACATCTGTTGCTGGGATTGATGATTCCACCTACGTGCATCACAGTGAACATGTGTTTAAAGTCTACACAGACCGACTACAGTTACAAGTGCAGGAAAAAGCAGTAAAAATGAATCCACAGCGGGTAAAAATGTAACCAGAGCAAAAAATGCAGGGCCGGTTTACACAAAAACAGATCTTGTCTCTTACACCTACTAATATATCTCCTGTTTAATATTCACATGTTGTTTTAAAGACGTTTGTTGCTGGGACTGATGATTCCACCTCCGTGCATTGCAGTGAAATTCTGCTAATGAGGCTTTTTGCATTTAAAAATTGGCCTTTGCTTTCAAAAAATGTGTGGATTCTTTAGAAACTGAGGTGTTTGCAGGCACGGATTATTTTTTTCAGGTCTAACAGTAGAAGCAGGCCGACTACAGTTACAAATGCAGTGAAAAATCAGTGAAAAATGAGTCCACAGCGGGTAAAAATGTAACGTTAGCAAAAACTGCAGGGTCGGTTTACACTATTTACGACAAAAACAGATCTCATCTCTTACATCTCATCATATATTTTCAGTTTTAGGTTCACATGATTCACATTTGCTGTTGAGATTGATGATTCCACCTCCGTGCATCGCAGTGAAATTGTGTTAATGCGGCTTTTTGCATTTAAAAATTGGCCTTTAATGTCAGGAAATGTGGGAATTGTCTAGAAACTGAGGTGTTTGCTGGTGCAGATTATGGTTTAACAGTAGAAGCGGACTGACTACAGTTGCAAGTGCAGTGAAAAATGAGCCTACAGTGGGTTAAAATGTAACAGAAGCAAAAAAATGCAGTGTCAGTTTACACTATTAACAAGAAAAACAGATCTCATCTCCTACATCTAATAACATATCTCCAGTTTTAGGTTCACATGTTGAGGTTTAAAGACATCTGCTGCTGGGATTGATGATTCCACCTCCGTGCTTTGCAGTGAAATTCTGTTAATGCTGCTTTTTGCATTTAAAATTGGCCTGGATTCTCTAGAAACTGAGGTGTTTGCTGGTGCAGATTATTTTTTTCAGGTGTAACAGCAGAAGCAGAGCGACTATGGTTACAAGTGCAGTGAAAAATGAGTCTACAGTGGGTTAAAATGTAACCGGAGCAAGAAATGCAGCATCAGTTTACACTATTTACAACAAAAACAGATCTCGTCTCTTACATCTAGTAATATATTTTCACTTTTAGGTTCACATGATTCACATTTGTTGCTGGGATTGATGATTCCACCTCCGTGCTTTGAAGTGAAACTCTGTTAATGCTGCTTTTCGTATTTAAAACTGGCCTGGATTCTCTGGAAACTGAGGTGTTTGCTGGTGCAGGTTATTTTTCCAGGTGTAACAGTAGCAGCAGAGCGACTTCGGTTACAAGTGCAGTGAAAAAGCCCTGACCTGAGACACATCTGTCTTCTCCCCTTACAGCAACATCATCCCCTCTTTCGTATTAATGGACATCCAGGCGTCCACGGTGGTGACGTACGTCTACCAGCTGATCGGCGACGACGTCAAGGTGGAGCGAATCGAGTACAAGAAATCTTAAAGGACGCCGCGAGGATGAAGAGGAGGAGGAGGAGGAGGAGGAGGAGAGTCGGGTTGTCGAGGCTCAGCGTATCGTTTCATTCCTGTCCACCGGGGGGCGCCGGCTCCCTCAGAGTCACCACAATGTTAATGCTGTAACAAACTGTTCAGTCACTTAACTCTAAAAGACCCGTGTATTATATTGTTTATACGTCATCAGCATTCGCTTGTACCCGAGCTGTCGTTTGGTAACTGTAGAGGATGAAATAATGTCACTCGTTTTGCTGTCGAAAGAAACATTTGGTGCCATTTTCTTTCATTGTCCCCTTAAACCAACTCCTTTTTTTTTGTTTTCTACTTTGAAATTTCCACCCCCATGTAACCAACAGGCCTTTAGCTTCCTCTAGTCGGCCTCGTGTCACTCATTTCTGTCCCACAATAAAGATGTTATTTCACTCCATCTGCTGCGTTTCTTTAACGACCGAGCGGAGTTCAGAGGGTTAAACTCCTGGATGTGGCTCCGTTAGTCCGGTCCTTCTGTTACAGGCAGCGATCACGTGGGTTCCTGGAAGCTTCTGAAGGGTTTGTTCTGTCGACACTGGAGGGCAGCAGAGCAACGAGGTCCTCATCATAACAGTGAAGCCTGCTGTTCACAAAGTTCATCTGACACAAGCTGAACTTGCAGAAAGTTTAATTCTAAAGTTTTAAAAACACACAAAACACAATCTGACAGAAGGAATCCACAAATAGGTAACACAACAATGAATAACTTCCCACAGAAACACAAATATAATGCATGCATTTCAGCTACTTTTTGTATTTTTTGGCATAGACATCTGTGTTTTGATGCCGACGTATTGACCGACCTGCAGTATCAGATGTTTTAGAATTTTATTTGAGAAACATAAGGCGTGCGTTTCCGCGTCAAATGGCCAAAAAGACACACAAAATGATCGCAAAGAGATGCAAAAGACCACAAAGACATACAAAATAATCAGAAAGACACAAAAAATGATCACAAATATACACAAAATGACTAAAAAGACACACAAAAAGACCACAGAGACACGCAGAACAGCCATAAAGTAATACAAAAGGGCTTGAAAGAGACCAAAACAAGATGCAAAATAACCCCACAGACACACATAATGAATAAAAAGACACACAAAATGACCCCTAAGACACACAAAATGACCACAAAGACACACAAAAAGACCCCTAAGACACACAAAATGACCACAAAGACACACAAAAAGACCACAAAGACACACAAAAAGATCACAAAGACACACAAAAAGACCCCTAAGACACACAAAATGACCACAAAGACACACAAAAAGACCACAAAGACACACAAAAAGACCACAAAGACACACAAAATGACCACAAAGACACACAAAAAGACCACAAAGACGCACAAAAAGATCACAAAGACACACAAAATGACCGTAAAGTCACAAAATGACCACAAAGAAACACAAAATGACCACAAAGACACACAAAAAGACCACAAAGACACACAAAAAGATCACAAAGACACACAAAATGACCACAAAGCTTTAAAAACACACAAAACACAATCTGACAGAAGGAATCCACCAATAGGTAACACAAAAATGAATAACTTCCCACAGAAACACAAATATAATGCATGCATTCCAGCTACTTTTGTACTTTTGGGCATAGACATATATACATAGACGCCACATTGACTGTGGAGGGACGTGCCTAAAGCTCCGCCATCTTGGTACAGGGCTAGCAGAGGGGGAGTGAATGTAAGTCTATGGAGGTAAGAGGTACTCCACAATCTTAAAGTAGAATTATTCACTGAATTTTCGACCGATTTCCAAACGGTTTGGTTTGTTAAAACGTCACACATTTAGCTTTGACACAGGATACTTGGATGCTTTTGTTCTATTTATGTCTGCCTGTCCGTCCTCCATGTCTGACGTTTGTAACAAACAATATATGTTGACAAGTGATGGATTTATGATCACTTTTATAGTGCAGACATGTCATTCCTCTATAGACGTAATGCACTGTAGGGGCGAGTGGCACTGTACCAAGATGGCCGCCGCGTAGGCACGTCGGCTCCAATCGGCAGCAGCAGTCAATGCGGCGTCTACGTATATATATATGTCTATGCTTTTGGGGTCTGAAAACAGGCTGAGATCAGGTTTTTTTTTAGCTTTAACTGACAAAACAGTGAAGAACAAACCTCATTCCATCGCTAATCTGAGGTTAAATCGACACCAAACGATCAGCGACGACTGTAAAACGACGTTACAAATCTGAGAAGTCGTCGTCGTCCCATTCTCCCAGAGACAGAGCACTCAGACATTCACTCAGAGAATCCTCCAGGCCTTCATCATCATCCTCCTCCATCAGACTGATCCTGGTTCCTGAAAAGCAAAATATTAAAGCAGCTGATTCATGAGTAAGATAGATAATAAACACAGATTTTACAGATGATTCTCTACAGATTTATACATTTTGAAGCTGAACTCACTTCCTGGACTTTTCCCTCTCAGTGTTTGTGGTGATTTGACTTTCTTCCTCACGTTTCTGTGTTTTGATGCCGACGTATTGACCGACCTGCAATATCAGATGTTTTAGAATTTTATTTGAGAAACATAAGGCGTGCATTTCCGCGTCAAATGGCCAGAAAGACACAAAATGACTACAAAGAGATGCAGAAGGGCCGTAAAGGCATTCAATGTAAAAAAAAATACTGAAAGAGGTGTAAAATGATCACAGACACACAGAAAACAACCACAAAGATGCACGAAACAAACACAATAACACATAAAACTAACAGGCAGACACAAAATAACCACAAAGACACACTAGTGACCACAAAATGATCAAAGAGATATACAGAACGGCCTTAAAGTGATGCAAAATAGCTAGAAAGATATTTACAGTGACGAAAACAAGATGCCAAACAACATCAGACACATAAAGATACACAAAATGACCAAAAAGACGTGCAAAAGAGCCATAAAGTGATTCAAACTGGCTACAAAGAGATACACAATGACCAACACAAGATCCAAAATAACACCAGACACACAAAATGATCACAAATATACACAAAGTGACCACAAAGAGACACAAAATGACTAAAAAGTCACACAAAAAGACCACAGAGACACGCAGAACAGCCATAAAGTAATACAAAAGGGCTTGAAAGAGACCAAAACAAGATGCAAAATAACCCCACAGACACACATCATGAATAAAAGACACACAAAATGACCCCTAAGACACACAAAATAACCCCACAGACACACATAATGATTAAAAAGACACACAAACCGACCACAAAGTGATGCAAAACGGCCAGAAAGAGATATACAATGACCAAAACGAGACGCAAAATAACCACAAAGACAGACAGAGTGACCACAAAGACACACAAAAAGACCACAAATATACACAAAATTAGCACAAATATACACAAAATTACCACTAATACACACAAAAAGACCACAAATATACACAAAATTACCACAAATACACACAAAAAGACCACAAATATACACGAAATTACAACAAATACACACAAAATGACCACAAAGACACAAAATGACCACAAAGACACACAAAATGACCACAAAGACACACAAAAAAAATCACAAAGACACACAAAATGACCACAAAGACACACAAAATGACCACAAAGACACACAAAATTACCACAAATACACAAAAAGACCACAAAGACACACAAAATGACCACAAAGACACACAAAACAACCACAAATATACACAAAATGACCACAAAGACACACAAAAAGACCACAAATATACACAAAATGACCACAAAGACACACAAAAAGACCACAAATATACACAAAATGACCACAAAGACACACAAAATGACCACAAAGTGATGCAAAACGGCCAGAAAGAGATATACAATGACCACAAAGAGACACAAAATTACCACAAATACACACAAAAATACCACAAATATACACAAAATTACCACAAATACACACAAAATGACCACAAAGACACACAAAATTACCACAAATACACACAAAAAAACCACAAAGACACACAAAATGACCACAAAGACACACAAAAAGACCACAAAGACACACAAAATGACCACAAAGACACACAAAAAGACCACAAAGACACACAAAATGACCACAAAGACACACAAAAAGACCACAAAGACACACAAAACAACCACAAAGAGACACTAAATGACCACAAAGAGACACTAAATGACCACAAAGACACACAAAATGACCACAAAGACACACAAAACGGCCATAAAGTGATGCAAAATGGCCAGAAAGAGATATACAATGACCAAAACGAGACGCAAAATAACCACAAAGACACACAAAAGACCACAAATATACACAAAATTACCACTAATACACACAAAAAGACCACAAATACACACAAAAAGACCACAAATATACACAAAATTACCACAAAGACACACAAAATGACCACAAAGACACACAAAATGACCACAAAGACACACAAAATGACCACAAAGACACACAAAATTACCACAAATACACACAAAAAGACCACAAATATACACAAAATGACCACAAAGACACACAAAAAGACCACAAATATACACAAAATGACCACAAAAACACACAAAAAGACCACAAAGACACACAAAATGACCACAAAGACACACAAAAAGACCACAAAGACACACAAAACAACCACAAAGACACACAAAATGACCACAAAGACACACAAAAAGACCACAAAGACACACAAAACAACCACAAAGAGACACTAAATGACCACAAAGAGACACTAAATGACCACAAAGACACACAAACCGGCCATAAAGTGATGCAAAATGGCCTGAAAGAGATATACAATGACCAAAACGAGACGCAAAATTACCACAAAGACACACAAAATTACCACAAATACACACAAAAAGACCACAAATATACACAAAATGACCACAAAAACACACAAAAAGACCACAAAGACACACAAAAAGACCACAAAGACACACAAACCGGCCATAAAGTGATGCAAAATGGCCTGAAAGAGATACACAACGACCAAAACGAAATGCAAAATCACCCCAGAAACACACAAAACAACCACAAAGAGACACTAAATGACTACAAAGACACACAAACCTGCCATAAAGTGATACAAAATGGCCTGAAAGAGATACACAACGACCAAAACAAGATGCAAAATGACGACAAAGACACACTAAAGGTGTGAACAGTGCAGGCACTAGAAAAACTAAACAACATTCAAAGAGAGGCTGTAGGAAGAGATCCCAGACCAGCCTCATCTGTACGGTTCCTCTTAAAACAACCTAAAAATGATCACATCTGGATCTTTAATGAAGCAGACTCTGTTGTCCACGTATGGATACTAGAAATAAGGACCAGAGAGTGAGGTGTCTCCATCCATCTCTGGATGTTTAGAAGATGAGGAGTCGTATCTACGTCTGACGTCTGGCGTCTCACCTGGCTCGTCTGTCTGGGATGTTTGGCAGGAAGGGTTTTCTCCTGGTGGGAATCTTCTCCTTGTGTTTTGATCTGGGGGGAACCTCTGGCTGCGGTTTTGACTGATGGTGTTCTCCTTTGTTCTCAGGTGAAGCTACAGCAGAATCACAAATGCCAGGACCTGAACCTGCAGTCGGAGGAGAAACAGGAAGTTAAAACTTTAAAAAAATCACTGTAAAGATTTAAAACAAGTGAAGTCAAAGTGTTTTCCTGGATGGATAAAGTGTGATGTTGGTGGTGGTTGGTGGGTGTCGCTGCTGTGGTTCGCTTGTTGCAGCTTGTGGTCGTCCAAAAAGAAAACCGAAAGAACTTTTGACAGATTAGCAGAGTTTGCTGAGAGGCAGGAGTTAAAGATGCTACCAACGTGTCTGCAGCTGTTCTGGACGGATTAATTCACAGACAGGAAACCAGACGTTAATTATACACGGATTAGTGCACGGGTGTGGACGTGTTACTGAGAAGAAAGAGACACAACAAGGTCCACAAAACACACAAAGTGACCAAACAGGGATGGAAAAATATCAAAAATAATCACAAACACAAACAGAATGACCAGAAAGACCAGAAAAATATAGATGCAAAAAGACCAAAACTTATGTAAAATGACCAGAAATTTATTTAAAATGACCAGATATAGATGTAAAATGACTAAAAAGCTATGTAAAATGACCAGAAATTTATATAAAATGACCAGATATAGATGCAGATGACCAAAAATGTATGTAAAATGACCACACATCTATTTAAAATGACCAAATATAGATGTGAAATGACCAAAAACTTATGCAAAACGACCAGATATAGATGCAAAATGACCAAAACTTATGTAAAATTACCAGAAACCTATGCAAAATGATCAGATATAGATGTAAAAGGACCAAAAATCTATTTAAAATGACTAAATATAGATGCAAAATGATCAAAAACTTATGCAAAACGACCAGATATAGATGCAAAATGACCAAAACTTATGTAAAATTACCAGAAATTTATGTAAAATGACCAGATATAGATGTAAAATGATCAAAAATGTATTTAAAATCACCAGATATAGAAGCAAAATGACTAGATATAGATGCAAGATGACCAAAAGTCTATTTAAAATAACCAAATATAGATGTGAAATGACCAAAAATCTGTAAATGACCAAAAACCTATGCAAAATGATCAGATATAGATGTAAAATGACCAGAAATCTATTTAAAATGACCAGATATAGATGCAAAATTACCAAAAACATATGTTAAATGAGCAAAAATCTATGTAAAATGACCAGATATGGATGCAAAATGACCAAAAACTTATCCAAAATGACCAAAGACGTCTGTAAATTTACCAGATATAGATGTAAAATGACCAAAAATCTATTTAAAATGACCAAATCTTATGCAAAATTACCAAAAACTTATGCAAAATGACCAGTTTTGGATGCAAGATGACCAAAAATCTATCCAAAATGACCAAAGACGTCTGTAAAATTACCAGATATAGATGTAAAATGACCAAAAACTTATGTAAAATGACCACAAATAGATGCCAAACGACCACAAGGACACACAAAGTGGCCAAAAAGAGATGCACATCGATCAAACAGAGGCACAAAACAACCACAAGGACACACAAATGCACACACATGCAGCAGTGGACTGAAACAATCCTGTAAGTCAAGGCGCTGGTTTCCCACCTGTCCTTATACACCTGTGCAGCACGTTCATGTAGTGCTGGGTGATGAGGCTGCGGACGCGTTCGGCGCTGTGAGAAGCCGCGATGGTGTAAAGAAACTCCTTCTGAGCCGGAGTCAGAGCTGCGTGCTGAGACAGAGGAAACGTCTGACTTGTACATCAAACGATAGACAGGTCAACTCTAACGGGAAGTCAGATGGAGGTGAACTTAAAGAGTCTGCATTTGGTTTAAAAATGAGAACGATGAGAGCTAATTTTCCAAAATTAGCGAAAAGAAAAGGTTGTAAAAGGATGCAAAATGAACAGAAAGATGCACAAAATGACTAAAAACAGATGCAAATTCAAGATAAAAACACACAAAATGACCAAAAAAGGGACATAAAGTGATACAAAATATATGGAAAGATGCACAAAATGACTAAAACAGGTGCAAAAACACCACAGGGACACACAAATTCACCAAAAAGAGATGGAAAATGACCACAAACAGGTGCAAAACGACCAGAAAGACACACAAGCAAACAAAAATAGAAGCAAAATGACCAGTAAGATGCACAAAATGACTAAAAACAGATGCAAGACCACCACAAGGACACACAAATTCACTAAAAAGAGGTGGAAAATGACCAGAAAGATGCACAAAATGACCAAAATAAGATGCAAATTCAAGCTAAAAACACACAAAATGACCCAAAAAGGGACATAAAATGATGCAAAATATACAGAAAGATGAACAAAATGATTAAAAATAGATGCAAAACCATCAGAAGGAAACACAAATAAACAAACAGGAATGTAAAATGGCATAAAACAACTATAAAGACACACAAAATGACCAAAAACAGAAGGAAAATGACCAGAAAAAGATCCAATACTCCCACAAATGAATGCAAAATGACCAGTAAGATGCACAAAATGACCAAAATAAGATGCAAATTAAAGCTAAAAGCATACAAAAGGACCAAAACATGATGTATAATGATGCAAAATGAACAGTAAGATGCACAAAATGACTAAAAAACAGATGCAAAACCACCACAAATAAACAAAAACAGATCCAAAATGCTAAATAAATGCAAAATGACCAGCAGAGACACACGAGAAGACCAGAACTACATGCAAAATAACTCCAGAAACACACAAAATGACCCAAATATATGTCAGCTTATGCAAATAACAGTAAAGATGCACAAAATGAGATGAAAAACGATGACAAAGACACACACAAAGAAAAAGATTTACCACAAAGAGGTGGAAAATGACCACAAACGGATAAAAGACACCCACAGACCCACGCAAGATTACCAGAAAGACACACAACAAACACAAATGGATGCAAAATGACCAGTAAGATGCACAAAATGACCAAAATGAGATGCAAATTAACCCTAAAAACACACAAACTGACCAAAAAAGGAGGTAAAATGATTCAAAATATACAGAAAGAGGTACAAAATGACTTCAAAAAGATGCAAAACCACCACAAATAAGCAAAAAGAGATCCAACATGCTAAAAAAGAAATGCAAAATGAGTAAAAGCACCTACAAAGACGCACTAAATGAGATGCAAACGTTCATCATGATGATTTACCTTCAGAAACGGAGCTGCAGTCATGGTTTTGGGGATCTGTACAGTCGTCAGCTGTGGTTCGCTTCCTGCTGCTGCTGGTCTGTTGAAGTCGACGTCTTTCAGCGCTGTTGGCAAACAGAAAACACACAGGAGAGTTTACTGAGAAGAAGAATCCAAAGAATAAAACATGAGGAAAGTGTTCACGACTGTATTCAAAGTTACTGTTGCTGTACAGACCCACTGAGAACAGGGCCACACAAAAAGATGCAATATGACCAGAAAGAGACACAGAAGGGTCACAAAAACATGCACAAATAGAGACAGAGATGCAAACTAAGCAAAAACACACACAAAATGAGCAGATAAAGATATAAAATGACCAAAAATCTATGTAAAATGACCGAATATAGATGCAAAACGACCAAAAATCTATGGAAAATGACCAAAATTGTGTGTTAAATGACCAAAAATCTATGGAAAATGACCAGTTATGGATGCAAAATAACCAAAAATCTATGCAAAATGACCAAAATTGTGTGTAAAATGACCAAAGTGTCTGGAAAATTACTGAATATCAATGCAAAACGACCAAAAATCTATGGAAAATGACCAAAATTGTGTGTTAAATGACCAAAAATCTATGGAAAATGACCAGTTATGGATGCAAAATGACCAGAAATCTTTGCAAAATGACCAAAATTGTGTGTAAAATGACCAAAGTGTCTGGAAAATTACTGAATATCAATGCAAAACGACCAAAAATCTATGCAAAATGACCAAAATTGTGTGTAAAATGACCAAAGTCTATGGAAAATGACCAAATATAGATGCAAAATGACCAAAAATCTATGCAAAATGACCAAAATTGTGTGTAAAATGACCAAAGTCTATGGAAAATGACCAAAAATGTGTGTCAAATGACCAAAAATCTATGGAAAATGACCAGTTATGGATGCAAAATGACCAGCAATCTATGTAAAATCACCAAAATTGTGTGTAAAATGACCAAATATAGATGTAAAATGACCAAATAGACACAAAATTACCAAAAACATCTGTGAAATGTCCAAAAATCTATATAAATGACCAAAAAATGTGTGTAAATTGACCAAAAACACATAAAATGACCACTATAAGATGCAAAACCACCACAAAACACAAACTGCTAACAAAAAAAGCAAAATGAGCACAAATGTTTAAAACACCACCACAAAGAGACATAAAATGACCACAGATGGATTCAGAACACAGGAACGTTTCATTTTTTCAGTGGTATTTTCAAAATAAAACGATTCTTCACGTGGTCGAGGTTACAGTTTTGTCATTCTGGCTTATTGTGTGTTAAACTCAGGCCTGTATTACGTCACACCTGCTTCAGATTCAGGTTCTCTTTGCTGTGGAGGAATCTGAGAACAAATCCAACCCTCTTAAAAAGACAGTTTGGAGTTTTGTGCCAAATCCAGAGGCGTGTTCGGGGTTTTAGTTACAGTGTCGGACCAAAGAGGCTCTAATGAGGAAACGGCACGAGGAGCTTTCTTCCTGTCGCTCATCAGGCGTGACCCGGGTCAGCCTCAGGTGTTTGGTTTCACCTGGTTTCCACTGATGCCCCCACAAAGCTGTGCAGAAGAGCTCTCGGGTTTCCCAGCAGACAGGATAGTTTGGTTTATTTAAGCAGGAAAGACACTGAAATAGTGGGAATGCAGCAGATTGAACACGCCGAGTCTGATTGTCTTCATGTTCCTGCTCACATTTCCTTCAGTGCTGTTAATAGAAGATGAGCACGTACCCATTCCTGACGGATTCACCCCCAGACTCCTGCAGCAGAAAGAGAAAGTGTCATCTCCCTTCAGCAGACAGGAAGCAGAAGCTCAGACAGGAGAGGGTTTTGGTTCTGGCATCGCTCCTTTACCTGGACACGGCGTTCTGCTGGTGGAGTCTGAGGCTCCTCGTCTGCTTCTCTGCAAACGTCACCTGTTTCTTCATGGTGGGAAGACGAACGAAGCCGAGTTTCCCCCGAACAAGCAGCAGCACGTGTCCGTCCACAACGAGGTCAGTCCAGGTAATTAAAGACAAGAGGCGGTCGGGTCGTCACTCAGCACCTTAAGGTCCGGTGGGAGTGTCTTTAACCAATGTCACAGCAGCTGGATGCGCAACATGACCAAAAGAAGATGCAAATTAACCCTCAAAACACACAAAATGACTCCAAAAAAGGACATAAAATGATGCAAAACCACCAAAAGTTACACACAAATGCTAAAATAGGAAATGCAAATTACCAGAAAGTATTAGAAAATGACCAGAAACACATGGAAAATGACCAGAAAGACACACAAGCAAACAAAAATAGGTGCAAAATGACCAAAGTAAGCTGAAAATTAACCCCAACGACACACAAGATGACCGAAGAGACATGTAAAATGATGCGAAATGAACAGGGATGACTAAAAAGAGATGCAAAACTACCACAAAGAAGAAAAAGATGTGCAAAATGACAAAAAAAAGGGCTACAAAGATGCACAAAATGACCAAAATAACATGAAAATTAACTCCAAAAACACACAAAATGACCCCAAAAACGGACTTAAAATGATATCACAAAAAAGACACAAAATGACCAAAAAGTGACATAAAACAACCACAAATACACACAATTAGAGGCAAAATGACCTCTAAGAAAGAAAAAAAAAGACTAAAAAGAAATGGAAAGCAACCACAGACATGCAAATAAGTAAACGTAGATGCTAAATGACCTGTGGTATGACCAGAAAGAGGTACAGAAAGATCACAAAGACACACAAAGTGACCAGAAAGAGATGTACAATGACTATAAAGGCTCACAAAATGGCAGAGGAGAGATGCAAAACGACAACAAGACACATAAAATGCCCAAAAGCACACAGAGAATAAGAAAAAGAGATGCAAATTTGTCAAAAAAACCCACAAAATGACCAAAAAAGGGATGCAAAATGACCAGAAAAGCATAAAATGACCAAAGAGAGATGCAAAATGCCAAAAAGACACACAAAAAGCCCAAAACACACAGAAAATGACAAAAAGAGATGCAAAATTATCAAAAAAAAACACAAAATGACCAAAAAAGGGATGCAAAATGACCAGAAAGGCATAAAATGACCAAAGAGAGATGCAAAATGACCAAAAAGGGATGAAAATGACTGAAGAGAGATGCAAAACAACAACAAGACGCACAAAAAGACCCAAAACACAGAAAATGACAAAAAGGATGCAAATTTATAGAAAAAAAACCCACAAAATGACCAAAATAGGGATGCAAACTGACCAAAAAGGCACACAAAATGGCCGAAGAGAAATTCAAAACAACAACAAAACACACAAAAAGTCCCCAAATACACAGAAAATACCAAAAAGAGATGCAAATTTATCAAAAAATCTACAAAATGATCCAAAAAAGGAATGCAAAATGATGCAAAATGACCACAAAGAGGTACAAAAAGGTCACAAAGACACACAAAGTGACCAGAAAGAGGTGCACAGTGACTATTAAGGCACACAAAATGGCAGAGGAGGGATGTAAAATGACAACTAGACACACAAAAAGCCCAGAAAGACACATAAAACGACAAAAAAGATGCAAATTTATCCAAAAAACACACAAAATGACCAAAAAAGGGATGCAAAATGACAACAAGACACACAAAAAGCCCCAAAACACACAGAAAATGACAAAAAGAGATGCAAAATTACCAAAAAGATGCATAAAAAGACCAAAAAAACAAGTTAAATGATGGCTATTACTGACTTTTATTAATGTTGTCTTATTGTATTATGTCTGTTTTCAGCTCAGCATCTAATTATATCCTGGAAACTGAATGACTTCCTGAAAGTAACACCATAAACCTGTAAAATAATGCTATTTTTGTTGATTTAAATGCAGTTAAAGTCTGGTTTTAAAGGTCAAACGCTGCAAAAGTGTTAGGTTTACCTGTAACCTAACACAACATTAAAAATCTGTAAAATGACAGTGAATTGCTCATTAAATGACAGTTAAAACCTTCATTTTTACAGTGTAGGACTTGCTTTATCGTGTTATATTTCTCTTTTCCGACTCGGCTCCATGCGGCTGCAGACTCTGGACTTCATTCATGGATTCAAACTCCTCCTCTGCTTCGTCACAACGGATCAGCGGCTCAACTTCATTCTGACTCGTCTGCTAATGTTTAACTCGGCCAGTCAGATCACCGCTTCCTGCATCTGACAGCGATTTGAACTGGAGGTGTGCAGCGTCGGTTTGCCGGGAGTGAAGGGAATGTCCAGCTCTGCTACAGCGGCGGTGCAGGAATATCCCAAATACTTTCACATCGGCTCCCACAAAGCTTTTAGTGTTCAAAAGGGGAATTTATGATGACCAAACCATCAGACGGGCCTGACCAGACCTGCCTGAAGCTAGGGAGGAGTTACATGTTCCAGTGCATTCTTCAGCTGATCCTGTTGTGCAAACTTTGACTATTAAATACATTTCAATTCTTTCTAAGCTGCACTTTAATACCAAATATTAAATATATGCTCACGTGTGCCGTTACAAGGTTAATCCTGTCCATCCTCTGCCCACATACAGTCTTATTTTCTATTTGGCTGTACTTTTGCATTAGAGACAGATAATCCTGCAGTTACTACTTTTTAATTTTAACGTTTTCTTCCTTCCTTTTCTTGATTGATGGTGGATTCGCTCATCTTTATATAGCATTTAGATCACTTTATTGGTCTGAGGAAATCAAAAAACAGGTTTCTGAAGTAAGCTGATGGAAGATTTTGACAGTAAAAAACATCTTTCTGTGTCGTTTTGTCTGAATATACATACAGCGCACAGCTTTTGTTGTTTTTACTGTTAATATGAGAGTCATACGAGGGTTACTCATTAATTTCAACAAAAAATATTGTTAAATGTTACAGTGTACTACTGATGCTGTAATATATTAGCAACATCATAGCTAGAGAGCAGTAAGAAAATGCATATTTGTCTGTCTTAAATGCTAACTAGATGACTTTATGTTAAGCTAATAATGTTATGCTATATTAGCCTGTTGTAGGCCCAGCTAGCTAGCTAGAATTCCATCTAGTGTCAGCTGAACATCCCTGGTGATTTGACATTATTTTAGGTCAGCCATAAAAAAAGTTTTAGCTTTTGTCTTTGTTCAAACACATTTCCATAAATTGTCAATAATCAAACCACTTTGTCAAAGAAAGATTTTCAATGCACGCTCCCATCTGAAACACAAACACCATAGATAAGCAACAATGACTAAAAGGCTAACTACCTGACTTCATGTTAAGCTAATAACGTTATGCTATATTAGCTTGCTGTAACACTAGATAGCTAGCTTGAATTCTTTGCTAGTAACGCTCTGTACCCTACCAAATAATACAGTAACACCATAGCTAAGAAACGCTATAAAATGAATAATTATCTGTCTAAAATGCTAACTAGTTGACTTTATGTTAAGCTAATAACATCATGCTATATTAGCTTGCTGTAACACTAGCTAGCTAGCTTGAATTCTTCTGCTAGTGTCGACTAAACATCCCTGGTGATTTGACATTATTTTAGGTCAGGCATAAAAAAAGTTTTAGCTTTTGTCTTCATTCAAACATATTTGCATAAATTGTCAATGATCAAACTGTTTTTTAAAAGTAAGATTTTCAGTGCTCTCTTATAGCCTAGCTTATGCACACTCCCACCATAGCTAAGCAGCACTAAAATGTAGAATTTTCTGTTTAAAAGGCTAACTAGCGGACTTTATGTTAAGCTAATGCCGTATTAGCTTGCTGTAACACTAGATAGCTGGTTTGAATTATTTGCTAGTAAAGGTAGATTTGTGATAAATTATGTACCCTACCATCTAATGCAGTAACTCCATAGCCAAGCAACATTTTTTTTGTACAATTATCCGTCTAAAAGGCTAACTAGCTGACTTTATGCTAAGCTAATGCTGTTACACTATATTAGCTTGCCATAACACTCGATAGCTATCTTGAATTCTTTGCTTGTTCTGGCTAAACATCCCTGGTGATTTTATACCATTTTATGGCAGGAATTTAAGTATAAATGATAATAAAGTTATAGTTAAGTTATAACTTTTGTCCAAGGCCCATCAAATCTAAATAAATTGGTAATAACGAAATATTATTACCAATTTAAATTAAAGATTTAAATTAAAAAAGATTTTCAAGACTCTAGCTTTGCTAATGCTAGATTTGTGAAATTATGTCCTCTACCATCTAATAGAGTAATACCAAAGGTTAGCAGAACTATAAAATGTGTAGTGATCCGTCTAAAAGGCTAACTAGCGGGCTTTATGTTAATCTAATACCTTTACACAATATTAGCTTGCCGTAACTCCAGCTAGCTAGCTTGAATTCTTTGCTAGTAATATATACTTGTGATAAATTATGTACCCTAACATCCAACACAGCGACACCACAGCTAAGAAACACTATAAAATGTATAATTATCTGTCTAAACTAAGCTAACTAGTTGACTTTATGTTAAGCTAATAATGTCATGCTATATTAGGGTTCGCTATCTGAGTTAAGTGTGTCAGCATGCTAACATTAAATCTTTCTTTACCTGTTTATTATCAATTACCTCAATGAAAAACTAAAGATGTTTCAGTGTCACAGGTTGATTAACTTGTTTACATGTGTGTTTACTTTGGAAAAATATAAATATATTTACAGTGTAGTGGATGACGCACATTATTCCATTTGCACTCCTCTACTGCATGACTCAGCTCATTGCCTCATTGATTTAATACCCACATTCCTGCAGGCAGATGATGACGCTCGTTCGCTTTCCTTTTGTTTTCTCCCTTCAGGGGAAGTAGAAAGTATGAAGAAAGTAAATGATGCAAAGCGTTTGTTTATCTAAGAAATAGAAGACTAATCTTTCAGGCTGTGATTTGCTGTGATGCGTGAGTAACTGTGAGACGCTGTTTGTGTACAAGATAAGTTGGGCCGACTTGTTTTCTGTGTAACATTTATGTTGTGTCCATTTAAGCAGGTTATTTTATCATATTTCACAAAAAATAAATAAATCTCACCACATGGTTCATTACTCGCTGATCTTGCGCTACTGTTTTAACAAGAAAAGTGATTATATTCTTTAATTTTGAACATTTATATTTGTTTGAGAATCTTAAAGTGGCAGCAGTGGAAAAAAAGACATTTACTTAAGAACTGTACTTGATAAAATGCATATTTTTATATATTTATCTTTATACCTTTATTCCCTGATATTGTACAGGTCAATGTTGTACTTTTTACTCAACTAGATTTGTTTCATGACTTTTTTTCACTATTTATCTTGCAGATTTAGTTTATAATGTAAAATATTATCAACAAATAAATTATGGTGTATTATTATTATATTATTACTATGAATAATAATAATTATTGTTGTTAATAACAGTAATAATAATCCCAATAATAACAACAATAACACATTTTTTATTATTATTATTAACACTAATAATAATAATAATAATAAACGTGTTATTATTATTATTATTATTAGTGTTAATAATAATAATAATAATAATATTAATAATAATAAAGCAATAATAGCACATATTATTATTATTATTATTGACAATAATAATAATAGCAACAATGATAACACATTTATTATTATCATCATTATTATTATTGTCAATAATAATAATAACGGCATATAGGAAGATCTCCTTTACCAGCCTCAACTTTAGAGTGATGAACACATTAATACATCAACAATTATTTATGATCCATAATTACAATTACTTTGATGTGCATCATTCTGCAGACTGACTACTTTTACTTCTGGTACTTCAGGTACATTTTGATGGAAATACTTTTGTATTGTTGTGTAAATTTTAAGTGCATTTGCAGAGTAACAGAGTATTTCTACCTTGTTGTACTTTCACTTAAAGCTTTGAATGTTTCTTTCACCTCAGCTCCTGACTACAGGCTCAAAAAGGAAATTTCAACTGCTTTTATTATATTACAGTTAATTTTTGTTGTTATTTTGTTGTCATTTTGTTCTTATTGTCGTGGGTGTAGGTGTTGAAGCTGACGCAACAACTTTCAATATGCTGTCTAGAAAAGGCTCTAATGGAAAGTGAAAGTAACAGTGGTGCTGATGTTATGGGAAAATCCCTCCATGTCTTTATAAATAAATCTTCACAGAGCTCCTGCCTCACACAAAATCACAACAACAGCTACTGAGAGGGAAGCACTGCAGAGAGACGGAAGATTAAAATGCTAAAAGTAAAGATGAAAAAGCTGATATCTGCAGCCACAGCGAGGAAAAAGCCTCGGAGGAGCGACAGCAGGACATGCTTAATGGAGAACAACAACAACAGCATGCGGGACGGTAAGAGTCTGTCGTCAGTAATAGAATAGCTGCTTTGTTTTTGGACTCTCCGGCTCTTAAACTGTCTAATTAATGTCGATCTTTATTGAATGCATCAATCAAATTTATTTAAATACTCAGAGTTAGAGGCGACTTTTTAATATAAGCACAAAAACTCACAAAATGTTAGTGCAATAATGACAAATTAAGTTTTTTAATTTCTTTTCTGCTTCACCTCTTCTTCTGAAATCATATCTGTTGAAGCATCTTAAGATGAGGTTATTGAACTACCACAGATAAGGAGCACATAAACACAGTGAACCACATGGTCTCCTTTCTGAGGCAAGCCGCTGTCTTATGCTTTGGTTTTAGCAATTAACAACTTCATATATAAGACTTTACAAAATATGTTCTGCTGTCTCGAATGTAAACGCCTTTTCTAGAAAATGGCAAAGCCCAGAAATACCTATACAACCATAATTTATATGACATGACGTCTGTTCAGTCGACTGATATGAGAATGAATGAGACACACCTCGATCTTTAGGTTCCAGTAAGTCTGTTTTTTTCTTGTGTAATACTTTTTCTATTTGCATTTCATTCATTCTAATGGTCCTTACATGCTGCTGTGCATATTTGAAGTCTTCGTTAACGCCTTTTGTGAAAATTGCATATTGCAGAAGTCCATTTAAATTCATGCCAAAAATCTAAAAATTTAAAAAAATGCACGTAGATAAAAAAGGTAAAGCCAGATCAAAGTGATGTTGCAATGCTTCCTCCCACATCAATCATTCAACTGCAGCGAGGACTCTGATGTTATTACGAGGCGTGCTGGGGATTACCGAGCGTCCCGTGACCGATATGTAGCCGTCTAAGGCTGCGTGCTGTGCTGGACTTGTGGGCGTTGGTTCTTCTGGTATGTGTCGTGTTGACTTGTCATTGGCTCTGCTTTTTATTTCCTCCTCCTCAGTAAACAAACCGGTTCTTCTGCTTTCACGTGACCGAGTGGAAAACCAGAAGTTTGCAGCCAAGGAGTGGATCAGTGAACGCCTTGTGGTTGAACAAAACCTCCTGGCATCATCAGAGTCGCCAGAATTCATTGTCTGGAACAGTGGTTCTCAACTGGTGGGTCGGGACCCAAAAGTGGGTCGAGAAGCCATTTTTAGAGGGTCACAGAAGAATGCTCCCCCAAAAAAGTATTGGTATGAAGTCTTTTATTTTAAAGGACGTGTTTCTTATGACACAGTTTGCTTTCAATAGCAGGATATTTAGTGGTGGTGACACCAGTAGTTGCCCACTATTAACCTCTAGATTGGGCTCTGCATGGTTATTGAAGAAATTTATGTTAAAACGTGTCAAAAATGAACCAAAATGTGCTCAGAATCTGTCAAAATGGGTCAAAATATGCCCAAAACTTGGCAAAAGTGTCCAAAAATACCAAAATGAGCAAAAAAAATAAGTCAACATTTTCCCAAGCTGTATCAAAATGCATTGAAGCTACACCCAAATAAACCTTAATTTGTTAACATGAGCAGCAAACTTCAAAAATCTGGGTCATGACCGTTATTAATAGAGACATAGTGGGTCCCGAGGCTGGACCAGTTGAGAACCACTGGTCTAGAAACTAGAAAAATCCAGTATTCAACTGAAGCCTCAGCCAGTGTCTGCACGCTGTACACTTTCATAATAATCCGTCTGAAATGTTACGTTATTTTTCAAAGCCCCACTCATTCCTACCTTAGTCAAACATTTTGGAACAATCACTGATAAACCGTGATAAGAACTGCAGTTCAAGGACAGCAGGGGTAAAAACTCCAGGCATCATTTCTGACTTTCAGTTTCGTTGGGAACATTAACAAAAGCAAACAGTGACTAAAAACGTCAGAAAACAGCGACTAAAACAACCGAGAACAGTGATTGAAAATGAGAATAAACACCGAAAACAACAGGAAACAGCAACTGAGAAGTAAAGTAAGCAGTGACTGAAAAAAAGTAGACAGCAATTAGAAACGACAGAAAACAGTGACTGAAAAAGTAAACGTCAACTAAAAACCAACAGTGACACAAAAGTAAACAGCAGATGAAAATTTAAGCAAACAGCAACTGAAAACAAAAGTAAACAGTGACTGAAAACTCAACGGCAACGAAAAACGAACGTAAAAACTGCAAATGGAAAAGTACCTGGATCTGAAAAACAACAGTAAACGTTGACTGGAAACAAAAGTAAACAACGACTGAAAACAGCAAACAAAAATTTCAGTTAATGACGACTGAAAATTTAAACACAACTGAAAGCGAAAGTAAACGGTGAGTGAAAACTACAGAGAGGAGCGACTGGAAACTACAGCGACCGAGAACGTTAGAAAACAGTGTTTCAAAATGACCGAAAGCAGCAGATTACAAACCTGAGTGTGAAAATAATGCTAAAATGAAATGGACCCACGCAGGACTTGAACCGCAGCTACACTTTTAAAAGTTCTGTGTTTGGTTGGTTCCACCATACTGTCGACTTGGTGGGACCCAAATGGTCCACGGCAACAGCAAAACAGAAAAATGTTTCTAATGTGGCACAGTGATCTTACCAGACAAAAATATTGTTGTTCTTACCAACATGACTGAAAATACTGTTTCTCTAATTATAACTGGTGTGTGATTTGGAAAAGACCAATTCCAAAATGAGACAGTAGCCCCCAAAAAGAGATTTAGTGCGTACGTACACCGATCAGGCATAACATCATGACCCCCTGCCTAATGTTGTGCTGGTCCCCCTTGTGTGCTCCAAAATGCTCTGAACCATTGGGCATGGATCAGAGGACCTCTCAGGTACCCCTTTTCTACCAAGAAGAACCAGGTGCTAGTTTGGTGCTTAGTTGATTCAAATCTCGTACCTCCTCAGAACCTGTTTGCTTTCCATTGGCAAGGAGCCAAGTTGGAGCCACACTATTGCATCACTGTAAAACAACTACGCTTGCATCGATTAGTTAGCAGTTAAACAAACGCAGTAAGTTGATGATAATATCTACGTTTAACTCTATAGATGGTCTTAAGGCTGCTTGAGAGGCGGAGGTCCTCCTGTTGCCTGGACACATCCGTGATCACGCTACTGGTGGGACTCAAGTGTACTGGATTTCAGCATCAACAGTTTGTGCAAAACTTCTGTGTGTCCCGGGAGTCATTCTAATACATTTGTGATTGGACCAGGGATTTCCTGATAAAAAAAGACACTAATGCGTGTGTGTGCCTTTCCATTGAGATCATTGGTCACGATAACCCCACCCCCAGCCCCTGACGTACTCGGTGCTTAGCTCTGGACCAGCAAAAGGTTGGTGCTGGCTAAGAATCAGTTTTTAGCACCTGATTAGGCGGTGGAAACACAAAGAACTGGTGCTAAGTCAGGCTCTGGCTCCGAGCTAGCACTGGAACCAGCTCGGTGGAAAAGGGGTAAGGGTGTCCTATGGGGTCTGGAACCAGGACGTTGGCACTGGATCCTTTGGGTACTCTGGCTTGTCCAGTGGGGCCTCTGTCAATACAACTTGTTCCACTGCATCCTGTTGATGCTTGATCAGAATGGGCTGTAGGAAGTTTGGAGGTCAGATCAACATGTTGGACCATTGTCATGTTCCTCCACATGTTCCTGATTGGTTGATGTTGTTTCCATGTGGTGGGGTGCTTTTTCCTCCAGTGACATTTGGGATTTCCATTTGCATGAGGGAGTGTGTTTGTTGTGGGACAATGTTTATTTGGGTGTCAAAGTCTGATCAACACGGATGTTAAAATCCAAGGTTTTCCATCAGAACAGTACATAGTACCAATATGATCAATTCAACCCCTCAATGTTGCGGCTGATCAATGTCTAATTCCTATTCACCTATTTGTCTTTTACAGGCTACGCCGACCCCTTGGTTCAAAACACCGTCAACACTGAGGAGGAAAAACACCTGCAGCAGGAGGAAGATGCCACTCTCCTGGAGCTGTTTGGACTTCTTGGGGCCTATTCTGATGCCACCACCTCCGAGGACGGACCTTGCTGCTCAGGTCAATACAACATGCAACTCCGTGTTGGTCGCCTCATTAAAAAATTTTTGTCCCAGAGTTTCCCGAAGCCTCCTGCAGATCTGGACCGAAGCCTTCAGCTGCATCTCCTAGATGTGGAGAAAACCGTTTTCGGTCACCTTGAGAGGCTCGGCCCTCTATTCGAGTCCAGGGGGATGATGGGATTTCTGGTCGACTGCTACCACCGTCACACATTTGATCACCTGCACGGCCTGATCCAGAACGTCAGCTCCTCCAAGAGCACCTTAGTGCTGATGAACTGGGTCGTAAACACATATCTGAGGTATCTGTCACTTTACCTGTATTTTTAAGTTCTTTATTTTACACCTCGCAGCTGTTTTGTGCGTCCCGTGACCTTTAATGTGGTAAAGATATGGCAGAGATGGTTAAGCTCAATTTAGAGAAGTCCCCATCAAGTTTTTCATTTAAGCATCTGACGAAACCTGATACCATTTTCCTTTCTTCAACTAGTGTAGATTGGCTGTAGTACCTGGTCGTGCCACCAGGTGGAGCCTCTTACTGTTCAATACTGTAGCAACCAGATGAGGCAGACAGCATTGTGGGACTTCAAATCACCAAAAAAGCACTCATAGAGCACAGACCTCCACCAAGCAGCTTCAGTCCACCCCCAACACAATCTCTCAATGACAAAGTATCCTTAAATTTAAAAAAATATCCTGGATCCAGATGGTGATTTCATCATTTGTTCCTTGTCCCATTTCACACATTTCCTGAAAATTTCATCCAAATCCGTCCATAACTTTGAGTTATTTTGAACACAAACAAACAAACAAACTAACCTTAAGGCCAAGTACGGTGTAGTTCCAAGTAGCCTAGAGTGGCTAAGTTAGCTAACCAACAGTATGGTAGCTTACCTGCTTTACAAACCTAATATTAGGGCTGGTCCCGAATATACCAGTATCCGAATATTCGTTGGTTGTGTTGGTATTCGGATAATAATTTTGATATTCGAACAATCCTGCGCACCGCCACCAGGTGCCACAGGGCGCTCCCGAGGCTGTAGTACACCGACAACGCCAAGGCTCTAGAGCGCCGCCGTGGTTCTAGTACACGGACCTGCCAACTCTGGTGTCACGCTCTAGTGTCAAAAACTCTAAACGCTTTCCAATAGCACAGTGTTTCAACTTTGGGTAGATAAAAATAAAAGTAGAAAAGCACTCAGAGAGCACAGACCTCCACCAAGCAGCTTCAGTCCACCCCCAACACAATCTACCAATGACAAAATATCCTTAAATTAAAGAAATCCTGAATCCAGACGGTGATCTGGATCAGTCCCACAACTTCATTTCTTCCTTGTCTCATTTCACACATTTTCTGAAAATTTCACTCAAATCTGTTCATAACTTTGAGTTATGTTGAACACAGACAAACCAACCAACCAACCAAACAAACAAACAAACCAGCGCCAGCAAAAACATAACCTCCTTAGTGGAAGTAATAAGCAGAATCTGTGGCGTCCATCTTGCCCTGTGACTTCCTCCTTTATCTGCCTCTAACTGGTGCATTTTCTCTGAAAAGTACAGTGTCAGATACAGAAGTGGAAGAAGTGGTTCTGGTTGCTGGTTCTCAGTTCTCATGCTGGTGTTTGTGGTTCTTTGTCAGACAGGAGATACCTGGCCGTCCTGACCGGCTCTTCAGCGACTGGGAAGCAACAGCAAAGAAGAAACTGCTGGAACATGTGCAGGTAAGAAGAAAACTTTAAAACTGTTGGCCACTGAAAACATCTACATCTGGAGGTGTTTGTTGGAAATATCAATGGAGGAGGGACATCTGATTGAAAAAGCAGCTTACTATGATTTCCTGGGTCTTTTTTCATCCGCAGAAGGAAATCAGAGAGACCCTGAACAGAATCCTGCAAAATGAGAGAGGCCAAAAACGCTCTGACGATGAGGAGGCCTACGAAGGGCTTTATGTGGACACTATTCAGGTTTGAAGAGTTGAATTGTTCCGAGAGTGATTTCTTGATGTTTTCTGTCTGTTTATTTGCTGTTTATTAATACATTTTCCTGTCTTTTTTACAGTGCGTTGCTGTCGTGCCCAGATGTGCAGGAAAAATAAGCTCAGAGCTGCGCAATCAAGTGCAGGAGGTTTGTTCCCGAGAGCTGCTGACGTTTGTGACGAGGTGAGGGTTTAGATTCAGTCCAGAAATACACTGAACAAAAATCTAAAGGCCCCATGTGAAATACTGATGCCACATGAAGTGCGCCACCCAAAGTGAGCGAATACTGTCTGGTACTTGTACTAATTGGATATTTCTCTTGATTAGTGTCCCAAATTTGAGTCCACCACTGCCTCAGTGATGCATTAATTCCATTCAGTCCATGGGTGTGGCATATCCAGACGCTGCTCCAACACAATGAGCAGTACTCAGACACTCCTTATACTGGGGACAATAAAAGGCCACCCCAACATGTCACATGTTGACCAAAGCAGCAACGCCTCAGATGACTCCGGTCATGAGGGAACGTGTCATTGGCATGTTGGAAGCAGGAATGTCCACCAGAGCGGTCGCTGTGCAGCTGAATGTTCACTATCAGACGACAGGACGTTTGAGAGTTGGTTTCCAACAGACGGGCAGTACTGCAAATCCACCTCATCCACATCGGCCACGTGTGACCACCCCAGCACAGGATGGACACATCCGGCTTGTTCACTTGTGGGATGGTCTCAGACCAGCGACACGTACAGCAGATGAAACCTTTGGTCTGACAACAGACGCATCACACCAACATGAGATATGGAGAAACATCCATTTAGTACAAGTACCAGACAGTAAACGCTCACTTTGGGTGGTGCACTTCATGTGGCATCAATATTTCACATGGGGTCTTTATAATTTTGTTCAGTGTAAAGGATTAATAAATAACTCCAATTGTTTATGCACTGAACATAAGTGTCATTGATCAACGTGGTATTGTTTAAAGCCTGTACTGTGTTTGTGTTTCAGGTACGCCGCAGATCAGAAGGAGTTTCTTGGAAGTGAAGCAGAAGCGGACCAACCAGAAACTATCCACTTCCTCAAGACTCTGAAAACTTGTAAAGAACTCAGGTGAGAATTTCAGGATCTGCGTCTCTTTACCGGATTTAATTCAGTTTCATTAAAAAACAGTGCTCTTTACTGCATATATCGTCTGCAGACATCGTTCATAATAAAAACGCACCACGTAAACAAACAATGCAACACAGAAATTGAATTAAAATGCTCGATCACTGCAGGATGAACCTACCTAACAGGGCTGACATGTAGCAGGAAAATAAAAATAATGTTAAATAATCCTTGTTATGCTGAAATAAAGGTTGGGAAAAATAGTTTGCTTTAATTATTGTTTGTAAAGGAATTTTAAAAGAGCTATTTGAATTGTAAAAATCAGATTCAACTAATTAAACATAATTTTGAGCCTTTTTCCATTGATTCCATTTTGTTTAAGAAAATAATTGGATATTATTTATTTTTCAATCGAGAGACAATTATTTTCTAAAAGTTTAAAGACTGATTTAGCAAGCGTTCTAGAGTTTGTTTTATTTTTAATATTTATTTAGATTTATTTTGCATTGTATCAATACAAAAAAGAACAAAATATGTTAAAAAAATTAAATAAAAAGAAATAAAATAAATTTAAAACAGTACAGAGAAGTTGAATTAAGTTTTGAATTGAGTGCACACAAATTTTAAAGAATTAAAACCAACTAAACACTGCAGAAAAAGACAAGAGATGGGAAGAAGATGTTGCATAAAATAAAATAAATAACTCAAATTAAGTGAAAAAAGTGCAAAAATATAAGTACTGACAGTTTGCTTTAAGATTTCAGAATAAAGGTTTAGTTTGAGCTCCAACATGGCTGCTGAAATTTGCACTTAATTAATTAAGAGGAAGGTAAACTGATTTTAAACGTTGATGCATCTTTTATTTACACTGTTCTGTTTGTTTTCAGGCAGCACATTCAGACCGAAGGCATCGAAACTTCGCTTCTCACCCAAACTGTGGCGACTCTGGAAGACATGGAGGCTTTTACTTTGAAGCTTCTGAGGGAAGTCGTAGCCGACATCGCCGAGGTATCCGCTCAGCTTCACCACGCATACACAGTTTCAACATATTACAGTCTGCTCATGTTCCTGTGTTCCTGTCCTGCAGAGCCACCTCAGAAACTACTTCAAATCCGACAGCAGGCGCTTCTACCTGTTTTCTGCTTTGGAGAATCTTTTCCCCAAACGGTCGTACGCCCTGGATGAACAAAAGGTGACACATTCCCCCATTTTTTCCTTATGTCTGAGTCTAAATCTTTGCTGTTTGCTCTGAATTAAACTGCCTGTGCTTCTCAGAGAGTGATGGATGAGGCCTATGCGGTCATCGCTCACGTTTACCTGAAGCATCTCATCAAGAGCAGCCGGCGAAAACTGAAGAAGCGGTGGAGCCCAAACATGGAGCAAACGGTCCGAGAGGATGCAGAGCAGCTTCACAGCATCATGACCGCCCTGGTGAGACCAACATGGTGCTGTTAAACTCTGCACACACATCATTTTAACACGCTTTTATGCAATATAAATCTGTGCAGCATCGTTATTTCTTACATTAATGTTTCTATACACTGAGCAATGTGTGTAATACAAGTGTTTTTAAACATACACCAATCAGCCACAACATTAAAACCACTGACAGGTGAAGTGAATAACATGGATCATATTGGTACTATGTGGTGTTCTGATGGAAAACCTTGGATTTTAACATCCATGTTGATGAGACTTAGACACCAACATAAACATTGTCCCACAACAAACACACATCCTGGATCCAGACGGTGATTCGGATCAGTCCCAACATTTCATCATTTGTTCCTTGTCCCATTTTACACATTTCCTGAAAAATTTATCCGAATCCGTCCATTACTTTTTGAGTTATTTTGAACACAAACAAACAAACAAACAAACCAATGCCTGCCATCACATAACCTCCTTGGCGGAGGTAATAATCTGTGCAAATTACCAGTATTTATGTATATTTCATGGTTGTTTTTTGTTTTTTACTGATGTCCTTGCACTTTTGAATGCTCCTCTTTGCTGCTGAAGCACTGCAAACTTACTCTCTGTGGGATTATTAAAGACTTATTGTATCTTAGAAATCTACAATGTTTAACATAAAGAGCAGAAAAGCAGGTAAAAATTAGTTGAGACATAAGCATCTTGTGGCCATAACTGCAAATATAGACCTGTGGTTTCACAACACTGATGTAAACAAACAGCACATCCCAACATATAGAAGAATCTGTGCACTATCAACAATACTTCTGTATATTTCTTGCTTATTTTTTAAGATTTTCTACTGTTATCTCTACATTTTTACACTGCAAATTTCCCCCACTGTGGAATTTATTCTCATTTCAATGTAATTCCTGACCTGAGTGTGTTTATTGTGTCCTATCAGGCTCCTGGAGTCCAGCAGTGGAACCAGATGCTGCTGAAGATCCCGGAGGTTCTGGAGTGTGAATGCATCGATGCGCTGAAGATGACGGTGGCTCACATAGAGAAGGAGTGCAGTAAACAGAGGTACGGCTGTCTCAATGCCGTTAGGATGCACCGGTCGGATGTTTTCTTTGTTTTCAAGACATCAGAACTATAAAATAACCCAACTGGAGCAATTTAATGAGAGGAAAAAAAGCATTTTAATTTCACTTTAAAGTCGCTTTGGACGTTCAGTTCTCTCAAGCAGCTCCATGAGGTTTTCACCAGAGGGATGTAAAATGAAGCAGGTTCAACACATCCAGGCTTTCTTTGAGTTAGCTGGTTCAACAAAACCTAAAACCCCAATTACAGATGTTAAGGTATAACAACGGTTTTTCTTGACTTCATCAGGCTCTGATTGGGTTCACATTAAAGGAGGTGTTTGACTTTAACTCTGCACAAAATTAACCATTGGCGCTTCCTTTGGGCGACAGCACGCTAGAGCTCTTCTACCATCAGACATTTAGACATGATATTTAGCAAGTCCATTTAGGTTTGACACCGTTCCACAATGAAGGAGACGTGGAAACCACTTCTGATTATCTCTAATAAATACAAACAGACTAATACATTTAGAGTAGGGGTGTCTAATCCTGGTCCTGGAGGGCCACTATCCAGCATGTTTTAGATGTTTCCCTCTTCCAGCTCATCATGAAGCTCTGCAGAAGCCTGATAACGATCCTGATCATTTGAATCAGGTGTGTCGGAAGAGGGAAACATCTAAAACATGCAGGATAGGGGCCCTCGAGGACCAGGATTGGACACCCCTGATTTAGAGTCATTCCATCTCTAATCATTGGACGCCTTCTGCTTGACCATCTTTCAACCTCCTATGAAACTTAACATTGGAGAGGGACGAGCATATTCTGCACACCGTTTAATTTGCAAAGATCCATTTAATGGTGCAGCACTTTGGTACTTGACCTTCTACTAAGGTCTACATTGCACCAATGAATGGATCTTTGCAAGCGTTGGATGCGTTTCTCTGCAGGACGTTGTGGAAGTAAAGCTTATTACCTCGAATTCACGGTCCATTCACCTTCCCCGAATCCAGATTTCCTCTGGTTTAGGGTCCATTCCTTTTATTTCCTGGTATGAGTAGCTCACTCCCTCTTCTTGGTCGTGGTTTCTTTGCAGCAGTTCCACCATGAAGGCCTGATTCTCATCGTCTCCTCCAGCAGCTGATGTTAAATTCGCTGCTTGCATTCACTGTTTTCCTCATCAGAGCCAGTTTCTCCACCGTGTTCGGAGCCTTTTGAACAAACTTTAATAAACTCTAACTTCTGTTCTTGCCATATTATGAATCACTGCAACAGAGCTCTCTGCTGTCAGACAACAGGACTGAAGGTCTCATTAGGAAGGAAGAGATTCCAGCAGTCATCTTCTAACAGGACTCACCTGTTGGCTGTTAACTGGTGATGAAAACCTCCAGGAGCTGCCATCAACACAACAATATCCACCTATAAATCTAAAATATCAAAGCATATATTGCTTTCTTAATGCTATATTTTTATTTTTAACAGTTTTGATGTCTGTAATTTTTTTCTATGCTCCATAAAATAGTAAAAAAAAAAAGAATAAAAATCCCACACAAGACAAAATTTAACACGACTAATCCTGAGATTTACCAGGTTCAGGATCTTAGCGAGTGTTTTATTGTTTTAAAATCGGTCTGAGAAAGTTCTACAGAGTTCTCGTAAGACCCAGAATGCTCTCTTTACGTTTTCTCTTGTCTCTAATGTGTTACCTCGCCAACATCCACAGAACATTCTCTGAACCTTGCAGGCAAAGGGTTCTACCTTTGTTAATATGTCACATTACAGGAACATTTAAAAAACACAAGTGCTGACATCCTAGAACTCGGTAACATTTGGAAAACATTTCTTGAACGTTTGCTTGAGAACGTTTTTTGTCATTTATCATGCAACATAGCCTGACAGCATCCTCTGCACTGACTTTTGACCTCAGTGGAAATGATAAATATCCTTCAAATGTTCTCTAAACGTTAAACTAAAATGTTTCGTCTTAAAACATTATTAGAACTTTTAGGTAAAGTAAGCCAGATGTTGTTACAGGAACATAACATTAGGGGCAGTGGTGACGCAGCAGGTTAAGCACTGAGCTGCCGATCGGAAGGTCGGTGGATTGAGCCCCCCCTGCAGCATCTGTTGTGCCCCTGACCCCTTAATCCTTCCTGCACCGTGGCTGACCCTGCCCTCTGACCCCAACTGGGACATGTAAAAACTGAATTGGCCCCCAGGGACAAATAAAGTTTCTTTAAAAACTAAAAAGCCCTCAGAGAGCTCATACCTCCGCCTACACAATTTCCCAATTCACATATTTTGTATGGAACGCTACAGATACTAATTTAATTACAGACAGTTCAAATGTCCTACCAACAATGCGGCCTTCACCCCATCCGACCTAATGAACAGGCGCGGCCTCTAGCGCGGCAGCTCCTAACAGCCTCCCAGCTTCTTAGACAACCGGAGTTAAGAATGCCGGCCCAACCGTGCGTATGTCGCTCAGGAAGGAAAGAGAACTCCGTCACTGTCGCTGTCTGTTGCCCCAAAATGTCATGTGGTCAGAGGGGGTTACCCCAAAAACAAGAGTGCCCTCTGGTGGCTTTTAGAATAAACCGCATTTAACTGTCCCCCCGGTTACACTTACCGTAAAACAAATCCTGGATCCAGACGGTGATCCGGATCAGTCCAAAATTTCATCATTTCTTCTTTGTCCCATTTCACACATTTCCTGAAAATTTCATCCAAATCCGTCCATGAGTTTTTGAGTTATTTTGCACAAAAACAAACAAACAAACCAACGCCAGCCTTCACATAACCTCCTTGGTGGAGGTAAAAATTAGATTAAAACATTAGTAGAACTTGTAGGTAATGCTGTAGGAACGGTATCTGCCTGCTGACAACTGTTTCATCCTGATAAAAGCCTCTGTTGTTGCATATAAACTGGGAGATGACCAGTTTTTTGTGCGTCCTCACTGGTTTCAGACGCACCTTCAGTTCCAGAACCTGGTTTCCTCTAGTGGCCGTTGGAGGAACTGCATGTTTCTAACCTGCTGCTGTTTTTTCCGTCGACCACAGCGAGGACCTGGAGCTGCTCCCTGCTCTGCTGCGATGGAAGGGTCACTCCAAGCGGGAGGTCAGGGAGGTGATGGAGGCTCTTCCCAGCAGTCGACTCGGAACCGGCTCTGGATCCTGGTTCTCCTGCCTGATCTGCTGCTGAAGCTTCTCCGAGGTTCAGCTGCATCCAAGAGGAGACCGTTCGAAGCGTTTGTGAGCTCTCGCATCACTCCGTTACTCACTTGTTCGATCTGATGTTGAGACTCATATGTAGAAAAATAATTTTGGTTACAGATGTCATGAGCTTTAACACAAGTTCTATTTGTGCACAAGCGGCTGCATGCAGCATGTATGTAACTAGTGTTAGAGACCCTCATACACACCTTAGAGGTAATGAGGTCTTGTTCACCGCAAACCTCAAAGACCACATGCTCGTATGCGTTGGTTCTATAGGTTTATTGGTTGTTTACATGTTTGCGTTTTAATATCTCCACCTTAACTTTAAGCTCTGGTGGAGAGTTAAAGACGTTGGACTATTTTTGCACCTTGTTATTTATTGTCCAAAGGACCACAAGGTCAAAAGTTGAGTTTGGGCTTCTTTTCTCGAGCTAATGAAAAGACAAAACCCTCTGAACTCCACGAGCAGTCTGCGGGCGGCTTTTGCTCCCGTATCGTTTTTACTCACTGTGGCTCATTTTTCACTGCGATATAAAGTCCTGCTTCTGTGTAGAGACAGTTGACTAACAGCAGGGAGGATGACGCAGTTAGAATGACAGAAATCACTAAAAAAAGAAAAGAAAATAATGATAGAAATCATTAAAACAATGAAAAAAATGACAGAAATCATTTTTAAAAATTTTAAAAAATGACAGAAATCATAAGAAACAAAAATAAACGTTTGATTGCCTTGATTAATCATTTTACAAAAATCAAAAAAACTGGAATCAACATGCACAACATGTTTAAAAGTGTCTACAGAGCCCTATTTTGCCAATATTGTGAAAAATAGGGCCTGTGCATCCTCTATATATATGTTCTGTTTACATTTTTACAGCTAGATGTTTCCTGACACTACTAAAAAGATGTTCCACCATGCTGGATGTGTCTTCCAACCATGTGCTCCTCGATACACCGTTACTGAGCCATGCTGCATTTATTTTATTGATGAAATATGTTTTACTTTCCTTACAAACATTTATTTTTTCCCCCCGTAATTGTCTCCTCTCTGCTCTGGGTGAACACTGCCTGCAGTTCAGCTGAATGGTCTTTGAATTTTTGTATCGTGACTTTTAATTGCAGCTGAGTCGGTCGTGGTTTCTCAGTCGTGTAGAGGAGAGCGGGATTTTTAGTTTCCTACAGAATCCGGTTCATGCAAGTGCCTTATTTTGAATATTTGATTTTGAAGAAAAAATTGCAGTTTTACGTTATATTTGGCTATTTTTCCTGACCACACCGTATGTCACACATGATATGTTCATGAAGCGTCGGACAGGTTAAAATGTGTAGATTTTTTCTGTTTTTAAAGTTTCTGGCTCCGACAAACGGTGTCATTTTTAAGATTTAAAGAAAAAAGCAAAACATTCCTTTCGAACCTGCTGGCAGGTTTTGGGGTTCAGAGGGTTCAGATGCACTGAGGTTTTTGAAAACCTAAGATTTCCCCCCAAAAAAAGATTTTTACAACATGTTTTTATTTAATATTTTAATATTTATTATGTTTTATTTATGTAGCTGTACAAATGTTTTACTAAAAAAAATCCCCAGTCAGTCGAACAATAATACGCGTGATTTAAAGCGAAGGTTCGTGTGTTTCTGTTAACTGAGCAGCATGTATTGGTCGTACTTGAACTACACAGTCCGTTAAAAACGCTTTTCAAACAATCAGTCAGTCTTTATATGTAGAGCACGTTTCATGTGAATGAAATGCAACACAAAGTGTTTTACAGGAAAAAAGGAATAAAAATGCAAACAACCCCGAACATCATGACACAGGAACTGAGGAACTGAGGAAACGCTGTCATCAGTAACACAGGAAACACCAGGTGGAATAAAACAAGATTGATTACATGAATAAATACAGAACTAACTAAATAAATACGATATTTCTTATTGAAATATAGATAGATAGGTCAGAGCCGGCCCTACCCTATGTGGTGTCCTAGGCCAGTTTTTATACGGTGCCCCCCTCCATCGGTGGTTTACATACAAAAGAAATGGAATAGCATCGTTTTGTAGTGATAGTAATTTGGCATTGCTTCACTTTGAACCAATGTGAGCTTTTCCATTTGAAACGTTAATAGTAATAACTAGTTCTAAAAAATTTATATTGAAGGTGAATTTTTTTCCCAATTTTGTGGCGCCCCGTGGAGGCCATGGCGTCCTTAGTGTTTGCCTATATTGCCTAATGGCCCAAGTACCCCTGACTGCAGTGTGCAGTTCGGGGCGGAGCTCAACGTAGGTCAACGTCGGCATGCTATTGGCTGAATCTAACATTTGACTCCGCCCACTTGGGCACATAGCCTGCATGTAAAAGGAGCACCGTCTTGTGCTCCTAGCATAGTCACAAACCTCCTTGTTGTTCCACTCTTAATTGCATTAGATACAGACCCTCTGATGTTCCTGAAGGGTTACGTTGCCACCAAACTGTTGCAAAATGAAGAGTGAATGCGATTGGTTTACGGAATGTTGAGATGGGTGGAGTCAAACGTTGAGCACCGCCCCAAACTGCACACTGCTTCTCTAATGGGCCAGCCGGCTCTGAGATAGGTGAACGGGGAAATAAAAGTCAAAATTCATAAAAACAGAGAAAGAAAAACAATAATGGTACATTAAAAATACAAAAATAAATAACTAAATGAATAAAAAGAGAAATAAAAAATCAAATAATAATAATAATATGAATTATTATATTTAATAATACAAATATGGATTAATAAATACATAAAATAAATAAATAAAATCCATCAAATCAGTCAAAAGCCTGACTGTAAAGGTCGGTCTTGAGGTTGCTTTTAAAAATATCAACTATCTACTGCCCTCAGGTCTTGTGGGAAGATGTTCCACAGATCAAAATAACAAAAAGCTGCTTCACTGGGAGGTTTTTATTCTGGGTTTAGGTTTAATTAAAAAGCCACAACCAGAAGACCTGAAGCTTCTAGAGGGTTCAGAAGATATAATTAGACTAATACGAAGCACCAAGACCATTAGAAACTTTATAAACTAATAAAAGGATCTTACAATGAGTTCTAGAAGCGACAAGTATCCAGTCAGAGGCTTTAAAATCAGGGTAATGTGAGTTCTCCGTCTGGACTTAGTGAGAACTAGGAGAGGATGCATCGTCTTCTTATGGAGACCAGATAGGAGAGTATTGTGGTTCAATCCAATCCATCTGCGTTAGTGAAGTCTGGTGATGTTTCTTAAGTGATAAAAAAATCATCTTGGTTATATTTTTAACGTGAGGCTCAACAGAGTCCCAGATGTTTCCCAGATGTTTCACTTGTCTGCTTGGTTTTAATGCCACAGCTGCCATTGAGCTTCCATTCCAGTGTCTGGGACTCCGTTTTGTTTCATTCTTCTATAAATCAGAGGTTGACTTAAAATCAGGGGGCAGATCTGCTGTAATTTCTACATGCTAAACGTCTAAATGCTGCATTCCACCTAAACCAGACTGTACTTTCTGTGTGATCTGTACTGTGATGGTTTACATCCTGTCTTTCTCCTGCCTCTACAGCACTTTCAATGTAATGTTCTGTGTTTTCTATGATGATTCTTTTGCTATGGATGGTTGCAGGGTACAAAAAGCACACTTTTCTTGGCGAATAAACTTTACATGATTCAATGAAGATGTGTTTTCATTGTATTGCCGATAAAGTCCACTAGATGGAGGCTTAACACACAACATCAGGGGGTCATACTGCTCACAGGCTTCTCAAGGTGATTTAGAGAGCAGGAAGTAATGTTTTTATTACACAAGGTTTGTTAATATTTAAAATATTTAATACTTTCCTTCCTCAGGACTGAAGTAATTCAATACTAGATGCTTAGAGGGAGGTTTAAGTCGGAACGGGTACAGAAAAGGTTCATCTTATTTCTGTATATTGAGCTTAAATCTACACCGATCAGCCACAACATCCCAACCACTCACAGGTGAAGTGAACAACATTGATCATATTGGTACTATGTGGTGTTCTGATGGAAAACCTTGATCAGACTTAGACACCCAAATAAACATTGTCCCACAACAAACAAACTCCCTCATGTTGAGGAACATGACGATGGTCCAACATGTTGATTTGACCTCCAAGATCTGAATCTCTACATAAGAATAATCTGTGCAAATTCCCAGTATTTATGTATATTTCTTGATTATTTTTCTGTTTTTTACTGATGTCCTGGCATGTTTGAATGCTTCTCTTTGCTGCTGAAGCACTGCAAACTTCCTCTCAGTGGGATTATTAAAGACTTATTTTATCTTAGAAATCTACGATGTTAAAACTGACTTATTGCCCAGCGTTAGAGAGCAGAAAGGCAAATAAATATTAGTTGAAATACAAGCATTTTGTGGCCATAACTGCAAATATAGACCTGTGGTTTCACAACACTGATGTAAACAAACGGCTCAGAAACAACCCAGAGCACCCAAATGGTCCAGTGCCCTGGTCCTGGTTCCAGACCCCATAGGACCCCCTCTGGTCCAATGGTTCAGAGCATTTTGGACCATATAAGGGGGACCAACACAATATTAGGCAGGTGGTCATGATGTTAGGCCTGATCGGTGTATATATAAGCTTAAATGTAGATTATGGGTTCTTGTCAGATTGTGTTCGATAATAAAATGTTCCTTTGATGGAACACAGTTGATGTCTTGTAAGCATGTTTGCCATCTTATTTTATCAGTTTTACCATGTTTTAAAAACCCCCAAACACACTTCATTAATAAACCCTCAACCAAAACATGTTTAATGGGGTTGAATCTGAATTTGCAGGTCGGGAGCTATAAAAAGGTGCACATTATTAGAGCAGTTTCCAAATCCAACAGCTGCTATTTTACTAGTAAACATCCATGACTAGTCCAGGGACTCGCAGCCAATAAGAAAAATTAGCTGAAATCAGAAATGGCCACACTTAAAAACAGGTAAAGTAGTATTTTATATCATTTTTTTGCTGGCTTTTAGACACTTAAATGTAAATTAATGAGGTAAAATCACAACTCAGATAACACTGTAGGGTCTTAATCCTATTATATCAGCTTATTTACTGTAGAACACCGACACAGTGGCTCTTGACTGGATTATGGGATGTCGCACTTGTTTTTAAGAGGTGCTACACAAATAAAGTCATTATCATCATTATTATGGTCGTCTGGTGGCTCACGGCAGGAAAGCACCGGGGGGTTTTCGGCTTCTGGTCATTCTGGTGATTCCCATCAGAGCTGATCTCCAGCTGCTTTAATTTAATGAGCTTACCATCCTTCACTCCCAGAAACTCATAGCTGCAACCCTCCATCTTCCTTCCTCGGACGCCGGCAGCCGAGCGCCGACGGACTGCCAGGAAAAGGCCGACATGCTGACAGTAATTTGCCTCGACACCCTGCAGGCTCACATCCTTCCCCTGCCTTGATGAACGGCCGCGAGCTGCAGCTCCGGCTCTGGAATAATAAACTGCCAACACCTCGATTCCCACCAGGAGGGAATCAATGATTTCCCAGAATTGTTTCAGGCTGAGTGAATCACAATGAAGTGGATTTCTTCAGAGCTTTTAAATCTCCCCTGATGAAGTGTCCGCTGGCAAGAAGTGGACTCGGCCGGTGACCTCTGACCTCTCTATGGGAAATTCCTTCAAAGAGATGCTTGAGCTGCCATGTTGTTGTTTCTGGGAATGAAGAGCTAAAATCTTAGAAACTATTGGCTCCATATCGACGGCACTAAGAGGATGAATCATAATGACTCTTGTGGCTCTTTATGCAGCGTTCTCATCAAACTTTAATTTGCCCCGTGCTTCGTTTTATGACCAAATACCTCTAGAAGTAAAAGCATTCCCATCACCTCAGTGTTAGCATGCTAAGCTGTATCACCCAGTATCTATAAAACACATTAAATCCTTCAGAAGTTTTCCTCTTTTATTGCTTTTTAACACTGAATTTTGGTCAGTTTAATTTTGCTTTTATGACAAAAAGTGAAAACAGATTTCTACAAAGTAATGTCAAATAGTTAAAATACAGAATATGAAATAAGTGGCTGCACCCCCTTTAAAGGTGGCTAAGCTAATTCAACACAGGTGCAGATAGTTGGTGCTAAAAGTCACATAATTAGGGAAATAAAGAGTCTCAGTGATTTGTAGTAAAGACTCCTGTATCTGGAAGGTCCAGTCACTGGTAGATCAGTACTCTGGATAGAACTACACCATGAAGACTAAAGAACACTACAGGAAACTCTGTGGAAAGGTTAATGAAAAGCATCAGTCAGGAGATGATACAAGAAAACTTGCAAGTCACTGAATATCTCCTGGAGTCCAGTTAAATCCATCATCAAGTAATGGAAGGAATATGGACCATGAGTAAATCTGACTAGAGCAGGACGTCCTCAAAAACTAAGAGACTAGTGAGGGAGGCCACCAAGACACCTATGACTCCTCTGAAGGAGTTACAAGCTTCAGCAGCTGAGATAAGAGAGACTGTTGTCTGTTCTTCACCAGTCAAAGCTTTATGGAGACAAAGAGAAAGACTCTGTTGGAAAAAGCTCATCTTAAATCTGGACTAGAGTCACCAGAAGACATGTGGAGACTCTGAAGTCAACTGGAAGAAGGTTCTTGGGTCAGATAAGACTAAGAATGAGCTTTTTGTTCATCAGACTAGACCTTACGTTTGGCAACCACCAAACACAGCGCATCATCAGAAACACGCCATCCCTACTATGAAGCATGGTGGTGGCAGCATCATGACGTGAAACATGGTGGTGGAAGCATCATGATGTGAAGCATGGAGGTGACAGCATCATGATGTGAAGCATGGTGGTGGCAGCATCATGATGTGAAGCATGGAGGTGACAGCATCATGATGTGAAGCATGGTGGTGGCAGCATCATGATGTGAAGCATGGTGGTGGCAGCATCATGACGTGAAACATGGTGGTGGCAGCATCATGATGTGAAGCATGGAGGTGACAGCATCATGACGTGAAACATGGTGGTGGCAGCATCATGATCTGAAGCATGGAGGTGACAGCATCATGATATGAAGCATGGTGGTGGCAGCATCATGACGTGAAACATGGTGGTGGAAGCATCATGATGTGAAGCATGGAGGTGACAGCATCATGATGTGAAGCATGGTGGTGGCAGCATCATGATGTGAAGCATGGAGGTGACAGCATCATGATGTGAAGCATGGTGGTGGCAGCATCATGATGTGAAGCATGGTGGTGGCAGCATCATGACGTGAAACATGGTGGTGGCAGCATCATGATGTGAAGCATGGAGGTGACAGCATCATGACGTGAAACATGGTGGTGGCAGCATCATGATCTGAAGCATGGAGGTGACAGCATCATGATGTGAAGCATGGTGGTGGCAGCATCATGATGTGGAGCATGGAGGTGGCAGCATCATGATGTGGAGCATGGAGGTGGCAGCATCATGACGTGGGGATGTTTGTCAGCAGCAGGTCCTGGAAGGCTTGTAAAGGTAGAGGGTAAAATGAAAGCAGCAAAGTGTTGGGAAATCTTTTAGGCAGATTGAAAACTACATTATATGAGTTGAAATCATCCTTTAAAGCCGTTTCAACCAGGATAAAGAACTGAATTGATGTAACCTGAGCAGGTAAAATAAAGTCAGTTTCGTTTTAAGAGTTTGATTCAGATAAAAGGAGAAGATTTTTTTGTTTCCATAAGCAGAATTACACTGTTAAGTCCTGTGAATGTTGTCTTGTTGCATGTCTTTAGCGCTCAAAGTCATTTATGTACATGAATCTGCAGCAAACTGTTCGTCGCGTTTCTTTAATCCAAATTAAAGCTGATTAAATGAACGACAGGCATGTGAAAAAATGTGAAATTTGGTTTAAGAAATGAACGTCCCATCACACAGGTTTCAGATTTGTTTTGCATTTATTTATAAATTTAATTCACATTACAGTCTGTACATCAGAAGACGTGTGGAAAACATGTCTCCTTCTATAATGAAGAAAAACATGACATTAAAACAACGAACTATAAACTGATTTGATATAAAAATATACACCATCAGACTGAAACAACACAGAAGCACCATATTTGCCAGCACTATGGTGACAGTAGCTTACATGTTAATACAGTAACTAACGCCCTTAGTCTGCACACAGCACACAACCCAACACTTTAAACCCACGTTAAACTAACAAGTGCACATTTCATTTGACCTCGATTCTGCAGAAAAACGGCCGAGTGTCGACGCCGGCGCTGGTTTCTTTCAAAGTGTCCACCAGAGTGGCTTTGACGTTCCTCCTGTCGGCCTTGGTGAGGTTCGTCTTCAGCTTGAGCAGAGCCGACACTTGTTTTTCACTGTGGGGGAACAGAGAAAGGAGACGGTCAGAAAACACATCTAGCCTTCCATCATGCTTGACGTTAAGGCAGCTGCTCGCTCTCTAAGGGCAAACTAAAAGGTGTGATGTAAATGTGTTACATGGTGATGTCACTAAGTAACAGGAGAAAAGTCTGGACTGTAAATGAGGAGTTTCAGGCTGATATTAACTCCCTTTGATTTCGACTTTATGTTTTATATGCAAAAAAAACAGCAAATTAACACCTTAATTGGATGAGAAAAAATATTTTTAAAAAAAACATCATATGAGCCCTTTAAAAACAAACAGTGTCGATCTAAAACAGAGAAAATTTATAAAATACCAAAATATTATTTACCACTTTTTAATACCTAATATATAAATACTTAAAAAGGCAAATATATGTAAAATAATGATAGTCTTAGCTGATTTAAATACAGTAAAATATGTGTAATTTTAACAGTCAACATGTACATTTATTCTATTTTTTTTACTGTAATTGTGGTTCATGACTGTAATTTAACAAAACAGAAAATTTGTAAAAATAACAAAAATATTTACCATTTTTCAATACCTGATTTATTTATCTTTTAGAAAACGGCAAATATCTGTAAAATAATTATGTTTTAAGTATAGGTTTTTTTTTTTTTTTAAAAAAAGACAGTTAAACATTGTAAAAGAAAAGAAATACTATTTGTAAAATTACAGATTTTTCTAGTGAACTTTATGTTAATTTCTGACTGGTTCATTTTTTAAAAAATTTTTAACAGTCAACATGTCAATTAAAACTAATTTTCTTGTGATTTTACTACATATTATGTGTAATTTAATAAAACTGTAAAATAACGGTAAAAATCATTTACTATTTTTCATTTTTTAATATAGATTTTTTTCAAATAACAGCAAATATCTTTAAAATAATATTTTTTTTGCTGATTTGAATTCAGTAAAAAAAGTGGTCTTTTCCTTTATTTATTTTACAGTAGCTTTAAATTTCTCCATTTTTTCCCACAAGCTTATTACAAATTACCTGTAATTTAACAAAACAGTGAAAAACTGTAAAATAACCATGTAAACAAGATTTAACATTTTTCAATCTATTTTTTCGATATTTTTTTTTAAATAATGGCAAATATCTGTAAAATATTCATTTTTTGATGACTGGAATTCAGTCCAAAAAACATTGTGGTCTTTTCCTTTATTTATTTTACATGACATTTCTAAATCTTGTCCCCATGAGTTCACTACATATTACCTGTAATTTAACAAAACAGAAAAAGACATTATTTGCAGTTTTACCCCATTTTTTACAGTTAAAATGTAAATTTATATATTTTTCTCTTTGATTTTATCAGCTTTATAGGGAAAATCTGTAAAATCACAGTAAATTGTTTAAGAAATTTGTCAAAAACTGTTAAAAACATTATTTTCTTATAGTGTCCAGACAGTGTGAAGTTGTATTTTTCTGTTTCAGGGCAGATTTAAAATAAAATAGATATAACTTTTTATTTATTTAGCTTGAAATGTGCTGATTTGTGGGTTTTGGCTAACTGTTTCCAGCCTTAATGCTAAGCTAAGCTACCGTACAGGTTTCTTTTATCTCTTACACTTGTATAATAATCCGTGACTCTTTCCAGATAATTCGAAGCTGATTTTAGCTCATGATTATTCCCATAAAGCAGCTCCTCCTGCTGCCAGGAAACACCTGAACTCATTGGAGGTGTTTGGCTCGGTTCACTTCCTCTGAACACTGGGTTTGTTTATTCTGGCTCTACTGTCATGTAAACGGCTGCTGTTCTGTCCTTATTGGGTCGGTTTCACTTGATAAAACCGACTTAAATAAACACATCCAGTGTATTTTAAACCGGAGTGAAGATTACCTGAGGTCAGGATACGCTGATCCCAGTGAAACTATCTGCATCTGAATGGCCGGGACGTCTTGGAGCTTCAGGACTTCTGCGATCTTGGTCAGGATTTCCTTCAACCAGTCCTCCTGTGACCCCTGAAGAGGACAAGCAGAGACATCAGAGAGTTTCCTACAACAGGATTTCACACTCAGTGGTCACTTCACTGTTGCATTTCTAGATAAACAGATCCTCTATGCACCAAAAACCCACATTTAACTTTTAATATGAGACATTTCTGGCACAGAAACTATTGATGGAAGTAATAAAACACACTTAGAGCGACCTAATAAAAATATCTAATGAGCACAATTTAGAGTGTAGAAAATAGTCAGAGTGCAAAATTGACTTAATTACATGTATAATGTGTTTTTTCCCAGTATTTTACCTTCATATAATACTTTAAGTCTTCAAATAATCATCTTGTCCTGGATAGTGTTTTATTTAATAGACATTTGGAGTGATGTTCTCCATGTGATGTGACGTTTATTAACCCTATAGACTCCTATCATCTATTTTAAAGGTAATTTCACTACATTTGCTTTTAAATTCTTATCTTAATTAATATGAGGACAAGTCACACATGCTGTATGGAGTTTTTACCCCCAAATATTCCATCATATTTCAAATATTTCTGTTGCTTTTTATGATTTGTAGTCTGTTGGATTTGCTTCCTGTTTGTCTTCTAACATCTACAGTCCACTGACTTTTAAAAGATCCCTTTTATCTTTATAGCTAACTGCTGAATGCTAATTGCTAATTCAATCAGCACTGCCACATTCAACTGACCCAGGCCCTTTTAGGAGATGCTCCAGGTAGTGACCAGTTCCGATGCTACCATTTAGCAAGCTGCTAAATGCTAACGCTAACTGCTAATTCAAACAGCACTGCCACGTTCAACTGACCCAGGCCTTTTAGGAGATGCTCCAAGTAGTGACCAGTGCTAATGTTACCATTTAGCTAACTGCTAACTGCTAATGCTAATTGCTAATTCAAACAGCACTGCCACGTTGGACTGACCAAAGCTGGTTTAGGAGATGCTCCAGTTAGAGATCATTTCTGATGCTACCATTAAGCCCACTGCTAAATGCTAATGCTAACTGCTAATTCAAACATTCGACTGACTCAGGCCCGCTTAGGAGATGCCCCAGGTAGTGACAAGTGCCGATGCTACCATTTAGCTAACTGCTAAATGTTAATGGTAACTGCTAATTCAACATTTAGCAGTTAGTTAAATGGTAGCATCGGCACTTGTCACTACCTGGAGCATCTCCTAAACGGGCCTGGGTCAGTTGAACGTGGCAGTGCTGGTTGGATTGTGTAGGAGCAGTGTAATGTGAAATATATAATGTTCTAAATGTTAGCTTTCACTGTTATACACCAGAACATAACATTAAATTCCTCAGATGTGAAAGCCTGCTTGGCAATAAAACTGATTTCTGCTAATTTAATATGAGAAAACCTGCATATTTTTCATATTAGCCTTTAAAAAATAAGATTTCAGGTGATTTAATTGTTGTGTTTTTGCATAAATCTCATCATAAAATGTTGGAAATAATGATATTTTCATGATTCTTTAGGGTGAATTGTCTGGAATTTGGATGGTGGAAAGCTGTATGGAAACATATTGGGGAAAAACTGTCTTTATTTTGCTCACTGGGGTGTTTTTTGAGTTTATTTTACATGCAAAGTGGAGGAAATTTCAGCTCCATGTAGTAAACGTTGCAGGAATTTGCAGTTTTTTGACTCCATGCAATGGATGCATAGCACAGAGATTAGTTCTCTCATATTAAATCACAATACTAGTTTTTTTCCAGGTTTTCTTTCTACTGCAGCTTAATAACAGATTGATCAGGCTGCAGGCTGAGTTCCAGTGAAGCTGAACTCTCACCATGCCGTTGAACAGCTTGTGTAAACCCTCGGCGTCGTCTTTAACGGTCAGATAGGCTTTCTGCTGCTTCTCTTTGTCCTTCAGCTTCACGTCTCCTCTCAGCAGCCTCCTCACGTATTCCTCCGTCACTTCCTGGTGAAGGCGACTGATCAGCTCCTGGGAAGTCAATCAGTAATCAGCAGGCGTTAATATCAAAGCTGCACTTGTTGGAAATATGTTTTTAAAAGAGGCGTTTCATGTTTTCTTTTCTGTACCTGGTGACACGATGGAGCCGAACCCTGAAGCTCCAGGAGTTCTTTCTCGATGCTGATCAGCAGCTTCTCAAACAGGTTCTTCTTCAGCCAGTCGCTGGTTCCCAGTTTCTGATAGTGGGGCTGTGGCAGGTGAAGACATGAAGACATTTCATTTAATCACATTGGTCATTATTTTAGCCAAAAACAGAAATGCAGACAGGAGGAAACAGTGCTTTTGTTGGGGACTATTTTCAGCGGCGGAGGAATACACATTCAGTTTAGATCATTAATGTGTTTTTAACAGAAAAAGAAAGAAAATGTCAGAATTTTAATACTTATGACTTATTTGTAGGCTCTTATCAGAAGTGTTGATAGTCAGAAAAACTACTTTTAACCCTTCGCAGCACAGGAAGATGCTCACCATCACAGAACAGATGGAACTGCTCGACATGCTAGAGGAAGGAAGAAGCTACGCGGCTGTAGCCATGTAGAATTTTATATGTTGTTAAAATGACGTAGGTTAGTAGTGTAGAAAGGGTTTAAGAGCACAGGAAGTGTTTAAAAGAGTGTGGGGAGGGTTTATAAAACCTTATATATATAAATAATAGAATAAATAGAAGATTGCTACTTCGTGGATTTCACCTTTTCTCTTTAATTTAGTCATTTTAACTTGTTACCTCCACCAAGGAGGTTATGTGATGGCCGGCGTTTGTTTATTTGTTTGTGTGCAAAATAACTCAAAAAGTTATGGATAGATTTGGATGAAATTTTCAGGAAATGTGTGAAATAGGACAAGAAAGAAATGAAATTCTGGGACTGATGCGGATCACTGTCTGGATCCAGGAATTTATTTATTTTTAATCTAAGTGTAACCGGGTGGACAATTAAATGTGGTTTACTCTAAAAGCCACCAGAGGGCACTCTTGTTTTTGGGGTAACCCCCTCTGATCACATGACATTTTGGGTCTCCACGCAACAGACAGCGACAGTGACGGAGCTCTCTTTCCTTCCTGAGCGACATACGCACGGTTGGGTCGGCATTCTTATCTCCGGTTGTCTAAGAAGCTGGGAGGCCGTTAGGAGCTGCCGCGCTAGAGGCCGCGACTGTTCATTAGGTCGGATGGGGTGAAGGCCGCATTGTCGGTAGGACATTTGAACTGTATGTAATTACATTTGTATCTGTAACGTTCCATACAAAATATGTGAATTAGGAGATTGTGTTGGGGGTGGACTGAAGCTCCTTGGTGGAGGTATGAGCTCTCTGAGGGCTTTTCTAGTTTCATGTTGCAACAGAAAAAAATTCAACTTTTGTTTTCATGTTTTTTTAGTGATTTCTGTCATTTTAACCGTGTCAAACTGCACAGACAACATCTCTGAGTTCTCTCTCCTTCTAGTCGTGGTTGTTCTGGTTCCATAGAGGTGCAGGACTTTAGATTGCAGTGAATAATCTGCTTAAAAACGCTCTAAAACACAAAACAATTAAACTCACCTTGAGAACTTTGTGCACGGGGTTTAATAAATAAGCGTGAGCAGATTGTTTCATGTCATTCAGGACACACAGGCAGTTTTCCCGAACGTCTTCGGGGAACAGGTGACTTTTCCTGACCAGGATGTCCCTGCAGACACAAAAACACGAGACGCATTAGCTCATGATGAAGTTCTAAACATAATAATCTGAATTTATCCTGCATTAAATCGGATGAGAGACGAACCTGAACTGCTGGATGCTGCCGAGGTTGGCTTTGATCAGGGCTTTGCTGTTCGCTCTGTTCTGCTTGATGACGTCTTCCTGAAACGTTCTGTACCTGCAGGAGGTTGAATGAGCGCTTTAAGGTTTCGCTTGGTTTTAAAACACAAACGTCCCGATTTAAAATAAACCTTTTCATCCCGTTACCTTTGCATTAAGTCTTTCAGCTGGACTGTGACGCTCTGAGCTTTGTGCAGGTCTCCTACAACCGTCTGTGCCGATGTTACCATCCCATTGATGAGCTAAAAACAGACAGAAAGCACAAATTAATGCCCGTAAATAAACATACAAGTCACTTTTCTGGCTGTTTCACGTCCAGCAACAGTCAAACTAACCCAAAGATGCTAAACCCAGTGACTTGATTTCACTTATTAATCTGCAACATGAGCTTTTCCATAAATAATTCAAAGTGTTTCATCCGATTAAATCCCTTTTCCTTCCCTGTTGTTTAATATTTTTCCTCAGAGTTTCTTTTAAAGTCTGGCTGCAGTTAATATGTAAACAGGAAACTCCCTGGTTTAAATGGTCGAGCACAGGAAAGGTATGAACACGACTCTGCATATTTGTATATTTCACTGCAGGAACTGATTTTTGCATAATTCTCACATTAGTTTGTCAGCATCAGTGATTTTAACTCAACAAAAGAGGAAAAACTGACATATTTACTTCTTTATATATAAAGTTTATGCAATTTAACAGCAAACCTTGTTAGAAATATGTTTATTTTAACGTTCTGAATGTATTTTGTTCCTGAAAAATCTAAATTATAGGCAAACTATTATAGAAATACATTAATTTATGCAGCATGACTTGATTAAAACTAGGGATGCATGATAATATCAGCGTCTGATAATTATCGGTTAATTTTGACAATTATGAGGTCATTCCGATAATAAAAAAAATGAGCCGATAATAATAAAGACTTTGAATCTTGGTTTTTGCCGTTGGTCTGTGTGTTGTGGTTTGTCCTCATGCCTGGCTCCTCAACCCCCCTCCATGACGGTACTGTCGCATGTGTGTGATGTCATCAGACTGCGCGGGCAGAGAAAACAAGCAGCATGGCGCGGCACTGACCAGTGTGGACTTTCTTTACCGTGTCTGAAGAAGACGTTTCACTAGGGCTGGTCCTGAATGTTGGAATATCTGAGTATTGGTTGGTTGTGGTGGTATTGGGATAATAATTTTGATATTGGAATAGTCGTGCACGCCTCCACTGGGCGCTGCTGCCGGGGGGTGTTGCCGAGCGTTGCTGAGTGTTGCCGAGCGCTGCCGGGCGTCGCCGAGCCAAGCAGGACAAAATTATCGGTTATCTGTATCGGTTGAAATCGGCATTATCGTGCATCCCTACTCAAAACTACTTCCACAGAAGTAATAATCCCCTAAAACTGTTCTAGGGGAGAAATTCTGCATCGAAAATCTAAATTTAGTTCAACAAAAGCTGAAAATTGAACCTGTTGGAGCTTTAATGCTGTAACACAGGGGAAGGCAGGTTAAATGTGGCTTTGGATTCTTCATACTGAGCTCTGTGCTGCTGATTTAAACGGTCGGTTGTGGGTTTTTTTTGCAGCTAATGCTTCATTTTCAGTGTTTTTCTCTGCAGTTTCTTGCTTATTTTTTGTGCACGTGTTGATCCGGGACGTCAACAAACTTTGCGTCTTGCAAAATAAAGCAAAAGTGGAGTAAGTTATGTTCCACTGCGCAGACTTCTCTTGCAGATTAATTAAAATTGAGCAGATCGAGAAGCAAAATCTGTCGCTGCTTGATGCATTTAGGTTAATTTACATTACTTCACATCCCGGTATCGATGCTAAAATGATATTTGTGCAGCTCTAGCTTTTAGAATTGCAGTTAAACATTAAAACGTGCTGCGTTTTTGGAAGTTTTAAACATTTAAACCTGCAAGAAGTGATCATTTTAGTCATTTAGGGGCAGCAGAAACAAGATGTGAGCATTAAATGAGCAGTTTTTTAAAATTTCACAGTCACAAAGCAACTCTGTCCCTCATTTGGAGTCATGTTTGTGCTTAACTAATGAATTTAAGTTGAATATTTACTCTCTTCCAGCTGTTTTCGTTCCCTATGATGAAATCTGTGACTGTTTAGCTGCTAAATTTTTACCAGCTTGTCTTTAAATTCACACTGAAATCATGTATTCTGGACTTCTATGCTTGATACTTTTGTTTTTTTCCTTCTTTCTGTTGGGTGTGACCATCTGTCTGTTGCAATCCTGCCCTCAGTTTCCTCTTTTTGTTCCAGCTTGTCCGTCAAAACAGCTTCTTCTCCGTCAATAAAGTTTTTAAATGTGCCTTTCTGCTGTTTGGAAACTGTGAGGGTGAAGCTGCTGAAACCTCCACAAGCTTCCTCCTTCCACATCATCCCCCTGACTCCACATTAAACAATGATAAATGTATTGATTATTGATACCAGGATGATGTCGCAGGCCACCGTGCTGACGTAGCAGCCGTCCTCCCGGCTCGGCTCTTCTCCTTTAGTCCACTTCTCCTTCTCTTCCTCCAGGACTCGGCCGATGTAAGTCATCAGCTCGCTCTGGACGACGGAAACAAACATGAAATTTAAACTCCGGAGCTGCAACAGGAGGCTGAGGCGACACTTCAGACTCACAACAAGCGCTGAAACTGAATATATGGGTGGTTTTGGTGGGTGAAATCATGTTGACATTAAAAACAGCTGCCTGATATCATGTAGACTCTTCAGACATTAGCAGGAGGTTCTTTAAATCCGTGGATCAGATTTGTTTTTCCAGAACATCCAACAGAAACCTGGAGGCCGAGTCGACACCTTGAACTCTTTATTGTGTTCCTCAAATCCTTCCTGAACCATGTTTGCAGTGAAGCAGGGAGAATTTTAACTTCCGCTTCCTCCACCGGCTCACCCTCCTCCCACCCTGCTGCCTGTTATTCTCCAGGTAAATGACACACCTGGACGTCTGGCTTCTGACCAATCAGCGTAAAGAACTGCCTCATATAAACACCTGCTGACAGGCGCCTTCATAACGAGGAAATCAGTGTTGTTCACTTCACCTGTCAGTGGTTTTAATGCTGTGGCTGATCAGGTTGCTTTACAAGAAACCCCATAAAACATTAAAATAAGATGCCAGATAAAATACATTAAGAACAATGGAATACTGTTATGGAATAATAATAATAATAATAATTGGAGTAATGTTTAAAAACAGTAAAAATAAATAAAAAATATTTTAAAAATGTGAAAATTATAAATATCTGTAAAATAAATTTTATTAAAAAGTTCATTACTGTTTGCAAAAATATAGATTTTTGATGTGCACATTATTCACAGTTTTGGCCTGTTTTTATGGTTAAAATGTAAATTTATGCTTCTTCTGTGATTTTACTAGATATTATCTATAATTTAACAAAACAGGGAAAATCCGTAGAATTACAGTTAAATATATTTTTTTAAATATGTTTTTTTACTCCTAAATATGCATTTGCTTTCTTTTATTTCTCATTTAAATACAGTTTTTTTTTTAAAAAGGGTACATTTCCAAAGAATGTTGTAAAAATATTTTATAAATAAATAAAAATAAAAATTTGTTTAAAAAAATATATACATTTTTTTTATTGTAAATGTTATTGAAATTACTATATATTATCTATAGTCGGGTTTAGAAATGGAATGATAATAATAATAATAATTATAATAATAATGATAATTAATTTTAATTATAATTAATTTACTTTTTTTTAAAAAACCTTAATATATTTTTTCTTTTATTTCTCATTTAAATACAGTAAAAAATAGTATAATGTTACAGCCAAGTGTTGTGAAAAAAAACTAAAAATGTATAATTTTTTTTAACAAAACATGAAAAATCTGTTAAAAAAATAAAAACAATTAAAATAATTTACATTTTTTCACTCCTTAATATACATATTTTTTCTTTTAAAAAATGAGAGAATTCCATAAATTAATATTTTTTTTATTTTGATTTAAATACAGTAAAAATAGTGTAGTTTTACAGTTAAACATTGTAAAAAATGAATCACCATTTATAGAAATTTTGAGGGATTTCTGATGTAGACATTATTTACAGTTTTGGCCTTTTTAATTTAATTTAATTAGTTTTTTTAACCATCAACATGTATATTCATTCTCTCTCTGTGATTTCATTAAATATTATCTATAATTTAACAAATGAGGAAAAACCTGTAAAAAATAACAGTTCATTTATTTATTGAATGTATTTCTGATTTTTAATATCCATTTATTTTCAACAATAAGATCGTAGCTCACCTGCTGGTTGCTCAGAAACTGCTCCTCCAGAGGTTCCAGCAGATCTTCAGGCAGCAGCTTCCCCAAAGCTTCAGCATCGATCTCAGAGAGCAGCTCTGGTTTCTGCAGGATCCTTCAACACACAGCAAACATGAACTTTATTAACACAGAAGGACACATCGGCTCTGAAATGATGATTTAAAGTGGGTTTTTAAAACGTTTCGACACCAGAAGACAAAGATCATGAGACAAGCGTTGAATCATTTGTTCACATAATGATCTGCAGTGTTGCTCCAGAAGGTTCGTTTCTATTTCATTTCTTCTGCTCAGACTTGCAGCGACTTGTTGCCTTAGACTGGTTTCAGAAACCAGGGAGTGTCTGCAGAAAAGCAGCTCCAAGCAAACTATCTGCTGTTTTAATGTTGCACCGGGAGATTCACCCCTCTATAACGGAAGATTTCAACACTTCATTACACAACCTGAGGGCCACATGCTTTTCCCACAGTCAGCTTCCTCGTTCATTTCACAGATTTACCAGTAAAACAATGGAAAAGAAATGAAGGATGAGATTTAGTTCAGAACAATTTAGAACAAGAAGCTCCACATAAAATGTCTCCATCAGCCACCAAACGTGTTTTTAGCACTGCTATAGTTTCTCCTTTGAGCTGTGAATTCCTTTGCTGCTTATCTAAAGTGTTTTCTGAAAGAGAATTCAGATTGATGCTGCATATTCACTGAAGACGTCTGAATATCAAGACTAAGACTCTACAATATATATAAATTTACCTCAATAATAAAGCAGCCTAACGTGCGACACCACATGCCTGGTTGAAGACACCTTGATTCTGAAGAAAATGTTTTTTTCCTGTTGAAAAAATATATTTCTAAAAAGACCTGTTGCTTTAAAAACTTGTAAAAACTCTAATAAATAAATTAAAGCTGCAAGCAGCGTTGAACGGGCCCTCGCACACCCACGCGTGTCGGGACATGGCGCACGTCCAGGTGTGGTGCATGTCGGGATGTGGCAGAAATTTCAAGGTGCTCAGACTTAGCTGACCAATTTCAAGGATTGTATCACAAACTTTCTCGGCCACCATGAACATCAGTGGTGTCAAACTAATTTCTCATTGACTATTGTCTGTTGTGTTATTAATTTAAAAATCTGTGAGTGAGATGTTATCTGTTCTATTTTTTTCTGTTCTGTTATCAATTTTAAAAATCTGTTTTATTATTGTTATATTACTGTATTATTGGGTTGCTATTTTTGACCATTATGCCTGTTGTTGCAAATTTGCAACATACCCAAATTTCTATTTATGTTTTGTGCTATAATCAAATTAACAATCTCAACTTCATGTGACACCTACATAAAGGCAAAAACACAAACATTTTTTTTAATATACTTGTATATAAATTCAGGCGTTAAGGGGTTAAACAATATTATATAAGGTGTATCGTAGGAGATCCCTGCTCCATCTATATATCAGTTTGGGGGTTGTTGGCCTGAAAAATATTGAACACTGCTGGCATAAGCAGTAGCAATAGTAATAATAATTTATTGTTATTATACATATCACAAGTACATGTCAGCCAAATAACCATGCACATTTAAATTAAAAACATGAATCTGTGAATCATTCTAATAGCTCAGTGTTGGATGCAAGATTTATATTTATAAATGGCAGTGACACGCCACCATGTACCTTGGACATATTTAAACTAAAAACATGAATATACTAATACAATAATAAGTAATAGCAGATCACAGCCATGCCCCACCTGCATAAAGCGCACAGTTCCTGGAGAGTGTGTCGGACTGAAGAGAACAACAGGCAGTTTTCAAAGTTTTTAAACTTCCAGAGTCAGGGTTATGGTGCATGGAAGCGAAAATACCATGTCCACGCATGTGAACGCACGGTCTCAGGAGGCTACCATAATTTTTTTTTCATGAATTAAAGAAAAAGACAAAGAAGACATAATCATTTGTACCTATTCCAGCCATAGGCGGTCATACTGAGCGCACATGAAATGAAGTGGGAGTTGCCCCCCTCAGCCCCTGTGAAATGGGACAAGGAACAAATGATTGAGTTTTGGGAGTGATCCAGATCAGTGTCTGGATCTGGGGATTTTTTAAAAGATTTTAACATTGGGAGTGTTAGAAAGCCCTGCAGTGCCACCTTGTGGTAGGACAGAGCATATATATGCACATATATAGCACAAAGATGTTGAGTGTTTTTTAAGTATACATTGTCGTTGGGAGATTGTGTTGGGGTGGACTGGAGCTCCTTGGTGGAGATCTGTGCTCTCTGGGTGCTTTTCTAGCTACAATCTGTGATGATATGAATATTGACGAATGTATAATTAAACTAGTTGAAATACATATCTGATGTTATATCGGTTTTTTACAGTTTTTCTCCATAGGTTTGGCTCATTTCTCGAAACTGAAATTACATTCTCAAAACAGCACGTATAAACCTCCAAACTACTTGGCAATTGTTCACAACAGACTGGCATTTCTCCTTCATTTCATCAAATTGCAAACATCTTAGTACTTGTCTCGATGTCTCAGTACATCTTTGCAAATGATTTAGTACAGGTAGCCTTCATTTAGCACAATTTCCAAGTGAATAGATCTTGTTGATCTAAACTGATTGTTGACTTCTCAGTCTGATGGTCGTTCACTCCAAAACATGTCAGCATCATTTCATTGTATAAGTCATCACATGCACAATAGTCTGTTCAATTGTCAGGATTAGTCATGAACATACGGTGGCCAGGAGAGGGATGGTGAGGACAGCTTTATTTACAGCACTGTAGGCTCCATATAATGTTCCTTGTTTTTTGTTTATGTGCTTGTATTACAGTATGTAATGCTGTATAGATGTTCTTTTTACTCTGATGTATGAAAGTTACTTTATGTGTGTCAATACAGTTTTCTTGATAGTTTACACACATTTTCTGAAAGCATGCCTCATACTTTCAGAACTCTGCATACAAATCAGAAAACACACACACACAATGAGCAAAAGCCCTCAATTCTCCTTCAATTGAAACTTTACATTCAAAATGATGTTATTACTTCTCAAAATGCTATTTTGTTTTCAAATGACACAAACCATTATATGAATAGACATTTATAAGAGTGCTCACACAATGCCAAAGGGACGATGAATTTTGGAGGCACTGACTATTTATATGAGAATAGAATTTAGTTTTGACCAGTCGTGTGAACTGCTTTGGGAGAGATATGAGCTTTTGCAGGTGAACCATGGTGTTGTGCTGAACCATCCAGGTTATTTTGGCAAAAGCACCGAGAGTGTTGAGAACGTCTGATCTGTTTCAAGAAATGAGCCAAAGCAATTGAGAATAGTCAGTGCATTTTTGGTGGCACTGACTATTTATATGAGAAAAAAAATTTGGTTTTGAAACATGAGTGAAAGGTTTTGGGTGAGATATGAGCTTTTGCACATGAGCTTTATATATATATTGCTTATATTGCAAAGTTTGAAGCAATGGTACCTTCAAATATACTGCCTTTAAGTTCCTGTTACCATCAGTGGTGCTATGACTATGACTAAATTTTAAAATTTGGGTGTGTTCAGAAGTGGACTCTTGTCCAGAATATGAAATTTGGGCTAGATTGGATCATGTACAGCTGAGATATAAACACTTTAGTAGTCATGACGAGACATCAAGTTCGCCACGCCGCCACAGACTAACAGTTTGACTAAGAGTCACAGTTTTGTCCATGAATCATCATCAATGTCTTGAGGCTTATGTCACCAAATTTCAGTTGAATACGGTCAACCAAATAATAATAATACATTAAAGTGTATTGAAACAGAGGGATTTTTCTACAATGACACAGACCTGCATTTATACGATTCGAACAGTAGGTGTCAGCGTTGCACCATTTATCTGTTTTTCTGAGCCTGCATGTCAGCAGGGACCCACACACACAGTGCTCGCGCTCAGGGTCCTAGAGGGAGACGATTTCCCCCTTCATATGACTCAAAGTTCAGAGGGGCGCCACAGCCGGACCGTTTGACTTTTGTGGAAGATTTTGATAACTTTTCATCTTTAAGGCCTGTTGTATATACTGGCCAAATTTCAGGATGATATCACAAAGTATGGAGCAGTGGTAAGGACAAATGTCCTCCGGGGAAAAAATTCCTGTACCACTAGGTGACGCTATGACTGTGACTAAATTTTAAAATGTGGATGTGTTCAGAAGTGGACTGTTGTCCAGCACATGAAATTTGGGCCAGATCGGATCATGTACAGCTGAGATATAAACACTTTAGTAGTCATGGCGAGACATCGAAGTTCGCCACCCAGCCACAGACACATCGTTTGACTACCAGTGACAGTTTTCTCCATGAATCATCATTAATGTCTTGAGGCTTATGTCACCACATTTCAGATGAATACGGTCAACCGACTAATAATAGTACATTAAAGTGTAAAAATTTTCATTTCCTGTTGCCAGGAGGTGGCGCTATGACTGTGGATGAATATTGTCATATGGATGTGATCAGGGCAGGACTGTGATCAAATGTGTAAAGTTTGAGGCAGATCAGAGCCTGTGAAGTGTATTTAGACAGCATTCCAAAATTTATGGCGAAACATCAAAGTTCAGGAGGCTGCCACGCCCACGCCCTCAGACTTTTGCGGAGCGTTTTGATAACTTTTAATCATGAAGGACTGTTGTATATACTGACCAAATTTCAGCTGTCTTGGAGTTACCCTGTGTTCGGTTATAGCTTTTGAATATGTCCAATAATCAGAAATATAAAGCAAAATGGCGGACTTCCTGTACATTTTTGCTGATGGATTGATTAGGCAATTTTGTTAGTCTTGTCTTGGTGCACATGTGTACCAAATTTGGTAGGGTTACATGAAACTAGCCGTATTAACTCCCATAGAACCCAATTTTCAAGGTGGCGCTATCAAGCCATTTTGCCACACACATGTGCAGCTCCCATGAAATATAAAATTTTTCGCCACTTCTGATGTGTGTGCAAATTTTTGTGAGTTTTTGAGCGCGTTTAGGCCCTCAAAAATGCAGTTCTTCCGTCAGGAGAAAAATAATAATAATTAAAGCTGCAAGCAGCGTTGAACGGGCCCTCGCACACCCACGCGTGTCGGGACATGGCGCACGTCCAGGTGTGGTGCATGTCGGGATGTGGCAGAAATTTCAAGGTGCTCAGACTTAGCTGACCAATTTCAAGGATTGTATCACAAACTTTCTCGGCCACCATGAACATCAGTGGTGTCAAACTAATTTCTCATTGACTATTGTCTGTTGTGTTATTAATTTAAAAATCTGTGAGTGAGATGTTATCTGTTCTATTTTTGTCTGTTCTGTTATCAATTTTAAAAATCTGTTTTATTATTGTTATATTACTGTATTATTGGGTTGCTATTTTTGACCATTATGCCTGTTGTTGCAAATTTGCAACATACCCAAATTTCTATTTATGTTTTGTGCTATAATCAAATTAACAATCTCAACTTCATGTGACACCTACATAAAGGCAAAAACACAAACATTTTTTTTAATATACTTGTATATAAATTCAGGCGTTAAGGGGTTAAACAATATTATATAAGGTGTATCGTAGGAGATCCCTGCTCCATCTATATATCAGTTTGGGGGTTGTTGGCCTGAAAAATATTGAACACTGCTGGCATAAGCAGTAGCAATAGTAATAATAATTTATTGTTATTATACATATCACAAGTACATGTCAGCCAAATAACCATGCACATTTAAATTAAAAACATGAATCTGTGAATCATTCTAATAGCTCAGTGTTGGATGCAAGATTTATATTTATAAATGGCAGTGACACGCCACCATGTACCTTGGACATATTTAAACTAAAAACATGAATATACTAATACAATAATAAGTAATAGCAGATCACAGCCATGCCCCACCTGCATAAAGCGCACAGTTCCTGGAGAGTGTGTCGGACTGAAGAGAACAACAGGCAGTTTTCAAAGTTTTTAAACTTCCAGAGTCAGGGTTATGGTGCATGGAAGCGAAAATACCATGTCCACGCATGTGAACGCACGGTCTCAGGAGGCTACCATAATTTTTTTTTCATGAATTAAAGAAAAAGACAAAGAAGACATAATCATTTGTACCTATTCCAGCCATAGGCGGTCATACTGAGCGCACATGAAATGAAGTGGGAGTTGCCCCCCTCAGCCCCTGTGAAATGGGACAAGGAACAAATGATTGAGTTTTGGGAGTGATCCAGATCAGTGTCTGGATCTGGGGATTTTTTAAAAGATTTTAACATTGGGAGTGTTAGAAAGCCCTGCAGTGCCACCTTGTGGTAGGACAGAGCATATATATGCACATATATAGCACAAAGATGTTGAGTGTTTTTTAAGTATACTTTGTCGTTGGGAGATTGTGTTGGGGTGGACTGGAGCTCCTTGGCGGAGGTCTGTGCTCTCTGACTGCTTTTCTAGCTACAATCTGTGATGATATGAATATTGACGAATGTATAATTAAACTAGTTGAAATACATATTTGATGTTATATCAGTTTTTTACAGTTTTTCTACATTGGTTTGGCTCATTTCTCGAAACTGAAATTACATTCTCAAAACAACATGGACAAACCTCCAAACTACTTGGCAATTGTTCACAACAGACTGGAATTTCTCCTTCATTTCATCAAATTGCAAACATCTTAGTACTTGTCTCGATGTCTCAGTACATCTATGCAAATGATTTAGTACAGGTAGCCTTCATTTAGCACAATATCCAAGTGAATAGATCTTGTTGATCTAAACTGATTGTTGACTTCTCAGTCTGATGGTCGTTCACTCCAAAACATGTCAGCATCATTTCATTGTATAAGTCATCACATGCACAATAGTCTGTTCAGTTGTCAGGATTAGTCATGAACATACGGTGGCCAGGAGAGGGACGGTGAGGACAGCTTTATTTACAGCACTGTAGGCTCCATATAATGTTCCTTGTTTTTTGTTTATGTGTTTATATTACAGTATGTTGTGCTGTATAGATTTTCTTTTTACTCTGATGTATGAAAGTTACTTTATGTGTGTCAATACAGTTTTCTTGATAGTTTACACACATTTTCTGAAAGTATGCCTCATACTTTCAGAACTCTGTCTACAAATCAGAAAACACACACACACACAATGGGCAAAAGCCATCAATTCTCCTTCAATTGAAACTTTACATTCAAAACGATGTTATTTCTTCTCAAAATGTTATTTTGTTTTCAAATGACACAAACCATTATATGAATAGACATTTATAAGAGTGCTCACACAATGCCAAAGGGACGATGAATTTTGGAGGCACTGACTATTTATATGACAATAGAATTAAGTTTTGACCAGTCGTGTGAACTGTTTTGGGAGAGATATGAGCTTTTGCAGGTGAACCATGGTGTTGTGCTGAACCATCCAGGTTATTTTGGCAAAAGCACCGAGAGTGTTGAGAACGTCTGATCTGTTTCAAGAAATGAGCCAAAGCAATTGAGAATAGTCAGTGCATTTTTGGTGGCACTGACTATTTATATGAGAAAAAAAATTTGGTTTTGAAACATGAGTGAAAGGTTTTGGGTGAGATATGAGCTTTTGCACATGAGCTTTATATATATATTGCTTATATTGCAAAGTTTGAAGCAATGGTACCTTCAAATATACTGCCTTTAAGTTCCTGTTACCATCAGTGGTGCTATGACTATGACTAAATTTTAAAATTTGGGTGTGTTCAGAAGTGGACTCTTGTCCAGAATATGAAATTTGGGCTAGATTGGATCATGTACAGCTGAGATATAAACACTTTAGTAGTCATGACGAGACATCAAGTTCGCCACGCTGCCACAGACTAACAGTTTGACTAAGAGTCACAGTTTTGTCCATGAATCATCATCAATGTCTTGAGGCTTATGTCACCAAATTTCAGTTGAACACGGTCAACCAAATAATAATAATACATTAAAGTGTATTGAAACAGAGGGATTTTTCTACAATGACACAGACCTGCATTTATACGATTTGAACAGTAGGTGTCAGCGTTGCACCATTTATCTGTTTTTCTGAGCCTGCATGTCAGCAGGGACCCACACACACAGTGCTCGCGCTCAGGGTCCTAGAGGGAGACGATTTCCCCCTTCATATGACTCAAAGTTCAGAGGGGCGCCACAGCCGCACCGTTTGACTTTTGTGGAAGATTTTGATAACTTTTCATCTTTAAGGCCTGTTGTATATACTGGCCAAATTTCAGGATGATATCACAAAGTATGGAGCAGTGGTAAGGACAAATGTCCTCCGGGGAAAAAATTCCTGTACCACTAGGTGACGCTATGACTGTGACTAAATTTTAAAATGTGGATGTGTTCAGAAGTGGACTGTTGTCCAGCACATGAAATTTGGGCCAGATCGGATCATGTACAGCTGAGATATAAACACTTTAGTAGTCATGGCGAGACATCGAAGTTCGCCAGCCAGCCACAGACACATCGTTTGACTACCAGTGACAGTTTTCTCCATGAATCATCATTAATGTCTTGAGGCTTATGTCACCACATTTCAGATGAATACGGTCAACCGACTAACAATAGTACATTAAAGTGTAAAAATTTTCATTTCCTGTTGCCAGGAGGTGGCGCTATGACTGTGGATGAATATTGTCATATGGATGTGATCAGGGCAGGACTGTGATCAAATGTGTAAAGTTTGAGGCAGATCAGAGCCTGTGAAGTGTATTTAGACAGCATTCCAAAATTTATGGCGAAACATCAAAGTTCAGGAGGCCGCCACGCCCACGCCCTCAGACTTTTGCGGAGCGTTTTGATAACTTTTAATCATGAAGGACTGTTGTATATACTGACCAAATTTCAGCTGTCTTGGAGTTACCCTGTGTTCGGTTATAGCTTTTGAATATGTCCAATAATCAGAAATATAAAGCAAAATGGCGGACTTCCTGTACATTTTTGCTGATGGATTGATTAGGCAATTTTGTTAGTCTTGTCTTGGTGCACATGTGTACCAAATTTGGTAGGGTTACATGAAACTAGCCGTATTAACTCCCATAGAACCCAATTTTCAAGGTGGCGCTATCAAGCCATTTTGCCACACACATGTGCAGCTCCCATGAAATATAAAATTTTTCGCCACTTCTGATGTGTGTGCAAATTTTTGTGAGTTTTTGAGCGCGTTTAGGCCCTCAAAAATGCAGTTCTTCCGTCAGGAGAAAAATAATAATAATTAAAGCTGCAAGCAGCGTTGAACGGGCCCTCGCACACCCACGCGTGTCGGGACGTGGCGCACGTCCAGGTGTGGTGCATGTCGGGATGTGGCAGAAATTTCAAGGTGCTCAGACTTAGCTGACCAATTTCAAGGATTGTATCACAAACTTTCTCGGCCACCATGAACATCAGTGGAGTCAAACTCATTTCTCATTGACTATTATCTGTTCTGTTATCAATTTAAAAAATCTGTTTTATTATTGTTATATTACTGTATTATCGGGTCGCTATTATTGACTATTATGCCTGTTGTTGCAAATTTGCAACATACCAAAATTTCTATTTATTTTTTGTGCTACAATCAAATTAACAATCTCAACTTCATGTGACACCTACATAAAGGCAAAAACACAAAACAATTTTTTTAATATACTTGTATATAAATTCAGGCGTTAAGGGGTTAAACAATATTATATAAGGTGTATCGTAGGAGATCCCTGCTCCATCTATCCATCAGTTTGGGGGTTGTTGGCCTGAAAATATTGAACACTGCTGGCATAAGCAGTAGCAATAGTAATTTATTGTTATTATACATATCACAAGTACATGTCAGCCAAATAACCATGCACATTTAAATTAAAAACATGAATCTGTGAATCATTCTAATAGCTCAGTGTTGGATGCAAGATTTATATTTATAAATGGCAGTGACACGCCACCATGTAGCTTGGACATATTTAAACTAGTTTAAAAACTAATTTTTTTTCATGACTTAAAAAAAAGACAAAGAAGACATAATCATTTGTACCTATTCCAGCCATAGGCGGTCATATTGACCGCACATGAAATGAAGTGGAAGTTGCCCCCTCAGCCCCTGTGAAATGGGACAAGGAACAAATGATTGAGTTTTGGGAGTGATCCAGATCAGTATCTGGATCTGGGAATTTTTTAAAAGATTTTTAACATTGGGAGTGTTAGAAAGCCCTGCAGTGCCACCTTGTGGTAGGACAGAGCATATATATGCACATATATAGCACAAAGATGTTGAGTGTTTTTTAAGTATACTTTGTCGTTGGGAGATTGTGTTGGGGTGGACTGGAGCTCCTTGGCGGAGGTCTGTGCTCTCTGGGTGCTTTTCTAGCTACAATCTGTGATGATATGAATATTGACGAATGCATAATTAAACTAGTTGAAATACATATTTGATGTTATATCGTTTTTTTACAGTTTTTCTCCATTGGTTTGGCTCATTTCTCGAAACTGAAATGACAATCTCAAGACAACATGGACAAACCTCCAAACTACTTGGCAATTGTTCACAACAGACTGGCATTTCTCCTTCATTTCATCAAATTGCAAACATCTTAGTACTTGTCTCGATGTCTCAGTACATCTTTGCAAATGATTTAGTACAGGTAGCCTTCATTTAGCACAATATCCAAGTGAATAGATCTTGTTGATCTAAACTGATTGTTGACTTCTCAGTTTAATGGTCGTTCACTCCAAAACATGTCAGCATCATTTCATTGTATAAGTCATCACATGCACAATAGTCTGTTCAGTTGTCAGGATTAGTCATGAACATACGGTGGCCAGGAGAGGGACGGTGAGGACAGCTTTATTTACAGCACTGTAGGCTCCATATAATGTTCCTTGTTGTTTATTTATGTGTTTAAATTACAGTATGTTATGCTGTATAGATTTTCTTTTTACTCTGATGTATGAAAGTTACTTTATGTGTGTCAATACAGTTTTCTTGATAGTTTACACACATTTTGTGAAAGCATGCCTCATACTTTCAGAACTCTGCATACAAATCAGAAAACACACACACAATGAGCAAAAGCCCTCAATTCTCCTTCAATTGAAACTTTACATCCAAAATGATGTTATTACTTCTCAAAATGCTATTTTGTTTTCAAATGACACAAACCATTATATGAATAGACATTTATAAGAGTGCTCACACAATGCCAAAGGGACGCTGAATTTTGGAGGCACTGACTATTTATATGAGAATAGAATTTAGTTTTGACCAGTCGTGTGAACTGTTTTGGGAGAGATATGAGCTTTTGCAGGTGAACCATGGTGTTGTGCTGAACCATCCATGTTATTTTGGCAAAAGCACCAAGAGTGTTGAGAACGTCTGGTCTGTTTCAAGAAATGAGCCAAAGCAATTGAGAATAGTCAGTGCAATTTTGGTGGCACTGACTATTTATATGAGAAAGAAATTTAGTTTTAAAACATGAGTGAAAGGTTTTGGGAGAGACATGAGCTTTTGCACGTCAGCTTTATATATATATTGCATATATTGCAAAGTTTGAAGCAATGATACCTGCAAATATACTGTCTTTAAGTTCCTGTTACCAATCGGTGGTTCTATGACTATGACTAAATTTTAAAATGTGGATGTGTTCAGAAGTGGACTCTTGTCCAGAATATGAAATTTGGGATAGATTGGATCATGTACAGCTGAGATATAAACATTTTAGTTGTCATGACGAGACATCAAGTTCACCACGCCACCAGTCACGACCAGTCACAGTTTTCTCCATGAATCATCATCAACATCTTGAGGCTTATGTCACCAAATTTCAGTTGAATACGGTCAACCAAATAATAATAATACATTAAAATGTATTGAAACAGAGGGATTTTTCTACAATGACACAGACCTGCATTTATATGATTTGAACAGTAGGTGTCAGCGTTGCACCATTTATCTGGATTTAATCCAGAGCTGCTGACAACGGTAAAAGTACATAAAGGTCAGAGGGCCACCACGGTCACATCCTTTGACTTTTGTGGAAGATTTTGATAACTTCCCATCTTTAAGGCCTGTTGTATATACTGGCCAAATTTCAGGATGATATCACAAAGTATGGAGCAGTGGTAAGGACAAATGAGAATCCTTTTACCACTAGGTGACGCTATGACTATGACTAAATTTTAAAATGTGGATGTGTTCAGAAGTGGACTGTTGTCCAGCACATGAAATTTGGGCCAGATCGGATCATGTACAGCTGAGATATAAACACTTTAGTAGTCATGGCGAGACATCGAAGTTCAAGAGGCCGCCACGCCCACGCCCTCAGACTTTTGCGGAGCGTTTTGATAACTTTTAATCACGAAGCCCTGTTGTATATACTGACCAAATTTCAGCTGTCTTGGAGTTACCCTGTGTGCGGTTATAGCTTTTGAATATGACCATAAATCAAAACTATAAAGCAAAATGGCGGACTTCCTGTACATTTTTGCTGATGGATTGATTAGGCAATTTTGTTTGTCTTGTCTTGGTGCACATGTGTACCAAATTTGGTAGGTGTACGTGAAACTAGCCGTATTAACTCCCATAGAACCCAATTTTCAAGGTGGCGCTATAGAGCCATTTTGCCACACACATGTGCAACTCCCATAAAATATCAAATTTTTCGCCAGTCCTAATGTGGTTGCAAATTTTCATGAGTTTTTGAGGGTGTCTAGGCCCTAAAAAATGCAATTACAAAATCAGAAGAAAAAGAAAAATAATTAAAGCTGCAAGCAGCGTTGAACGGGCCCTCGCACACCCACGCGTGTCGGGACGTGGCGCACGTCCAGATGTGGCGCATGTCGGGATGTGGCAGAAATTTCAAGGTGCTCAGACTTAGCTGACCAATTTCAAGGATTGTATCACAAACTTTCTCGGCC